>JAGFMF010011878.1:4105937-4180162 GCA_019455555.1 Galemys pyrenaicus
GTTCCCATTGAAGATCATATGTTTTGTCTTGATGTGGTGGATGGCAGAAGCTATTTAGAATGGGCAGGTTTGGGGGTTCTGGGGTGCCCTCTCCCTGCCTTGTAACAAAAGGACCTGTTTTAATCTATTTTGTCATCTCTAAAGACTATTCACAGCCGACTCATGTGACTTGCTCTAAATCTGTTCTACTACAGCTTCTTCGTGCTCAGGAATGTCATAATCGATCGCCCTGTATTCCTTACACTTTGGCAGAATATTAGTCTGATTATTTCATAAAACTTCTGCACTTAACTCCTATAATATTTGACTTCAGTTCTCTTTTTACCTCCTTAACTATAATCCTCAGGTATTATTATTATTACTATTATTATTATTTTCCTCTATTGTAATTTTCAGTGGAATCTTTAGCTGTGGTTCCCTGTGTCTCTTTTTTCCTACAAAGCATGTTTTATTGACAGGCACTTTGTTTCTGTAATACCAGCTACTTATTTTGTATTTTCTTATCAGTGCTTTAAGTCCATCTTTACTTCTGATAACTACTTTCTGGGCAGAGTCACCAGAATATAATGTTATCTCCTTGAAGTTAATATAAAATCAAATATAAATTAATAATAGAAACACAGTAAATAATATAAAGATAACAATGGAGTTAAAATACTCTTGAAGATCTCAACAATAAGTCTATGAAAAGTTTCTTGATAATACAAGAGAAACTATAATAAAAGTACATTAATATCTATCTGCTTATATCTATCTATTTATATATGATGACCTTGAATTCATGTAGATATATTATCAATTATTATCCATATTATTTTTCTTTAGGTTTCTCATTCAGGTAAATTTATTTTTTATCTAGAGGTCTTTGCATTAAATGTTATAATCATCACTCAGTCCAATGAATGAGAACTCTGGATTTGTTGAAAAAAATGCACTGGATTGTGGATAATAGATATAAACACAACCAAGACTATGATATTGACTTATAGGAAATATTGATAGTCATGTTTCTTATCTCCAAATCCTTTTGTGGACATTATTTGCCAACTAGCTATGTATCAGCCCAGTGGATATATGACAGCCCAACCATATTTTCTTGATTGATTTGTATGTGCTGCATGACATACAATGTTGAATGGCAAAACAAAATATTTCATTAAATGAAGGTAATTTGAGTATTTTACCCTTATGAAATCTTCCATGCCTATCAATCTTCAACATAATTAAATTAGATTTGTTGAACAGATGTGATCTTTAGTAACCACATGGGGATTTACTGACTGCTGATTCCTGGTAATGTTTTCAAATTCATTTCAAAAAGCAGTATAATCTAAATGTGCTTTTTACCGTTTGTCAGGTCCTTGGGCTACTGCAGCTGTGTTATTTTGAGTTGCTTGTTAGGTGTTGTGCTGGCACATCTCGGCAGCTCAGGTGAGCATCTCCTGTTGTATCTTTTGCTATATTTGTGAGTTGGATCCTAGTTTATAATCTGGATGCCAAGTGCTCTAGGCCCTAAGTGGTGGGGATGCACCATCTTGGGAACCTTTGAGTTTAGTACTTTAAAACACGGGACACTGCTTTGGTGAGGGAAATAGCCATTTGTGGCCTCAGTAACTCTTTGTTTTCCCTAGTTTGCTAGATAAATCCCTTTATTGTTGTTTTCTGAACCTAAGTAGTCTTGCAATTGTGCACATGAGTGAAAAACTCAGACAAAGGCCAGTAAACTATTTGGACACTGTCCCTGGCCAGTTTCAGTGCCTCTTGTTACCCTGTATCAAGTTCGTTGCCCTAATTGCATGACCTGTGCAATATTGCAATCTGATATAATGGCAAAACCCCTGTTTAAAATTGTGCATCTGGTTATTAAAAGCATCATTTTATTAACTGCTCTTTTGCCTGCTTGCCAAATGACCAATTTTCTATTTACCATTTCAATCTTCAGTCAAATGAAGACATCTGAACTGGGAAATTCCTTGCCCTTTTTTTGGATGCCTTTTTAAAAATTCTAATTTATGTTATATAGCTATGGATCAAGCGGAAATGACAGCAGTCACCACTCTTGGTTCATAACGATCTGGGGAGGAACATATTTGTGATCAAAGATTTCAATGAGAGAACATTCAGGTTCTGCAAACAACAATTAGTGGCTTATTTTTGTTTGCCTTTTGTCTTTATTTCTTAATTTCATAGATAGTTTCTGGATGAGGCTGAGGGAAGGTGCTTATTACTCAAAGCCTAGTGAGATGATTAGGTGGGCAGATTCAGTGAGCATTGTCCTGGAAGAGAATAAAATCAAGAGTCAGGAAAATACTCAAAGAAGATGGAACTGTTCTTGTTTTGTTTTTTTTTTTCTTCTCAGTATTTATTCCTGATACAATATACTTAGGAGGAATTTTAGAGCAGTAAATTTGATACCATAATGATGGATACATGTCTTCATACTCTGGTCCAAACCAACAAATCGTGCAGCACCAAAACTGAACCATAACAAGTGATGGACTTTGGGTGATTATGATGTGTCACTGTGGGTTCACTAACTAGAAAAAAGTGCCGTTATGGTGGCAGATACTGATTATGGGGAAAGCTGTGCATGTGTGGCCTTAGGGCTCAAAGTGTACCTTCTGCTCAATTTTTAATGGATTTTAAGCTGTTCTAAAAAAAATTAGACATAAAAATAAAATTTATTCATTACAAAACTTGCTAGAGATTGGAGTATCAATCACTCCAATGTTTCTGAGTAACATTACTGTACTCAGTAGCTTTTTCAGGCTCCATGCATGGGGTAGACTCTTCCATGGGTGGAGCCAAAGGATCATTTCTCTCCCTATTCAGATTCTTTTTTTAAAAAAAATATTTATTTATTTATGCACACAAGAGCTGGGATACAGGCAAGAGTCACAGGAGGTGAGAGGATTCACCAGACAGAGTGGGGAGCATAACAGGAAGACTGACTGAAACACATAGCCGAGGGCAGCAGTGGGCCAGGCAGGAGAGGTCTGCTGCACCATGTGGGTCCCCTCCCTATCCTATGGCAGGGATCAAACTCTTGTTGCAGTGGCTGCGGTTTGCTTCATAGTGCGTTGCTTAACCCACTGCGCTGCTTAACCCACTGCGCCACCAGGGAGTCCCCCTATTCAGATTCTTGTGTCATCTGTTTCCTCTTATATTTCATCTGAACCAGCAGTGTGTTGGCAAGTGTTTTGCCATAGTATCTTGATGCACTCTTGCAATTTAGGATTTCCTGATCAGAACAGTCTTAGAACATACCCAGCATGTGGAAAGAGTTCAGGCTGTCCTGTTTGAGAAAGAGACTAC
Source organism: Galemys pyrenaicus (assembly GCA_019455555.1). NCBI lineage: Eukaryota > Metazoa > Chordata > Mammalia > Eulipotyphla > Talpidae > Galemys > Galemys pyrenaicus. The sequence continues at coordinate 4,109,253 of JAGFMF010011878.1, forward strand.
TAGAACAGGACCTGAACGAAAAATAGCACCTCGAAAGAAGGTCCATCTGGAGAGCTGCTGAGGGCCCCCATATGAACTTCCAGATTCGTGAGTGACTCCTGCCAACACCATATGAAGCTGAGGAAACTCATCAACCACTGAAATTTGAGAAATAATAAAACTAGTTTAAGTCACTACATTTCGAAGTGATATGGTACATAGCAGTAATTGACTGAAACACTGTCTATTCCTTTATGACAGCCCCATAAAATATCATTCCAAGTTTCTCTTTCCTATGCTTTGATCTCTCATTCTGCAAATTGCTCCCCTAGACTTGATCTTTTATGCTTCTCATCATTCTTCCATTGGCTCTCCTAGTTTTTCTTTGCAGCTTCATTTTTCTACTCTTCATCTATGACAATGAATCGGGGAGTACTCATAGTTTATAACACTCCCCCAAGGAGCAGATTAGATACATCTGAAGGGTTTTTTCATCAGCATTCCAAGCAATTTGATTGTGTTCTTCTTCTCCCATCTCATCTATTTATGTGGGATTATTGGCTCACTGATACGGGCCCTAAAGGGACTGAGTGCTGTTGCCGTGAGTATATTGCAGTAGGAATAAAAGGGGAAAGTGACCACTCTATTCTTTTTGATTGCTTATGCTCCTGGCTCTTGATCTTATTCTTTTTCAGGGACATTTGCTTACTAAATCTTCTTGCTTAGTTATCTCACTAGGATAGGAGTAATACTCACCTTCCCTTAGCCTCATTCAGAAACTATCTATGGGAATCAAATAATAAACATAGTAAGCCATTGATATATGTCTGCATACTTTGAATTTTCTTTCATTGACTTCTTGGCCCGAGGCACTTTTTACTGCCTCCACAGATTTGCCTTTTCTGAATGTTATATAGTTGGAATCACACATTATGTAGCCTTTGGAGAGTGACGTTTTTCATATGAAATATGCATTTAAAGTTCTCCCATGTCTCTTCATGCATTGGTTGTGCATTCTTTTTTAGCACTGAATAATATTCCATTGTCTGGATGTACTACATCCATTCACCTACTGAGAAACATTTTTGTTGCTTCAAGTGTTGGCCATTATTTGTGTATAAATTTTTGTGTGGATGTAAGTTTTCAATTCTTTTGGATAGACATCATGTTGTGTTTGTTGTTGGACCATAGACGATAAGTATGTTTACTTTTCTAAGACATCACTTTTCTAAGACATGTTTACTTTCCTAAGAATCTGTAAGTTCATATGGGGGCCCTCAGCAGCTCTCCAGACGGGCTTTCTTCTGAGGTGCTATTTTTCCTGTCTTTGCAAGTGGCCATACCGCTTTGCATTTTCACCAGCAATGTAGGAAAGCTCCTGTTTTTCTACGTCTTTGTCCCATTGGGTGTTGACTGTTAACAGAGTTCCAGGTTTTGGTCACTGTGATAGTTTTTTTTTTTTTAAAGATTTATTTATTTATGCATACAAGCATTGGGGTACAGGCCAGAGGTGTGTGTGTGGGGGTGAGAGGATTCACCACAGAGAGCAGGGAGCAGAACAGGTAGATCAATGGAGGTACACTGCTGAGGGGAGCAGTGGGCACAGCAGGAGAGGTCTGCTGCACCATGTGGGTCCTCTCCCTGGCCAGCAGCAGGGATGGAACTCGTGCTGCAGTGGCTGTGGTTTGCTTCATAGTGTGTTGCTTAACCCACTGCACCACCAGGGAGGCCCCTGTAATAGTTTTTTAAATTAATTTATTTTTTTAAAAAAATATTTTATTTATTTATGCATGCAAGAGCTGGGGTAGAGGCTAGAGTCCAGAGAGGTGAGAGGATTCACCAGAGGCAGAGCCAGGAACAGAACAAGCAGAATAATTGAAACGCACTGCTGAGGGGAGCAGTGGGCCAGGCAGGAGAGGTCTGTTGTGCCATGTGGGTCCCCTCCCTGGCCAGCGACAGGGATCTAACTCGTGCTGCAATGGCAGCGGTTTGCTTCATTGTGCATTGCTTAATCCCCTGCGCCACCAGAGAGGCCCTTTTATTCCTTAAAAAAAAAAAAAAAGATTTATTTTATTTATTTTTGCATGCAAGAGATGGGTATAGGCAGAGATGCAGAAGAGGGGAGGGTGAAAGGATTTGCCAGAGACAGAATGGGAAGCAGAATAGGAGATCTACAGAAATACACTGCTGAGGGGATAAGCAGGCATGACAGGAGAGGTCTGCTGTGCCATGTGGGTCCTCTCTCTGGCCGGGGATCAAACTTGTGCTGTAGTGGCTACCAATAGCTTGATAGGTCTGAGATGTATACTCTTGTGCCACTAGGGAGGCACCTGTAATAGATTTGTAATGATATTTCATTACCTTTGTAATTTACATTTTGTGATGATATAAGATATGGAGTCTTTTTTCAAATATTTATTTGTTATCTATATGTCTTCTTGGTAAAGCATGTTAAGGTCTTTGACCCATTTTTTAATCATAGTGTTTTCTTGTTGAGTTTTGAAAGTTATTGTATATTTCTCTCAGTCCATGGTTGATCTTCTCATTATGAAAAGTCATGCAGGTTTTATCCTGTTACCGGCAGGGAATTTCATAGTTTTATAGTTTCACATTTAGGTTTATGACTCATTTGGAATTAATTATTTTGAAGAATGCGAGTTCTATAACTTGATTTTGTTTACAATACTTTATACTTTTTTCATATTGATATTATTAAGTATTTTGTTGACTATGTATGTATACATATATTTAGGGAGATGGCAATATAAGTAGTATTGTGTTTTAAATTTCAAATTTCACTTGCTTATTTATGGAAGATGATGTGATTGAATGTTGCATATTAACCTCATATCCTGCAGACTTCCCATTTTTATTTTCTAGTTCCAGTATCTATTTTTGTTGGCTCAGATTTTCTACATAGTTGATCATATCATTTGTCTTCCTTACTAATCTGGCATCCTTTATTTGCTTTTTTTGTTGCTTTTAGCTAGACCTTCAGGTATGATGTTGAAAAGGAGTGGTAGGAGAGTATATTTTTGACTTGTATCTGATCTTAGTGGGAAAGTTTCAATTTTGTCACCTTTAAACATGTTCTTATTTGTGGGATACAGAGGTTATTCACCTTTATCGAGTTGAAAAGGTCCCCCTCTATCACTTGTTTACTGAGAGTTTTTATCATGGATAATTGACTTTGTGAAATGCTTTATGCATCTATTGATATGATCATGTGATTTTTCTTTTTTAGATAGTTGATATGATGGATTATGTTATTGGCTTTCAATTGCTGATCTAGCATTGAATAAATACCTGGGATAAGTCCCACTTGGCTGTGATATATAATTTGTTTTCTAACTGTTGGATTAAATTTGCTGATATATTATTGAGGATTTTGCATCTATCTTGATGAAAGATTTTGGTCTCTTAAATTTCCTTGTCCAGTTTTGGTGTTAGAGTAAAGATTGACTAATGAAATGAGTTAGATAGAATTTGTTCTACTTTTTTTTTAAATCTTTTCAATGAAATCTAAGGTAGTTGGCATTTCCTTCTAAAATCTCCCACTTGGTAGCATTGGAAAGAGGTCTTGGGGATGATGGTACTTGGGAGCTGGTAATGCCATATGAGTGGTACCCTATGGATTGGAATAGTGCCCTTATAAAAAATACTTCTAAAAAAGACTTTATAGAGCTCTTTTTCATCTTAGCTTACCTGAGCACATCATGAGATATGCTTAGCTTACCTGAGCACATCATGAGATGGTTGTCTGTGAACCAGTAAATGGCTTTCACTAGAAACCAAATATGCATAGTTTTTTATCTTGGACTTCTCAGTCGCCAGAATTGTGAGAAATATTTTTTCATTGGTATCAACTCAGTTAATTGGTATTTTGTTAAAATACCAATACCTGAATGGACAGAGATAGAATCATGAGAAATTAAAAAATAATCCTATTCCTAAATTTCTAATTAGCCTAAGAAGAAAAGTTCTAATTGCTCTAATTCTGTTTCCCATTAAACGAGTTCCCTTTTTTTTGCATCAGATCCTTTAATATTACAAAGGTTCCATCTAAAAATTAAATACATATATAGCACTTAATTCACTTAATTTTTTCAATATACCTGGCAGACAGTTCTAGTTATTTCTTTGAACAGGACTATGAAGCAAGCTACTACTGAGTTCAGAACATCATAGATGAAGGAGATAAAGTTTGAGAGATTGCCCAAGGTTATGTAATATATTAATGACAGACATGGGATTAGAATTTTGTCTCTAGTGTCTCTGCTTTCATAAAATTAGATGGATTTGAGCTGACTTTTACATTAAATGGAGAAAGAAGTTTTAAGAACGGGATAGGTGACTCTAGCCTGAGGATTGAATGGCAATTTAGTAATTGAGTAGATATGATTTTAAAAATACATTTGTCTTCCATTCTGACATGGATTTCTTTATTACTCCTCATAATTTCTTTTGTGATGATCTTACTAAGCAGAGATCTCATGTGAGCTATAAGAGATGTAAATATTCCAATATCAGAAGTAGGTTGCCTTTTGCAAACAAAACTGGGTGAAATAAAGAAGCATTTGAAATGATGGTGTATTTATGTAGTCCCACTTCTCACTTCAGTTTTTGTTAGTGGCAAACATATTCTCCTCAAGCAAATTCAGTTGTCACTCTAGAGTATTATATGGGGTGCTTATCAAATCATCATTGATAATATATATTTGGTTATATATAGGACCCTTTTAAAAGAATATCAATTTACTTCATTAATTTCCTTCTCTTTGGGGCAGATGGATAAAACAAAGTATCAAAGAAATTAGTACACTACTAGCATCTGAACTTCTATTTTTGTTCAGTATTTTGTTTATTTTCACTGATTCATTTTAGTAATGTGCTCTAAATTAATTAGCTGCCTCAGAAACTTTGAATAATTCAAAGAGGCACTTTAGGAAAATTGCATTTTTTTCCAATTGGCTACATCATAAGTTTGTTATGATGAATAATAGTGAGGCAGCTGTTTGGGTTGATTTATTGTTCTTACATAAAAAATTCATATTATAATTTTTAGCTGAAATGAGGCTATTTATAGTAATTACCTTTTTCAAAGGCATCATTGCAAAGATGCAAGAAAATCCACCATTATATTCATTATTCCAAAGCTCAAAAGATAACATGTACTACAAGATCAAAAGCCAATAAGAATCAAAGCTATACTATTCATTCCAGCCTCTTGGAACTATTTTAAAGATGTTAACTCCAAGAACATTTTTAATGTCTTTGTATTGCTATGATTTTTGATTCAAAGCATTTTTTGAAAACGTTAATTTTCTTAATGTGCTTCCATTGAGTCTTTTGTTTTTAATTTTGCTCAGAAACAAAATCAGTTGAAAATGATTTCCTTGGTGTGCTGGTTTCTATCTGTTTGTTGTCCCTCCCTCCCCTCCCCTTCCCTGTCCCCACTTTTTCTAGGCCCTCATCCCAACCAGGCTCCAGATCTCTCTTTGCTGGTCTCTGCACTGTTGTCTGCCCTTGAGTTCTGACTCTTGCAGATAGAGATCCCCTGCTTACTCAGTCCATTGTATTCTAGTTGTGTTTGACCAAGGAGGCATGGCATGAAATGGAAAGATGAATGAGAGGTTAAAATGTTGAGTCTTTATTCTCTTACTTCTTGCCCCACCTCCCTTGGTGCCCTGGCTGTACCAGTGTCATGTCTCACTAGTTTGACTCCTGCCTAATGAAATCAACACTCAGTGATACTGATTATAAGATTTCCTCCCCTTTGGTCCTAGGGATAACAGTGGCTTCTCATTGGCAATAGCTGACACATTCCCATTCCATACTGGTTTTGTTATTTCTGCCCACATCTCTATAAATAGACCTTCTCCTGAAAGTTGTCTTATAGCCAAACCTCTCAGCTTTATCTTACCAGTGGCTTTGGATGATGGGTGATTTGCCAAGACTAGTGAACTCCACAAGAGTGAGCCCCAGGCCTTATTAGTTTCCGAGGAAATACATGAAATGCTTAATTAGTGATGTAGCATTATTCAAATCTATAGTTGTGGTGATGGCTGAGTATTTGGGCACAGATAGGAAACCCATCTCCAGAGAACCTATCTGGGCAAGGTTTCTGCTTTATCCACCGGAAGACTCTCTGACCGCCCCCCCCCCCAACCCCGCCCAGGATACTGCCAAATCAGAATTCGCAATTGGATCTGGCTGACTGAGAATTATGCCAGGGAATAGATGCTAGAGAAGTATGCCAGAACCTCTGCAAGCCCTACTGTGCTGTGGTCATGGCTACATTGTACTTGGCCTTTTGAAGAATGCTATGATCAGAATGATGTTCATAGGAAAAGAATCTTGTTTGCCTGAGATTTGAGCTCAAAGTGGATACTTTTTTTCTGGTCAGACTGGCTAGATATTTATGAATTTTCCCAAAGATCAGATTTTGGATCCATAACAGGAAGGTAAGACAAGTAAGGTCTAGATGCCTTAGTCCAGCTGCAGACCTAGGATGCGTCCCAAGGTAGAGGACCCATTCCATCTCCCTAAACCTTCATCACAGGGTAATACTGACTACACATGAGGTAACTTGTGGGATCTTCAGAAAACCCAGTGTCCAGGATGTACCTCAGAATGATGAAGTCATACACTATGTGGGGAGGACCTAGATATTAATTTCTTTCAAGTTTCCTCTGTGATTCCATTTGTGTCCAAGAGTGAGAGTCACTGCATTATTCCAGAGAATTTTTTTCTTTTTAAAAAGATTTATTTATTTATGCATACAAGAGCTGGAGTACAAGCCAGAGTTGCGGGAGGCGAGAGGACTCACCAGAGACAGAGTGGGAGGCAGAACAGGCAGATACACTGAAATACACTGCTGAGGGGAGCAGTGGGCAAGGCAGGAGAGGTCTGCTGCGCCATGTGGGTCCCCTCCCTGGCTGGGGATGGAACTGGAGCTGCTGTCCGGTGGATGCTTCACAGTGTGGTGCTCAACCTGCTGCACCACCAGGGAAGTGCCTATGCCAGAGAATTTCTAGCATTTCTTCCTCATTAATTATAAATCACCATTGATACCAAACTTCAGTTAACAAGTTTGAATGTGAACCCCATTCCTTGGATACTTACATTCAATATCTTACCTTTCAAATCTCAGGTAAAGATGCCTGGGATTTGGAGATTCAAAATTCTTGTCCTTTCTCTTTTTGCCAAAATATCTTATGGACCTATTCTTTTCCCATAAAAGGTCTTAGCATAAGGTATGCATTCATTTTTCTTTCAGCTGATTTTAACAACTGTGTAGATACACTCAGTCCTTGGGTTCGATGCTTGTTTATGTCTGCCCTGTGGCCACTGGAGATGAGTCTGCTTCAGGTTTCTATAGATGCATTCTAATCTTTTCATTCCTGTTCTGAAGGAGACCTTCCACTTTTTTTCTTCTTGCTTGCTACAGTCCTTGTAATAACCATTGTTGTCATAGAGACTAAGTGTCATAGCCACTTGATCTCCCAACACCTTTGTTACATCTGTACTTCATCTTATGCCACCACCAGTGATTATTTGACTAATCGCAGTGTCGCAGCATGCCAGAGATTATCAGTGTCCTATTTCCTGAAGCAAAGACACTATCTGTGAGCCCCTCAAATGTGCTAGCCACCCAATCCCAGAAACCTATTTTAGGGGTGTTTCCTAGAGATGTGTCCTGTGCCAATTATGAATATCTCCAGACCCTGACAAGAAACAGATGGTGAATTCAAATGGACCTAATAAGAAATATTAAATAAATGATTACTTAACAGACATGTGGATAGGGAGGAGAGAAATTAAATAGCATAGTAAAGCACCCTGTAGCTAGCAAAGTGGGGAGCTCTAACCACCTTTAGATGTGAACATTACTCCTGCCATCCTCTGGTCTTCTGGTACCTCCCACTGGAAAGGCTCAAGGAAGATAACCCTGCTTAGAGGTCAAGTGATGTAGTTGATGCATCTTATAAAATTAAACCCCTCTGGACATCAGAGTAGAAGGATGTGGATTAGATCAAATGGCACAAATGGAGAATCCAGAATCATTACCAAATTGAATGTCTCCTTTGAGCTCTACCATATATAGTCTTATTTGACATCTTCCAAGGATGTCTTAAAAACATCTCAGACCGGTGTATTAAAGCACAAATCCATTGTCCAAACCTACACCCAATCGCTTGTCATTGAAAAGGATATCTGCCTGATCACAAAATGCTAAAATTAACCCTAAAGAAAATAGCCCTTTTCCTAAAAAAAGAAGTAACCCTTTCTTTTGTTTTCCAATTCACCTCCAATTGTGTTGGACTTTGACTTCTTAATTCTTTCATATATCTCTTCTTTCCATGACTACTAGAAAACTTGCTTTTGAAGCACTTCCAACTACTGATACTTCTTTTTGTAATGGATAGAAAAACATTTATTTAAAATAGTAGCTTAGATTGGATGTAGAACATAGATCCAGAAATAGGCACCAACCCTGAATGTATAGCTCAGCAAATAACAGCAATGTATAGCTCGGCATAACCCTACTTGGCCAAAGCCCTGGACACCGTCAGTATGCCAGGGGTTCCTTCCAAGTCCACTCAACCACTTGCTCTTCCTTTCTCCCTAGGGGAGATTTAATAGCCTGTCATAGTTTAGTCTCATCAGGTAAACTGTTTGTTTTTTTTTAACAGTTTTTTTGATATATAATTCACTTATTTTATTTTTATCCACCCAAAGGAAACTATCAGCATTAGCAGTAACTCCCCATTTCCCCCACACTCCCCACCTCCAGAGTTCCAGACAACTAATAATTTACATTCTATCTCTATAGATTTCCCCATTCTGGATGTTTTAAAGATCAGAATCTTAGAACCCATGGTCATTTATAAGTGGCTTTTTTCGCTTAGTGTAACGTTTACAAGGTCCGTCCACATTATGACTTATCAGCATGTTGCTCCTTATTGCTTAATGATAGTGCAGTGAATGGATACACCATATTTCATTTATTCATTTGTCAGTTGAGGGAGATTTGCATTGCTTCCACTTTTTGTCTTTTATGAATAATGCTACCATAAACATTAATGTACAAGTTATTTATGTGTGGCACAATGATCTTTCTTTTTACATAGATCATATTGATAAGATGATTCAGCAAAACATGTAAGAATAATGGCCCCACAAAGATGGCCATGCCGCCATCCCCACAATCTGTGAATAAATGACCATTCAGGGCATTGTGGACTTGGCAGATGAGACTAAGGTCATGAACTTTGAGGTGGGGAGGTTGATCTTGAATTATTAGGGTGTGTGCTTACCTTCCCATCCCGCTTCTCTCCTCGCCTTTCCTTCCATCCTCTCCCTTCCTCTCAGTTTTCACTATTGAGTTTTCTCAATCTGCCCAGTAGCTTACATCTTGTTCTGATTAAGTTTGAGGTATCATAATGTATCGCTGGTACAGAGGTGGTGAGTTATTTACTCCTTTGACTTTCCTTCTGCTTTGCGTTTGAGTAATGTTACTCTTCTATGGTTTTTCTTAGAGACCTTTAAAAAAGATTGAAGCTTAATTGATATGTGACATTATAGTCATTTCTGGTATACAGCATAAGGATCCAATATTTCTATATATTGCAAAATGATCTCCATGATAAGTCATCTTTTTTGGAAAGACTGTTGTTTCCTTATTCAATTATTTTAGCTTTATTGTGAAAATTATTGGTCCATAAAGTTAAGAGTTTACTTCTGGGCTTTTGATTCAGTTTCATTTATTTATATGTATAACCTATGCCAGAATTATGAAGTCTTTATTATTGTAGTCTTGTAGTAAGTTTTGAAATTAGGAATTGAGTCCTTTCATTTTGTTCTTCTTAACCCTCTCAAGATGGTTTTAGCTGTTCTGGAACCTTTGTATTTTGCATTTTATGAATGTTAGGTCTAGCTTTCCATTTTCTGCAGAGAAGCCAGGTATATTTTGTGAAGACTGCACTGAGACTATAGAGGAATTTTGGGAGGAATACCTTTTATCAGTGTTTTTTTGTTCCCCAGTTATGAGATGTTTTTCATTTATTTGGGTATCCTTAAATTTTGTTCAGTAATGTTTTCTAGTTCTCAATATACAAATATTATGCATCTTTCTACTAAATATTTTATTATCATTGATTTTATTCTACACTGTCAGCTATGGGTATTTTTGTGCCTCAAAATTTTTATTAGGTCACGAGTTCCTTTCTATTACTGGTTTGTGGAGTATTTCTATCAGAAATGTCTTTTATTAAATCCTTTTTCTACATTTATTGAGATGATCATGTGGTTTTTATTCTTTATTTTATAACTGAAGTATATCAATTTACTTTTTTTGCAACTTTGCATTCCTGAGATAAATCCCACTTGCTGATGGTACGTGATCCTTTTTATATGTTGCCAGATTTGGCTTGCTAGTATTTTTTGAAGATTTTATGTCTCTGCTCTTAAAGGAATTGAGCTATAATTTTCTTATGATCACATTGTCTGCTTTTTGTGTCAGAGTATACTGCAAGCAAACAATAAATGCAAAATGTCCTCTGCTCAAGTTTTGGGAGAGACATTTGTGATGAATTCATGTTAATTCTTTTTTGATTATTGAATAAAATTCACTGGTGAAATCATCTGAGCCTGGGTTTTCTTTGTGTTAAAAGTTTAATGTTACTAATTAAACATATTTGCTTGCTGTAGGTCTAATTCAGATTATTCATTAATTCTTGAGTTAGTTTTTATTGTCTGTTTAATAGTTTTCATTTTGTTAAGTCATAATTTTTAACACATCTTTTTACCTTTCATTTTTGTGCCTTTGTGCTTAAAGTAGGTTTCTTGTGGATAATATATAGCATATAGTTGAGTCTTGCTTTTCCATTTGATCTGAAATATTTTGATTTTCATTTGGGGTGTTCAGGCATTTATAGTTAATGTGATGATTGCTATGCTTGGGTATAAATTTATCAACTTTTTGCTTGTTTTCTTTTTATCATATTTGCTATTCTGCTCCTTTTTCTGCCTTCTTTTATATTAATGATAAATTTGTATGGTTCATTTTTATATTATTTTTAGATTTATAAGTTATACATTTTGGTTCCTTTTGTGTTTGCACTACAATTTTTTAGTGTATATTTTTAGCTTATAGTTTATAAATAGTAAATTACAGTTTACATTTAGCCTCCAAATAATATTATGCTATTTCACATAAACCACTAGAATGTTACACCAGTGTACTTTCTGTTCTCTTCTGGCCTTTGTGTTATTGTTGCCATACATTTTACTTCTGAAAATAGTATGAAAATCCCACAATACATTTACAATTCACATTACTTAAAAACAGCTAATATGCTATAAAATATTTTAAAATCATTAAAAAACACCCTCATTATATAGAACCACTAGTTATCTGATAATCCAAGTCTCTGGTTCTTTATATAAATTTGTATTGCAATCTGATATAATAATCTCTGCCTAAAGGATTTTCTTATACCTTTTTTACTGGAGGTCTTCTGGTTATAAATCCTCTCATTTTCTGTCTATCCAATAAAATCTTTATTTTGCTGTTGGTGTTGAGATGTTTTTGTTAGGTGTGGACTTCTGAATTAAAATTTACTTATATTTTAGAATTTTGAAAGTTTGCTTCATTTGACTTACATTTTTTTTTCTAGTGAGAAGTCTTTGTCATTCTTATCTTTGTTCTCCCTAAATAATGTCTCTTTTTTCCTGAGGCTAATTTTAAGGTTCTCTCTTTATCATGACTTTTAAGCTTCTTAATCAGTGTAGTTTACTTATGTTTCTTATGCTTGAATTCCACTGGGGCTCAGAGCTAAGGGTTTATAGATTTCATTAAATTTAGAAAATGTAAACACTTGTTATGCCTCTGTTTCTTTATTCCACTTCAGGGACTTTAATTAAATGTGTATTAAGCTGGTTCAAGTTGTCCTAAAGCTCACTGAACCTTTGTTCCTTTTTTCAATATTTTTCCTGTCTGTGTGTCATTTTGGGCAGTTTGTATTACTTTGGCTTTAAGTTCATTCAGCTTTTCTTCTACAAAGTCTAATCTGCTGTTAATCTCATGCAGTCTATTTTTTAAAATTCCTAAGCATTGCAGATTTTATCTCTAAATATTTCAATTTTCCACCTAATATGGTTACTTTCTTCTAGCTTCCTGAATGTGTAGGATACATTTATAACAACTGTTTCATTGACCTTGCTTAGCAAGTTAATCATTTGTAATATTTGGCGGTCAGTTTTGAAATACTAAACTTTCTCTTCATCATGCCTTGCATCCCTCTGCTGCTTCATATTTTATTAATTTCTTACTAAATAACAGATGTTATTTTTTGGGATGCTATATGGTTTCATTTTGTTTTAATATTTTTGGCCTTATTCTGTTCTTGGGATACATTTAAATTATTTGGAAAGAGTTTGATTCTTACAGGTGTTGATATGCAGCTTTGTACTGCATAGCGATAGCACCATTTATCCTCGGGCTAATTTGGTCCCACTACCAAGGGCCTACCGCTATTATGGCTGGGCACTCAGGCTCCAGGAATTATGCAATTCCCAGTCTAGTTGATGGAAACAGAAATGTGACTCTGCCTATGTGTCCAGTTGGAGTCAAGGCTCAAATACACTCATCAGACCTGGATTTCTGTCTCTGGGCTCTCACAGTTTAGATTGTCTCTTTCAGACTTCAGGATGTCACCTCAAACAGTAGCTGTTGTCTCACATACTCTCATTCTCAAGTCCAAGGCAATGAGAGGCCTTCTATAGCCATCACAAATATCCATTCTTCTTTTTATTTTTTAAGATTTATGTATACACGAGCTAGTGTGAGGCCTAGAGGTGTGGGGGGTGAGAGGACTCACCAGAGAGAGTGGGGAGCAGAACAGGTGGATTTACTGAACTACACTGCTGAGGGGAACAACAGGTGAGACAGAAAGGTCTGTTGCACCATGTGGGCCAGCTCTCTGGCTGGGGATCGAACTCATGCTGTAGTGGCTGCAGATAGCTTCATAGTGCTGAGACTTAACCCCTTGTGTCACCAGGGAGCCTTCACATATATCCATTATTCTTTTTTTTTTTTAAAGATTTATTTATTTATGCATATAAGCACTGGGGTACAGGCCAGAGGTGTGGGGGTGGTGACAGAATCCACCAGACAGAGCAGGATGCAGAACAGGCAGATTGACAGAAACACACTGCTGAGGGGAGCAGTGGGCCAGGCAGGAGAGGTCTGCTGCACCATGTGGGTCCCCACCCTGGCCGGCGGCAGGGATCAAACTGGTGCTGCAGCGGCTGCGGTCTGCTTCATAGGTGCCGCCTAACCCACTGCGCCACCAAGGCGGGCCCTATATCCATTATTCTTAATGAATTAGTTCAGTTACATGTCTGCAGCTAAGCTAATCACGAGCACCAGGGTAATGTGTTTAACTGACCCAGTCCCCAGGTTCCCACTCAACTTATAAAGGTCAAAGATGGGCTGTTACTGAATTCTAAATGAGAATTGTAGACATGTTCACCCATCCAGCCCCACATATTTATTGAGCAACTATTATGATCAGGATCCATTCTAGATGCTAGGGCAACAACACATCCAAAATGGGGTCTCTGCTCTTTTAAATCGTCTATTCTCGTGAGGCAAGCATACATGACTAAGGTTCGTGCATAAATAAATATGCAGCTTACCAGCTCATCATGAATGGAGCTTGGTAAGAGGCACGGTGAGTTTGATGGTGCTGGGCAGAGGGTTTGTTGTTGAATGGCCTGAAATGGATGCTCTAAGAGAGGTCTAAGGAGAGGATGTGGTTTTACAACATTTCCGAGTGAAGATCTATTCAGTCAGCAGGAAGATTAAGGCCCTGACCTGGGAAATTGTTCTGTTTCAAGAAAGAATGGATAACCATGGGTTTGGAACAGAGTGTACAAACAGAGAGGTAACAGATGATCCGGATTTAGTGACAACTAGATAAATAGGGCCCTGAAGGCTGAAATAAAAATGCTGACTTCCACTTTGAGTGAGCTGAGAGTCAACACAGGGGACTGGGGAAGGAGTGACAGGCTTTGATTCGTGTTTCCAGAGAGTAAGTCTCGCAACTGTGTAAATCATATACTGAGAAGAGAAACAAGATAGGTAGATGAATTTAGACATGACTAACATAATCCAGGCAAGATCATCTTGACAAATGACACCTTTTCCTAGAGTGTTATCAGTTGGGGTGTGGAAAAGTGGTCTGATACATGATATATTTTGAAAACTGAGCCCACATGACTTGATGACATATATGAGGCATGTAAGTAAAAAGCAGAGTTCTGGATGATTCCAAGATTTTTACTTTATGAACTGGAAAACACGAGGCTGCTATTTACCAAAATGTGTGATAATATAGGAAAGGCAGCATCGGGGAGATAAGGATCTAATTTGGACATGATCATTTTGATGTGCTACTGTTAGGGGAAGGCTAGTTCTGAATGGATTACACAGATGGGTTTGTGAACTCCAACCCCCACTCTAGACCACCAGGGTTCAAAGAACCACAAATCCAATAATATGATTATTGAAGAGTGGCTCACTTGGACTTGAGGGTGGAGTGAAGCAGCCAGGCTGGCTATAAAACCAGAGAGGTGAGCCTTGGGCTCTCTCTTCCTTTGGAGACATCTAACTTGACTCAGAGACAGCTCTCAATGCGCCATTGCTTAGAAGATCTGGTAAGATATTTACGGATTCGTCTCCCTCTCTTCCCTTGGTGTCATTTCTACTTTATTCCCCTTCTCTTGTAAAATAAAACCCTTTGATAACTTTTGTCACGTGTGCCTGAAGTTGGGGCTTATCATAAAGGTCTTCTGAGTGTGCAGGTGAGGACCCAGTCAGGGAAACCCATTTTATATTAGGGTTGCCCTGTAACACTACTAGTGATTTCACTGGAGATACCAAGTAAGTAAGAGTCTATGTTTTGTTTGCATAAAGAAAACAGCTAAGCCAGGAGCCTGACTAATACCCCTTAGATGGTGATTATAGATAGGAAAGAGAAGAAAACTGGGCCTCTCTAGTGGAGCAGTGATTAAGAAACACACTTTGAAGCAGACCACAGCCACTGCAGCACGAGTTTGATCCCTGCCACTGGCCAGGGAGGGGACCCACATGGTGCAGAGTAGACCTCTCTTGCCTGGCCTGCTGCTGCCCTCAGCAGTGTGTTTCAGTCAGTCTGCCTGTTCTGCTCCCCACTCTGTCTGGTGAATCCTCTCACCTCCCATGACTCTGACCTGTACCCCAGCTCTTGTGTGCATAAATAAATAAACCTTAAAAAAAAAAAAAGAGAGAAGAAGACTGAGAACTGATACCTGGAAACTTTAACAATAAGTTGATGAGTAGGAATGAGTAAGGATACAAAGATGGGTTGGCCTGGGGGATTGAAGAAGAAACAAGAATGTATTATCTAAGATTCTAAATAAAGAAAAGCCATTAAGAGGGTGGAAGTGAATGCCTGGTCTAAATATTTCTGATAAGTCTGGTTTGATAAGGATGGAGAGCTGACCATTGGCTCTAGCAATCTGTGGGTCATTATTAATAAACGATTGATAAGTAGAATGAATGAATAAATGGATGAATAATTCAGTGGACTTGTGAAAGGAAAATCTCACTGGTGGGAATTTAAGAGGGTGGGATTCAGATTATGCATATAGATTACATTTTTAAGGAATTTTAATTAAAAAGAGGAGAATTATGATACTTGGAGAGAAAAAGTGTCATGAGAGACTTCTCTTAAGATGGTCAAAATGATGTGTTTAATGTTTACATAAATAAATCAAAAGAGAAGGAAAATTTGAGGATTCCACAGTGCGGGGAATAATTGAGCACTGTCCTGAGAAACCAAGAGGTGGTAGAATGGCCCACAGAGTTGGTGTTAGATGAGAATATGAATGGTTTTGTTACAGGGCAGGGAGAAGAGTGCCCCCAAACCTCCAAACTTCATGCTCTAAATATGTTCTGCCATCTGCTGCATCAAGACAAAACATATAAGGCCTTTAATGGAAAGGAACTTTAATACAATTAGTGAACAATACAGAAAAGACAAAGAATATAGTTCCCAAATCAAGCATCCAAAGTTACCCATCCCCTCCTGAGCAAAAGTCCAGCCAAACAGGATTGGCCCAAAGTCTGCCACAAGTCTAAAGCACCTTTCGATGGAAACCCATAGAAAAGTGTCCGAAAAGGGTCAGACAAATCTGGGAGGAACAGAAGAAAATCAAAATCAAGATAAAAGCTGCCACTGTAAACTGCCCTAAGGATCTCTCACCCACATGATTTTTTTAAAAAAAATTAATTTAGTTATACATATTTGACATCAATTGTAGTCCCCATGGAATTCCCACCACCATTTTACCTGGGCACCATCACCTCAGTCCCTTGTGCTCTTTCCACGCCCATCCCAGTCCCTCCCCCTACCCCCTCAAGGTGCCTCTGAATTATCTTTGTCTTTTTGTTCTTGTGGTTTTTTTTTTATTGTTGTTCTTTTCCTTGAGCCTCTTGCTGTTTATTTGTTTCTTTATCTTCCTCCTACTAGTGAAACCATCTGATATTTTTCTCTTGCCTTTTGACTTATTTCACTGAGCATAATTCCTTCTAGCTCCATCCATGTTTCTACAAATGACACTAGTTTATCTTTTTTGATTGCTGAATAGTATTCCATTGTGTATATGGACCACATCTTCTTGATCTAGTCATCTATTTTTGGGCATTTGTGTTGTTTATAGGTCTCACCACGTATAAATAGTGCTGCAATAAACATAGGGGTACAGGTACTCTTTTGAAATGGTGTTTTCATGTCCTTTGGGTAGATCCCTATGAGTGGTATTACTGGGTCACATGGTAGTTCTATTTCTAGTAGACTGAGGAGCCTCCAAACAGCTTTCCATGGTGGTTGGATTAACTTGCCTTCCTACCAACAGTGTAGTAAAGTTCCTTTTTTTTTCCACATCCCTGCCAACATTTGTTGTTGGTTTTTTTGATATGTGCCATTCTTACTGGTATAAGGTGGTATCTCATTGTGGTTTTTATTTACTTTTCCCTGGTTATGAGGGATGTTGAGCATTTTCTCATGTGCCTGTTGGACATTTGCATGTCCTCTCTGGAGAAGAGTCTTTTCAGGTCTTCTGCCCTTTTTATGACTGGTCTCACCCACATCTGTTCCAACCAGTCCAGGACCAAGAAGCAAGCACAGTATCTTCACATGTCTCTCTGCTCCATGTGCCTCCTCCAGGTCTCCTTCTTGCTCTCCATCCTGCTTCCTTCTCCAGTCTCCTCTCCAGCTTCTCGTCTTCTCTGCTCAGCTCCACTCACCTTTGGATGGGGCAGGGAACCTGGAACTTCTTCCCCTTCTCCTGGGGACCACCTTGTTACAGTTTCTTTGTAATAATATGCAAGAAGGATATGACAGCACCAATAGACACAGCTGTGTGCGGGTGGGGTGTGTGTGTGTGTGTGTGTGTGTGTGTGTGTGTTTTGGAGCCTGGACATTTAGTGATACAGCATTAAATGATAGTGAGGATGGGGCAATACAGGCTGACAATTGGAGAGAGAAAAATGATAAGGAATTGTGAGATGAGGGAGTGGGAAAATGACTGGTGCTTGCAAATCTAATGGTATTGTTGAGTGTCACAAGGTCCCGGCTGAGTTCAGTGGTTTATACATGCAACAGCAATTTGCTTCTCTCAGACGTTTCCACTAGGTAATGGAAGGCAGGGTGTGTAGAAAGTTGGATGTCTCCAGCATTGGAGTTTCTATACTAAAAGCTTAGTGGGGAGGAAGGGAGTTGCATAAAAGTATGAATAACAAAGGTGGCAGGAAGAAAAACTGAACAAGAGGAAGTGAGCACCTGCTGGTGTTGGAAGGAAGACATGCATTCTGGAAGGGCAACAACACAATTTCTTGTCACAAAATTTATCTTTACTGGCTTTGCAGCCAATGTTATAACAAATAATAAGTCTCATAGCGGACTCATGTATGTTATATCAAATAGGAGTATCTCCAAATTACACTAAAATATAATCTCATAATGCCTTACAACAGTTGAGAATAATCAAACATTAATTTGCTTATTCATTTATTCCAGGTTCAGAAAGTATAAATAATAAGAACAACAAAATTGTGTGCATTTTTGCAGACACAGAATTTTGAGAACAAGCACCTTCACCTGCAAAAACTATATTAAATATTGAAATTTTCAGTAAGTCAGAACTGAAAGGTTTATTGATTTTTTTCCCTAGTATGGTAGGAAAATTATTGATATCCGTAGGAAATGGTAGAAAGTGATATGAAGTAATAAGGACGTCCAGATTAAACAATCTGATGATTCAGGGTAATAAATTATTCCAATGGGAAGGTAGTATAAATCTGAAAAGTAAGAAAATGATACAGCTTCATCTTATGAAATTTAATCAGTTTCTAAATAACTATATTCAAGCCAATTAAATTTGGACTTGACTAAAGAAAATGGATGTTGTAACAGTTAAAATAAATTATCTGCTTTTTTTTTTTTTTTTTTTTTTTCAGTTTCCTCTAGTGTTTCTTCTTTGACTGAAGAAAGTTGAAACTGAAAAATTGATCAAGCTCATTTCACTAGGTTTCTGGATAGGATTAAGGACACTCTAATCTGAAACATGGCTCAGGACTGGAACAGAGAACTGAGGGAGAGTAGAGCAGAATGGGTCTCTTGGCATCGTTGGCTTGTGGGAGTCTCAGCAGAAACATGATTCCTGAGTGGAAAGCTCTCATCAGTGTCCTGGTTTAGCAGCTCCCTTCTATCATAGCCTTTGGTCTTTGGAGAGGCAGAAATGCCACTATTGTGTTGTTCAGATTGGTGGTGTTGCTTTGAGAGTTGTTTCTCTTATCTGGCTTATCCTGCTTCCATGAATTCTGAAAGTCATTCCATTAGCTAGGATGGAGTCTGTTCCCTGCCGCACGACCCAGTGGATATCACAGACTGGATCTGGTCATGAGTGTCCTCCACATCGCAATCACCTTGGATTTATGCCAGAAAGTCACACTCTGGGATGCATTCTGGAATGCCAAAGGGACTGAGGAGCCTCTATATTGAACGAATGCCCCTCAAGGGTTCTGATGTGGCTAGGACTGTAGAGCAGTTCTATTGACATCCATTGATCCAGAAATATTAGTTTTAGGTCCAGAAAAAATTTGATAATAGAATTGTGCCTGCCCATTATTCTGTGGTGTGAATTAAGGGTGTTTGTAGGTGAAGGTCACCTGTTACCAGTTCCCATGTCTCTGGCAAGGTACCGGTAGTCATTTGGCATTCCTTCATGGCAGAGGTGTCTTGCACTCATGTGCTCACAAACATGATACCTCTGAATATTTCAATTGGAGGGAAAGTTAGTTTTATGATTCAAAAAGTAGTAGGTCTCCACATTTGACTTTTGTTTAGAAACTAGAATGGATGCATGATCCAGTGCTCTGTGCTGAACAAATAGTTAGTACAAGGAGAGCTTCCATTTTGTGTTGGTCTGCTTTTATTCATTAAGAAAATTTTTTCCTCTTATCAAAAGTAGCATGTTGAAAAAATTTAATGATTGTTTACATTTTTGTCTTTTGGGTGATCATATTCTTCTTTCCCAAATATTTCCTTTCCCAAATGAATGTTTAGGTGGAGAATTTTTAAATTAAAACTTTAAAGTGATCATAATTGTAGATGTCACTGAACATCAGAGGACAAGAACATAAAGACACTTTGAAATACAATTTTTTTTGCATTTTTGCCTCCATACAGCACATAGTTATGATATCTTTAACCACAGTAAGGTCATATTTCATATAGTTAATATGATATTATAAAAACACTATGGGTAAGTATTATTATATTCTAGGCATTAACTTAAACATCTTAAATAAAGTAAATAATTTTACTTATATTAATACAGTGGGATATTTCTATTACTATATCTTACAAAAGGCTAAACCGAGTTTCAAAAGTTAACAGATTTTTGGTAAGAAGGTAGATTCAGAATTCTATAATATCCTTGTTGCTACATTTATTTAATTGTCTTTTTAATGTGTTACATCAAGAAAATTGCTCAATATGTATTATATAGTAAGATTTAACCATCTCAATGCAGAAGATGACTTATCTGTCTTCCTAGATGCATTTATTATAGAGAAACTTCCATCAGTTAAACTTAATTAATATTTCAATTATTTTATTAAAATAAAAACCTCAGGAGAGGGCACAGAAGAGCACAAATTATGAACAATTTAGGGATCTTGACTGCTATCCCCAAAACCCTTATTTACACAAAGTCAGGCCAGAGTCTTGAAATTTTGCCAACTTATCTCTGAGTCAAAAAATTCAGCTTGATAAGCAAAAATTGGTACTTCATTGCAATTTCAATAAAAAATGTAATTGCTAGTACAGTTGGTCTTCCTTCCCCCCCTTCCAACAACCAATGACTATTTTGTGATTACTTACCAACAGTATTTTTTCAAACAGGGAGGTAACATTGATATTTAAAGAGTATGAGTCTTCAAGCAGATATTGCTAATTATTGCATCTGTGGTCTTAGGCCTTTTACTTAGCATAATTAGACCCATTTTCTCAACTATGATTGGAGAAAAATTATAATTTGGAGTGTTACTTTCAAAATTCAAGGGAATGCTTGTAAATTCTCTACATTATGCATACTCCCCCCAAAATAGTCATCATTATTATTATTAATCGTATTTAATGTTTGTTCATAATCTCTATTCACTGTAGTTTTAAATTGTGTAATTTTTAGATATTATAGATATCAAATCTTTTATATTAGGTGAAATAAAAGAGAAAATCTATTTTGAACTAACAATGGGGAGAAAATTAACACTAATGAGAATTTATTCAAATAGTTGGTGATTAGATTGTTAAATGCAAGTAAGCAATACAAAATTCCCTTATAAATGCACGGCAATTTAAAAAATAGCAGTTTAGTGCTTTTATAACAAAAAAGTTCTAATTATATTTCAAAATAAAGTTGATTAAAAATAAGAACATTTATAAATAGTAAAATAGAACAATAATAACAGATAATTTTTTGAAGGTATTGAAACATAAGGAACAAAATGATATCTTTTGTGCATAATTTTGAATAAAATAAAGCTGATAGTAAGAATTTCAATAAATTAAAATACTATATGAGTGTCTCTAGGGAACTTTGTAAACTTGAACATATAATAAAACTCAAATGTGGTGATGGCATCATTTCATATCAATAATTTTGCCTGTTGGGGGTTGGGGGGAGAAAAGCCTCAACAATTTCAAAATTATAATTATTTTCTATTATCATAACAGAATTTCAATGGACAGATTTTCTTTCTTTTTATCTACCCAAATGTATGAAAACTGTATGCATGTAAACATGCTCATTCTATCCTTAGCAAACTTACAATATTCATGAATCTAAAATCACCCCTCTTCATGTTTATTCCAATAATGCCTCTTGTTCTCTCAAAGAAAGCGTCATATCCCCCAGATGTAAACATTGCTTTAAAAGCCAGGGCCATATGCTGACAGATGGCATACCATCTGTGGTGCAGTTATTAAAAATAAGTTTCTTGGCTATGTTCAATAAATATAAGATATTCTTATCCATTTTTTCTAGAAATGTTTAGTTTTCAACCATAGGTTTAGCAAACCAGACCACAAAGCTCAATCCTACATAATAACTTCAGTAACAAAATAAGCTCCATGGTAGACAAAAACTATATATTTAGGCCAAGATGTTCAGAAGAGAAAAAAATAGAAGAAAAAATGTAAACTGATTACTCTAAGTATTTACTTTTGATTTGGCTCAGCTATAGTGGTTAGATAGGAAATTAAAAAAAAATACACTTGGTTCTAGGGGCAAAGCAAGAGTGGGTGGAAGTCTGAGAGCCCAAAACAATTGCACAATTACCCATTGCTCAAACTCCAGACGGCTTGTCAGTAGTTCCTTTCTTACTATGTCTTCAAACTCTCGACATAATCCCTCTTTCCACATTTTTAGTGTCAAACAAGACTGTGAAGAGAACATGAGAAATATAATAAATTTCCAGTCCTCATGAAGTGACAGTTTTGTTGGAATGTTAGAAAACTAAGAAAGAAACTTGTGTCCCTGACAGGCTTTCATAAGGTAGGTTTCACACACACAACTTTGATAACTCGTGATCTCAGGAGAAAGTGATTTGAGAGCAAAGCAAATGGGGAAAAAAGAAAGAAAATCACATTCGAAGGCTCTTTTTCAAAAAAGCAAGAACACTCATATTGGGAAGATTTCAATGTCCATAATCACAGTTCTTTCTCTCCCCTGCTAGCTTTTCATCCTGGTGACGGAAAATGGAAATTCTGTTTTTTCCTTTCTACCTGTCTTTCTTTCCTTCCATCTGTCCACCTTCCTCATTGCATTGTCTTTCTTCATAATGATCGACCAATTGATTGAGGTGTAAGTGACATAAAAGCATTATGCAAGAGTGAGGTGCACAGGGTGTTTGGTAGACTTGCATATTGCAATATGATCATGACAGTATCAGCTAACACCTCTAGCATGTCATATAATTACCATTTCCTTTTTGTGGTGGGAACAATTATGATCTATACTCCCAGCAACTTAGAAGATTATAATACAGTATTATCAACTATCATCCTTATGCTGTGCATTAGATCTCCAGAACTTACTTCTCTGTTAGTTGCAAGTCTGAATGCTTAAACAACAGCTCCCCAATTTCCTGTCCTCCAGCCCCTGGCAACAACCATTCTACTCTGATTTTATGAGTTCAGTACTTTTAGATTCCACATGTAAGCATGACTTTACATACTTGTCTTTGTCAGACTAATCTCAGCATAATTCCCTCAAATCCCATCCATGTGACAAATGGCAGAACTTAATTTTTTTCTTGTGTTTGAATAATAATCCACTGTATCATATATGGACACAGACTATATAACTAATATAGTATTCCATTTCATCATATCTGTTCTATCTGTTGAGCTCTCATCTCTACATCTCAGATCTTCATCCATTTATTCATTTCAGACATGTAGATTGTTTCTATATCTTGAGTATCGTGACTAATGCTGCAGTGTCTTCCTTCCTTTTTACCAATAGGTATAAAAGGCCAGTCATGGGGCTATGAATTGAGTGATCAGTAGCTCTTCATCTCATGAATTTTATAATCTGTTGATGAACATAGGCAAGTGAACACAAAATAACATTTCAGAGATATCTGTGGGCACAGGAAGGGAGAATTAGGGATGAATTCTTGGAGAGTGATATCCAAATGGTGAGTTTTTCTCTAAACATCCCTTTCCCTTCTAAAACTCTCTTTGGCTTCTGCAATAAATGGCAGACTTTGACCTTAATTTCACTTTATTTTTGGTTGAGGTTTGAAGGGGCTTCCTTCAGTGCCTTTCTACCGCAAGGTAACAGCCAAGATACTTTTCTGCGTGTATTCTGTGTTTGCACATGTAAGAGGAGCCCTTAGCTTATGAGATGCAGAGGTGCAGAAAACCTGCGAGAGAACTTTACCCTGGAAAGTAAATAAATTTTCCTGGGGGTGGGGAAGAGGGTGAGATCTCCATGCTGGCATGCAAGTAAATGACTCTGGGAAAGAAAATTCTCTAAAGTTCTCTGGAGCACTGCCTATAACTTTTAAGGCATATTTGTCATTGTCTCAGCAAGCTTGCCATCACTTTTTGCTCAGAAAGCCCACAGTAGACAGATACATGAAAATATTCGTCAGAAGTTACCTCCCAACACGAATTAGATGCACAGAGAAATTCAATATAAAATGGAAAATGACATGCCAATCTCACTTACAAACATAGTAAGAAAATTCCTTGATAAATTTCAGAAACTAAAGTAAGCAGGATTTTAAGATTACCCTAAGATTTAATCTTGCTTTAATTTCTTCCCTTGAAAGCAAGTAGAGCCTGTGATTATAATGGAATATTATCCTTATTTTTTTTAACATCATATCACAGTGATACCAGAACTTTGCCGATATAAAACAAGGCCCTCACTAGTTTATTTTTGAGTTAACCAAATGGCAAAATTTCCCAGGTAGAACTGATCAAATCAGGCGAACTCTTAAATGAGAGTCTCTTGCTAGTTTGGAGTAAGTCAAGTCTGTTGAAAATGGTCTCAACAAACAGAGAGAAAAATCTTGTGGACTCATATAATCACATAGAAGTAAATTCTACCATCAGTGAAACTGGCAGAGGACTCCAAGCCTCAGCTAAAGTCCCTGGGAAGACTTAAACATAAACTCAGTTTACTGGAATCTGGACTGATTCATGGAAACTAAGATAATAAATTTGTGTTTCTTTAAGTTACCATGTTTGTGAAAATCTGTTATGCAGCAATAGAAAACTAATAAATCACACACACCAGAAGTATATAAAATAAAATATACATTTATGTGGGTGAATAAGTAATCAATACTGTTATATTCTATTTTAAGTTAATAGATAAAATCCTGTAATTACTTCTATAAATGTAGAAAAATTGATAAAATTATATCAATATCCATAAAAACTATGCATATGAGAAATGGAGAGGTGGTCCTTATCATAGATCTCTTCAAATTATAGGAGACAAACTAGTTAACACATTAACAAAAGATATAGAAATCAAGGATGTAAAATTTACAATAAGAAAAGATTATTATTTGCAAACAATGTGATTAATTCAGAAATCCATAAATTTTATTGATTGATTTTATCATTGATATAGTAATTCAGCAGGTTTATAGAATAGAAAAATATATATGAAAGTCCCTTGTAATGATGCATAACAATGAGCTACTATGACATGTAAAAATATAAAACAAACCAAACTTGTTTATACTAGAACAAACCTGTAAAGTTACCAGGAAAAGTTTTATCATTTTGACTTTCACATCATCTTTAATATATATGAAATGTATCTGTGTATGTAAGAATTTGCTTTAGTTTTCTTCCACTACACTGTAAGACTTTTTCTACTTGAGATGTATGGAAGAGAAATTGTTCGCTTTACTAGGTTATGTGTATTTCAATGTTCTCAAGTTTTAAAAAGTGATTGGATCAATTTGTACCTGAAGGGAGAAATCCTATAGTGTGAAAAAATAAACAAGGATATTTAAAATATAGAAAGTAAATATTAAAATGAGCACATGTCAAAAAAAAAAGAGAAAAATTCTTCTTACAGCATATGTACACAGGGGAATTATGTAAAGACAGTTATTATAATACTGCCATGGAAACTATATCACATACTTTTGAGATGTTTGAGATGTAAGAGCCCAAATACATAGACTAGGAAAGAAGTGCCCAAATGATTTCTATGTATAAAATAATATGGGGATGGATTATGCATGGATAAATATGTGGTAAAATTGCATAATTACATATGGGGACAATGCACACAGATATCAAAATAATGGTAACTCTGGGGGTTCTAATAAGGACAGGGTGAAGACTTTGCTGTTTCATGTACAATTTGATCCATGAGAAAAAAGTATGGAGGAGAAAGAGGGAGTAGAGAAGAGGAAGAGATGAGAGAACGGGTCACACTAAGATAATATCTATTATTGTTTTCTTACCATTTTTGTAAATGTGGGAAATTGCATGTAGTTTTTTTAAGTCAGATAAGAGGTGGTGTTTTAGAAGATGTTAAAGAGCAATTAGAGAAGTGGCCTTATTTATTGAAATTGTTAAATTTTAGGTTATGACTCAACCAGAAAAGACAGGTGACCTGTTACAGGACAGGGAGAGGGGCACCCCAAAACCCTTAAACCTGCCCTCTCTAAATGGGTTCTGCCATCTACCACATCGAGACAAACATATATAAGACCTTTAATGGAAAGGAACTTTAATACAATTAGGATACAATACAGAAAGGACACAGAATACAGTTATTAAGTTAAGTATCTAAAGTTACCCATTTCTTTGAGGGTAAAAGTCCAGTCAAATAGGATTAGCCCAACGCAAGGCCCAAAAGCCTGCCACAAGTCTGAAGGGCTTTTTAGTAGAGACTCATAGAAAAGGGTCAGAAAGAGTCAGACAAATCCAGGAGGAAAAGAGCAAAATCCAAATCAAGATGAAAGCTGCCATTATTAAGCTCCCCACGGTTCTCTCACCCAAACCTGTCCCAACCAGTCCAAGACTTAAAAGAAAGTGCAGTATCTTCACATGTCTCTCTGCTCCACGTGTGTCCTCCACGCCTCCTTGCTGCTCTCCATCCTGCTTCCTTCTTCCTCCCTTCCTTCTGTGTTCCTCCTATCTCCTTTCTCCAGTATCTTATTCCTGTTTAGCTCTACCCACTTATCGCAGAACTGGGATTCTGGAAATTCCCTCTTTCCTGGGGACCACCCTGTTACAGACCTACATAACCAACATAAAGAAAGTTTCATAAGACACTACTTAGTCCTCGCTTGTCCAGTATACTAGGTTTTCTTTCGTTTTGTTTTAGTTTGTTTGGTCTGTTACTCTATGTTGTACTTGTTGAGCTGTTATGTTATGTCATTTATTCTCTTCTATTTCATTAAGAAAATATTAATCTGGTCATATTTATTTTTTGACTCCTGAGTAGATCAGATGCAAAGTTGGAAAAAGTAAGTCTATTATTGTAACTCATGAAAAAGAGATTGGACTTGAATCTGCAATTTGGTCCTGACTTTGAGTTTTGTAAAATCTTAGGTAACTCACTTAAGGGTGTTAGCTCAGTCCCACTGCAAGAGAAATGGAAAGGACAGTGGCATAGGGACCCCTGTGAATTATTTACTGAGCATCTACCAGTGTCTGATCTCAGATACTGTGGAATCAAGATAGTAGATGTCCATTGAGGATGCTTTTCATGAATGAAAACACCACACGATTTTCATTATTTTACAAAACAACAAAATACAGATTCAGCAAAATACAGGCAGCCAAATATAGAATCCATCTCAATTAGACCAAAGGATTTTTATAAGACCTCAAGGTCCCAACTGTAGTCCTCTGGAGAATTTCAAACATGTAAACATTGAAAATAAAATGTTTTCTAGGAAAACCTTTTTATGATATGTATTAAATATGAATTGTACTCTAATTCCTTGGTGAGTATAAATGTGGTAACACTTTCAAAAATCAAATTAAATCTCATTCCTAGTTTTAACTTGCTAGAAGCACAATTTAACCTAATTTGTGTTTTGGTTTGGGGTAGCGTGTGGTTGACAGTTTCTTACCTCGATTAAGTCACATTCAGGGGGAGGCGCTTGTGTGTGTGGTTTTTTTTTAAGATTTAATTTATTTGTGCATACAAGATCTGGGGTGTAGGCCAGAGGTGTGGGGGATGAGAGGAGTTACCAGAGACAGCGTAGGGAGAAGAACAGGAAGATCTCCTGAAATACACTGCTGTGGAGAGCAGCGGGCAAGACAGGAGTCTGCTGCGCCATGTGGGTCAGCTCCCTGGCTGGGGATTGAACTCATGCTGCAGTGACTGCAGATAGCTTCATAGTGCTTAGACTTTACCCTTTGTGCCACCAGAGAGGCCTTTCTTGAGGTCTGTAGGAAAAAAAAAAAAGGGACTTCAGTCTTCTGCTCATTGGCCCTGCTGCTGTGGTATCCTCTGAGCCAGCCCGCACCCTCCTCCCCTTTGTCAGACTGAAATAAGGTGACTCTTTTTTTTTAAGATTTATTTATTTATGCATACAAGCACTGGGGTACAGACCAGAGGTGTGGGGGGCGGTGAGAGGATTCACCACAGAGACCGGGGAGCAGAACAGGCAGATCAACAGAAGTACACTGCTGAGGGGAGCAGCAGGCACAGCAGGAGAGGTCTGCCGCGCCATGTGGGTCCCCTCCCTGGCCAGCAGCAGGGATGGAACTCGTGCTGCAGTGGCTGCGGTTTGCTTCATAGTGCGTTGCTCAACCCACTGCGCCACCAGGGAGGCCCAAGGTGACTCTCTTGAAGCTTCCAGAGATATGGTCCAACCTTTCAGGGAGAGTAGGGTGGTATGAATGTTACCACCTAGCACCTTCCCAGTTCTCTCAACCATAAACTCACACACACAAACACCATCTTTGTCTGACTTGGATCTTTCTACCTACTGCCAAACTCCAGAGCCTTGCCCTACCTCTAGGCCAGGAATCATTAAATTCTTTTGAAAAATCAAATCCCTAAGTGTGACCTGAGGGAAAAAGTCTCCTGCACCATATTCAAAGTGGGTAAATAGGGAAGTAATTCTTATTCCAGATCATTCACAGCTACAAAGCAAAACATGAGTTGCATTTCATAAACTGATCTGACATGTGGTGTGATCAAGTTTGATAGGTAGATATAAATGCCAATAGAAGACAATGTTTCTACAGGTAACATTTGGTGATGAAATATTTCTTCCTCCTAAAAGTTGTTAGTATTACCATTTCCAGTGATATATCCTGATCTCACAACAGGGATTCACGCTGATATATTTGCTATTACTAAACTTGTGTTCAAATCTCCCCTGATGGACTTCACCCTGCCAATTCTTTCATTAGATATGTGGAATACGTTAGGTGAGGAAATCTTGAAGGTTTTTGTTTTCCCTATGTTGATGCATTTCATCATAATTCAGAGGTCTTTGGTATCCATAGCAACACACGTTGTCTAATTTGTCTGTGACAGGTACAGGTATGGTGACTGTCTTCGCTTAGCATTTGTCTAATACACTTTTTCAATCCTTGACTTTTCTATGTGCTTCCCATATCCGTATATTTTTAGTGCGTGTCTTGTAAATAAGAGTTTCAAAATCCAAATGCCCAACTCTGTGATTAATGAGTGTTCATTTTACTTTAGTTACTGATTTAATTCTTTCATTAAATTATACGCTTTCTATTTACTCTGATATATGAGTGCTTTTCTATTTCGTTCTTTCCTTCTGTGACTTCTAGAACTCTTCTTGTTCTATTGAATGTTTTCCTTGATTGGTTTGGACCTTTTCAAATTGTATTTTTATTGTAACTTTAGTTACAATACTATATTTATATAATAAATTAATAATATCTGCATATTTACATGCTTGAAAAATTTATATAATAATGCAGAGGTTGATCAAGATCTCCAACCCTCTCTCCTGAGAAATATAAGAAATAGAATTCATTAATTATGATCAACTTGCTCTCAGATTTGTCCATTTGATGTTTTGTTTTCTTAAATTTCCTCCAAGTTATGTTATTACCATCTCAAATGATGAATACTTATTTAAATTTAAAGATATGTGTGATCATTTACCTTTACTCCTTTTTATTTTATTTTATTTTTTTAAAAATTTATTTATTTATGAATACAAGAGCTGGGGTACAGGCCAGAGTCATGGGAGGTGAGAGGATTCACCAGACAGAGAGGGGAGCAGAACAGGCAGATGGACTGAAACACACTGCCGAGGGCAGCAGCGGGCGAGGCAGGAGAGATCTGTTGTACCATGTGGGTCCCCTCCCTGGCCGGCAGCAGGGATGGAACTCGTGCTGCAGTGGCTGCGGTTTGCTTCATAGTGCATTGCTTAACCCGCTGCGCCACCAGGGAGGCCCTCCTTTTTAGTTTATAAATGGCTCTATTAATAGATTTTTGTTCTTGTCATCCCATCAAAACATTGCTCAAAACGACTTCAAAAAATCCCTAGAAAATAGTTAGCATGTGACAATATTTTATTTTACTCATTTGTATCAGCAGATATATGGTAGATTTAAGAGATGACATGAGAAACTGGAAAGTGTGGACAGTGAGGAAAAAGGAATGCTGAGGTAGAGTGCTATGTGAGTGACAGAACCTCAGAAAAACTAGCTTCAGAAAAATAAAACTAGGATTTATGTGATATCTTCTATAATTGTAACAATGTAATCCAAAAAGGCCCTTATATTCCTTATAGCCCCTGCCCCACCTAAAAATAGGTGGGGCTGAGCAGCCAGGGGGAAGCTAGAAAGGGCTTAGGAGGGAAGACTTGAAGGAGCCACATGGAGCAGAGACATGTGAAGAAGTTGCTCTTGCTTCTTGGCCTCGGACTTGCACCAGGGACTTCAGGGACATGCATATGTTACAGGGCAGGGAGAGGAGAACCCCAGAACCCCCAAACCTGTGCTCTCTAAATAGATTCTTCCATCTGCCACATAAAGACAAAATACATACAACCTTTAATGGAAAGGAACTTTAATACAATTAGTGAATAAAACAAGACAAAGAATATAGTTACTAAATTAAGCACTCAAAGTTACTATCTCCTTGTGATAAAAGTCCAGCCAAACAGGATTGGCCCAAAGCAAGGCCCAAAAGCCTGCCACAAGTTCTAAAGCACCTTTTGGAGGAGACCCATAGAAAATGGTCAGAAACAGTCAGACAAGTCTGGGAGGAAAAGAGCAAAATCAAAATCAAGATAAAAGCTGCTATTGTTAACCTCCCCATGGGTCTCTCCACCTGCATTTCTTCCTACCGGTCCAGGATCAAGAAGCAAGCACAGCTTCTGCACATGTCTCTCTGCTCCATGTGCCTTCTTCTTGCTCTCCATCCTGCTCCTTCATTCTATAGTCTCCTCCACTCCAGCTTCTTACCCTACTCAGTGCCAACCCTCCTTTGGGTGGGGCAAGGAACCTGGAACTTCCTCTTTACCTGGGGACCACTGTGTTACAGAAGGAGACACTTAGAACAGACATGGGTGAGAGAGTCGGGGAAGCTGATAATGGCAATGTTTGGCTTGTACTTTGATTTTGTTCCTTTTATTCCAGACTTTTCTGAGCCCTTCTGGTCCTTTAAATCGTTTCCGCCCAGAGGGTGAAAAAACTTGGTGGCAGGTTTTCAGGCCTCAGTGGCTCTGATTTGAATCAAGCCCTGTTTGGCTGGGCATTTACCCATGAGGGTATGAAAAGCTTTGGGGGTATTATTGGGAAACTATATCCTTTCTTTTCTCCCTCTATTGGATACCGATTTTATTAAAGTTCTCTGTTGAATATCTTAGACACTAAAACATGTTTTGTCTTTATTGGGGGGATGGCATAATCCATTTATAGTGTGCCAGTTTGGGGGTTTAGGGGTATTCCTCAGTCTGCCTGCTAATATGATGAACAAAAACAAAAAGTCATTGTACCTTAACAGTTACAAGAGGGGGTGAAGGGGTGAATATGTGGGTTGGGGAAGAAAGAGAGAGAATATATATGTGTATGTGTGTGAGAGAGCACTTCACCTTGTTAATTTCTTAATCTGAAGAAGGAATAGTATGGATCAAAAATGAGTGGATGGGGGCCTCCCTGGTGGTGCAAGGGGTTAAGTCACAGCACTATGAAGCATTTGTAGCCACTGCAGCACTGAGTTCAATCCCTGGCCAGGGAGGTGACCCACCATGGTGCAGCAGACCTCTCCTGTATTACCTCAGCAGTGTATTTCAGCCAGTCTACCTGTTCTGTTCCTCACTCTGTCTCTGGTGAATCCTCTCACCAGCCTATAAATCTGGCCTGTACCCCAGTTCTTGTAAGCAGAAATAAATAATTCTTTTAAGAAAATGAATGGATAAATATGGTTAAATGACAAATAGAGAATGACCATTACAA
The DNA here is from genome assembly GCA_019455555.1 of Galemys pyrenaicus. Classification (NCBI taxonomy): domain Eukaryota; kingdom Metazoa; phylum Chordata; class Mammalia; order Eulipotyphla; family Talpidae; genus Galemys; species Galemys pyrenaicus. The sequence goes on from JAGFMF010011878.1 coordinate 4,140,803, forward strand.
AAATTATGTATGGTATTTTATATGAAAATTTATAATCTCTAAAGATCTCTAAAAATTATTAGCTCTTATTTGTTATCACTTTTTGCTTAGAAAAAAATTCAACTTTGCCAAAACACAATTTTATAAAAGAGGAAGACAATTGCAGGCTTTCAGTAAGAAAAAAAGTCTACACTAGGATAAATAGATAAATGATGACATTGAGGCTATTTATCAAGAAAAAAGTTATACTAATAGAGAACAATAAAAATAGCAAAAACCAATCAAAGCTTAATGACAATTTCATTTCTGATTGATGGAAGAGTAAATATTGACAGAAGTAAGTATTGCTTTTGTTTTAATTTTGAAAAATATTATTTTACTCCTACAAGCAAACTAGTACAGAAGAAATTTTGGGGGAATAACTACATTGGCTCATTTATGCAAGAGAATCAAGTCCTAGAAAGCACAGAGGCAGTTATTCTGTTTGATGAACTGGAGCAGAGGCTGACCTTTCCCGTCTGAAAATATTTGAGTGTTTGCCACCAATTTAGTAATTCTTTTCACATCTGCTCCTAACGTGATAACGTGTAGATTATTTTCATCAAAAAGTCATTAGATGCTTTCTTTCTTGCCTGGAGAGCATGCCTGTTGGCTACACTTACAGAAAGTTTGGCCCAAGAACACACCAAGTTTGATCGTTTTGCTAAAACTCCACGATCCAGGCAGATATTTCTTCTCTTTATAGGCACTTCCTACAGAATCTATAGTTTGAAAGGCTTTGCTCTAGGAGACCGAGAATGTAGTAAATATCTGGAGTTTTTTCTTTTTTCAGTTCTGGCTTATTTTGTTTTATTTATATTTTGTCACTATGTTTTTAATGGAGGAATTCGCTGGAACCAGGCTTTCTGGGAAAAGTCAACGCTGATTTTCTGCCTCCTGGAAATAGAGCTGTGGTTTAGGAAATATATCTTTTTATCCTCTCCTACTTATGCATTTCTTTTAGTCAAGAACTTTCTCCTTAGGTATAAAAATCGGCACTTTTGAAGGAAATTCTCATGGGCTTGAGAGATGGTGAAAATATATTAATATTCAATAACTGCACCCACTGAGAACAATGAATCAGATTTTAATATTGTGTGACTATTTTGAGTAGTTCCAAATTGGCAGTGGTTATATTGTCTACTGTGTCCTTCTTGGGATATTGGCCCTAAGTATTCCCATTATTTTATATCCTAGCAAGGAAAAGTTTTTCTAACTCTTTAATAATTCTGATTCATTCTGAAGTAATGTTCAGCATGTTTTACCTTGAATGAAAGTTGTGTGTTAATTTAATTTGAATCATCACTATTTAGTGGACTGTTAAAGCCAGCGACTGCCACTCACTAGGAGCAGAAACTTTTGGAATATGGATGGAAATCAAAGGATTTTATACTTACGGAATATATTAGTTTATGCGTTTTGCCACAACCATATTTAAAAATATATACCATAAATCTACATGGGTAGATACTACATTTTCCCCATCACTGTGCCTGTATCTTTTAACAATTTGCCTGCTACATAGTACATGTTTATTAAATATTCCCCGAAGATTTGTGGTTTAGAGAATCAATAGAAGAATCTGGATACATACATGTGTAAATGCATAAAATACCACAGTAGAAGGGCTTCTCCTGCCTCATGTTAATGGCAAAAATGCTTCCTTGATGTCTGAGGCTGTAGAATAAAATGACATTAAAAAACTACAAACTCTTACATGCCCTCATATATCCCGAACTGTTGTGAAGCTAACATTTTCAGATGAGATGTGAAGTACCAAGGAAAACCGTGACAACCAGGCTTTCTGAAATGACATCCCGTAGCACGTAGGTAGTTAACATGATCTGATAGAGAAAAAATATGTTTAAAAAGTATGGTCTGAATGTGCAGGTTATTTGCAGAGATTTGAAGAAATTCACTCTGTAACTAGTTGAGAGATTTGTCAGAGTACTTTTCATATGATAGTATTTCTATAGACCTGTTTCCATAGTATCTAGGTTCTCTGAAGACTTGTCTTAGCAGAAGACAAAAGCAGGAGTCAAGAATCTCCAGGTGATTTCCATCAGGCTCTTGCCACTGAGAAGCACTTGACTGGCACTTTGTTCCTCTTGGGAATGAGGAAAGACGGTAAAGACACAGAAGAAGAGAAAGTTCTCCAACAAAGGATCCCTCCAGATAACTAGAGGGTGGGAAAGATGTAGGAGTGACAACAGGGCTAGAATTGTGCTTTAGAATCTCTCACCACTACAGAACTGCCACCCAGGACAGAGGAGTGAAGGAAATTCATCTACTGGTGGCATGGCAAAGCAATTCAGGAGACACTTCATTCTTTGGGAGGTTGGCTTTTTACAGGAGTGTGAATGGAGATGGGAAATTTACTGGGTAGAAAATGGCACACAGAATTTAGAGGCACGGGAGAGGGTAAAAATCAGCACACAGAAATGAAAAAAAGGATGGAATGTTCAGAATGAATGGATTAATGAAGACACTTGGCTCTTTTTTTGAAACGGAAATAGATTATAAAAACAACCTAGACCCTAAGGGAACATCTTCATTGAATGGTCGCCATGTTGCCTGTTCAAGTAGTATGAAAATGCTTTCCAGCCTGTGAGACAAGCACTTTAAGAGGACATATAACTTGTCTCTGTTCCAGGAACAGTCATGCAACTACTCTTTTACTTTTCATGACAAGATCTGAAATAAACACTTATTTCAACTTAACCACCAGCTAACACTGCAATGCATGCCTAAGTCCTCAGGGGGTACAGAGTGTCGATCTCTCGAGCTCTATTTCCATCTCTATTTGTCTGTATGTTCCATGACCTGCTCACTGCAAGCTGAAGACCCAGGAAAGTGGATGGAGTCATTCAGTGCGAGGTCTGAGAACCAAGGAGGCAGATGAGATAAGTCCTGTATCAAGGCAGACATGTTCCAGTTCCCCCAGTGAGTCAGTGAGGCAGCAAAAAGAATGAATTTCTCCTTCCTCCACCTTTTGTTCTATTTAAGCTCTCAGTGGAGGGATAATGCCACCCACCTTTGGCAGGGCAGTGTGCTTTAACTAAATCCATTGATTGAAATGCTAATCTCACCTGGAAACACCCTCCTAGACACACCCAGAAACATGGTTTAATCTGGGCACCTGTGACTCATTCAAGCTGTCACATAAAATTAACCATCACCTGAAAAGAGAGGACAGAAGAGCCACGTACCTTTCTTGTTAAGCTACAGGATTCTAAGTGGAAATGAGGTATTTTCTCTCTTGTACTGTTTGGACATTGACATCACTGAGAGAACATGCGCCTTACCTACCTAAACATCCTGTCTGGCCTCGGTGAAATTAGTGCTGGGCTCTGACTTCCTGTGCTTCACCCAGGGCTTTTCCTGCGATTCATCACTTTCTCTCACAGAACTGTGACTATATTAATGTTTGTATGTTCTCTGAAGTGTCATCTGCCATCTGTGACTTATGTCTTGGTATATCACAGTCTGTATGACACCTTTGCTCAAAATGAGTCACTGCATCTTTGATTACTATACACCAACTTCTTGGCCCACAGCCATATTCCTCAGTGTTTTACAAGCGATGCCACATTGCCTTATTTGGGGTTTCAGCAAATTCAGGGAGAAGCCCTTACGCAGAATTCCTTTTTACTCTGTGTCTGAGCTTTGCAGTAGTATCTGCAGAATTCAGAATGGCTGGGCAAAGCATTTGTAAACTTTCAGTCACTGAAGTCCTCAAAAGTTTTATGGAGCTTCTCTCCTAACCTTTAAAAATGACAACCTCCTTTGCTGTTGTCTGTGGCTTTCTTTGCTGACCACCACTGAATCTACATCCCATTTTTGCCAGGTTTCCATGGGAACCTCAAGTGTCATTCAGGTACCTCAGCTCCGGTCATTCCACACACACTTTTATGTCTTTCTTTAGTCTCATGGCTCTTCATCATTCCCACCCAGACTTCTCCTTCTGCTAGAGGCAATTTATCCTTGTCTGTGTCCTTCCATCTGCTCTGGAGTCAACCTTGATTTTCCCTCATGCTCTATTTCAAATCCTTCAGCACATTCCATGGGATGTACTTTTAGAATATTTCTAGAAACCATTACTCTCCAGCACTATTGCTGTGATTATGATGCTTTGCATCAATATCTCTCACCTGTACTTATTCAGCCAATCAAATATCTGTTCTTTTGGCATCAATATCTCTCACCTGTACTTGTTCAGCCAATCAAATATCTGTTCTTTTGGCTTCTAGCCTTGTCTTTCAGCCAGCACAATGTTGTCAAGGCATTTGGAATATTCTAGCCCTCCTCCACTACCCACAGGCCCACAGTGGGTAAGGTGGTCCACCAGGCTCTGTTGTCTTGGTTTTCAATCTGCCAAATCCCATCTTGCATAACACTTCTTAATCAGCCTGCTCTGTCCATGCTGGCTTCCATTTATTCCTCAGACATTCTAGCTTGCTCCCTTTCAGGGTCTTTGTATGTGTTCCTTCTGCCTGGAATACTTATCCCCCAATACCCACATGGTTTATTCTCTTACCCTCTGACTTTTTAGCCTGGCTACCCTATTTAAAATGTATCTCCTGTCAGACTTCCTAGCTTCCTTCCCTGACTAATTTTTTTATTTCTTTTTTCTTTACACTGCTGAGGAGAACAATGGGTGAAACAAGAAAGGTCTGCTGCACCACGTGGGTTAGTTCCCTGGCCGGGGATCGAACTTAGGCCACCGCAGAGGGCCAGCATAGTGGTAATGCTAAGACTTAACTCATAGGCCACCAGGGAAGCCCCTGACTAATTTTTATCTATGATATTTACTGTCATCTAACTTTGTGTATATATGTACATATATAGTTTACGGATTCATATTTTTATGTTTTGTAACTTTATGTAAAATGTGAAGGAGTCATTGCTGTCTCTTGGGCTCACAGTTCTTTCCCCAGTAAATATTGTGTATAAGAAATTCAATAAAAATTTTTCTTCTGCAAAGGATGAAATAACAGGGGCTAGATTTACTCTCTCACTGAAATAACAAATACAACAGACGTTATGTGAAAAAGCGGTTTAGCAGATATTTGCAATAAAGGACAGGAAGCAATAAGTTAAATCTTATAATATTCCCAATTTACTGTTTGTAGAGTCTTTAGATATGGTGCAGGGGAGAAATGGGATGGGGATGGTGAGCTCTTTTGAGTTTCAGGTTGGAGCTGAAATTCCAAGGAAGATAAGCTACAATCTTCAGGTCAGAGCACCAGGGAGAGTCATGCACCTAGAGAGAACCCCAAGGTTGTAAGGGGTTCCTTCGAATATTCACCTGAGTGCCATTCAGTGCCTGCATGTGAGGAAATTACCGGAAGCCTTGGAAACAACTACCCTTGAAAGACTACAAGAAGCTTGCTCAGGACGCACGCGTTTCTGGGACTTCCGTCCACTTCTCTGAGCATATTGGGACCCTCGTAACTCCCCAGGCACAAACAGAGTGCAGAAGGGCTGTCTCTGTGGTGGAGCAAAATAAGCTGCAGACTAAGCGTTATTGCTGCCCAGCACATCTTAAAAGCAAGACTTGAAAGTGTCCACTCTTTTCAACTTACTAAAATGCAGCTTTTTTAAAAAAAGCCCAATAATTTCAGAAATATAAAAGTATCTAGTACCCACCAAGCTAAGGTATTTCAGGAATGAGTCAAAAATTACCAGGCATGCAAAGACAGAAAAATACCACATCCAATAAGGAGAAAAGTCTGATCAGTGGAAGCTGACACTGAATTCACACAGACATGATACTTAGTAGACAGGGATGCTACATAGGTCACTATATTTGAGTTACATATGTCTAAAAGGAAACCTTGTGGGGGATGAGAGATATATTCATTTTGTTCATATAAGAGAACAACCATATATCTATAATGTGTCCTTTATTATGTAAGAGTTTATACAAAGTTAAATTCCATTCATATTTGACAGATGCCCAAATTAACAAAGTAACACGAAACACCCAAATATAATACGATATAATTGTCAAGTGCAAGATTTTTTTTCTTTATTGCGCTGCCATAGAGTTTCATAGTTGGATATATAGCAGGGACCTATTATGAAGTGGTCAACTGAGACATTTTAAAATATGATTATGAATTTTTGGAGCTTTGAACATGGTTTTCCTCTTCTTGGAATATTCTTTGCTTCTTCTTGTTAGTTCTTTTTTATTGCTCACTCAAAAACAGTTACCCAAGAGTTAGGTCTTTTGCTCTCCAGCACTGTATTTTGTTCCCCATTGAATTGCTCCTGGTCCTGTGGGCTTTTGCATACTACCAAATCCTAACTCAAAGTAAAAATGCTCGTTCTAAGTACCTATTAAGTGTTTGCATCTGCTCACTAAAGGGAAACTGTGTAAAAGACGGACTGTGGCACTAACCAGTATGTAGACAGTAAAAACTCTTTCTATGTGGTAAAACACCACACTTGAGTGTCCACTGGATACTTGTCACATATGTACATCCAGGAAAATATGGAGAAGTCCCTCATTCATAAGGATGAGGATCGAAAGAATTGACATCAGAGGAGGTGTGAGGAGGATTGCTTAGGGAAAGCTGTATTCGATTTCACCCTGTTGGGGAGAAGTGATGCTTCCTAACTTCAAACTTTGGTGAGAAGAACTAAGAATTACTCAGAGAATTTGGTATGTGCTTTGTATGATGGTGGGAGTCCACCATACATATACATGTACATGCACACATACATGTATGTATACATAAACATATATACATACATATTTTGTCTGGAGTCCCTCTTCGTGGAGGACTTCCTGACAGAGAAGGGAACTCAAAAGTGAGAGGCTGTGAGGTATACCTCAGCCATTAGAAGAGGAAGCTCTTTCATTTTGGGAGCTAACTTTGAAAGCCTCAGCAAAAAGACTGAGAAACCTAGGAAAATATGTATCAGAGGAAGACTTTTAGTTACCTACCCTGCCAATGAATACACAATTACCTTACTGCAGTTTCACTCAACGAAGACCTTACCAGTGCACTTACTTGCTCACAGTGTTTCCTGTCAACTCTCCCGTTGTAGAACTATATACACAGTCAAGAGGAAGCAGGAAAGAAAAGTAGAGAAACTGACAAATCCCCTTTCCAGTTTGCATTTGGCTCCTTTTTAACCAGTAGTAGCTGAGGAAAAGGGAATGACTCTGACTGTGGGCTGGGATTGAAGTTTTCATTACTATTTTGATCTAAAATGTCTAATTTCTAAATTTAGATAAAATCTTGAAATCTAAAGTTGTCACAGGGCTTCCTGTTACCTAGATCAGACCAAGAAATACTTTCGACTAACCCAAATTCTCAATGAGGGCAGAGCAATTTCACTCCATAAAAGATTTGAAAAGGAAATGGGAGACAAAAATAGGATCTTTTCTTTGTATCACTCACTGAGTTGGGTTCTTAACCTTCACAAATGAACAAATAACTTAATCAAATATGTAAGTGCTTCCTGGCTCTCCCAGTTACCTCTTTAGATAAGCTTATTTAACTCTAATCTTGTCATTTCAATTCAAATATAGGGCTTACTTGTTCCCTCATTTTTTAACTACCCCTCAAATGTTTCAATTGATACTGCTCTTATGAGAGTTGGGCCATTTTGAACAACTCTACATGGAAAGGCCTCTTATTGGTCAATTGGAGAATGTAATATTGAAATAGATATTTGTGACAGACTAAGATAAAATTTACCCAATGAATAATAGTTCATATTCCAAATTCTGATTATAATTAGAAGTAGTTTCAGATTGCATATGGTTCCAATAAAGAAAACCATATGTTTATTGAGGCAGTTAATTATGGCAATGTGGCAGAAAATCAATAGAAAATATTAAAATCTATGAGAATAAAATGAATTATTTACTGTACTTGAAGGAATAAAATAACTCACTATTTTTATCATATTAGAATTCTTTTTTTTAAAAAATTTATTTTTATTTATGCATACAAGACCTGCATGTAGGCCAGAGGTGCAGCAAGAGTGAGAGGATTCACCAGAGACAGAGTGGGGAGCAGAACAGGTGGATCTACTGAAATACACTACTGAGGGGAGCAACAGGCAAGAGAGGAGAGCTCTGCTATGCCGTGTGGGGTGTGGGTCAGCTCCCTGGCTGGGGATCTAACTCAAGCTGCAGTAGCCACCGATAGCTTGATATCACTGAGTTTAATGCCTGCAACACCAGGGAGGCCCTATCGTACTAGAATTCTTTACAAATAATATCCCTTTATCTGTTTCATTCTAGTGGGTTAGTTAAATGTGTACATATATTACATATATGTTATATACACATATAGGCTAAATTAGGATGGTAATTGAATCTATAGAATTATCTAAAATTTAGAAAATATATATTAAAATTTGGGGTAATGGCTTAACCTCTCTAATTCTCAACTATGAAAGGAATATACATAAACTAGAATTAAACATGAGTCTGATGTAGAGGTAGAAGCATGGTATGGAGCTGAACTTTCTGGTTTTATATCTTATCACTGTCACTTTCTAGATTTTCTTTCCTTGTCTAGTTACTTAATCTCATTGTACCTTACTCTCCTTAACTGTACATTAATTTCAAAATAATATTTCAGAAGCTTTACTATACTATATATTCATAGACTCTTAAAAGTATAGGAATAATAGGTACAAATCCCCAAATTTATTTAAATATGAACTCCCTTTTTCTACCAAAGAATTATATGTAATATAATGCAACTGTAAGTGCTGGATTTGATCATTTTTAAGAACAGATGTTTGTAAATATGTGTCACAGATGGATTTCAAGGGGATCTAAATATTTCTTAGAGTAATTAAAAAATTGTATGTATATTTTTCTAAAGGAAGTAGCTTTCAAGGGACCATAATACTCAAAATTTAACTTCCCCAATAAAGTGTTTGCTTCTGAAAGTTTTAAAAAAATTTCTAAGTATACAGAATTCAAGGAATAGACTTGTTTATTTTTTTGTGTGCTGAAAATAGTCTCACATACCAGATAAATGAAAAACAAAATAGAAGTAGAGGTTTGCAAAAATGAAAGAAGGGATAAACTTCGTACATAAAGAGTTGCTTTCATGTTCCACAGAAGGCAGTTTACATTTTTATCATGCAGGTATTGAGAAAGATTTGAAGGCTTCTGAGTAGAGGTGTGTGTGTGTGTGTGTGTGTATTAATAAGAGAGGTGGTTGAAAAGCTTTTACCCTAGTTCAGTCTTTTGCTTGGCCCATTGTAATCACCTCTTCATCTTCTTAAGCTTCTTCCTTACATCTATTATGTTGCCTTTTTCATTCATAGTATTAACATATAACCTAATACATGCTTATTTTGTTTGTTCCTTATTGCTCATTTTGCTCCACCTCCTCTCACCACTAGAATATACATGTACATGAGAACACATTCTGCCTGTTTTTAATTCATGCAACTCATAATTACTGAGTGCCTTCTATGAGGCAAGCATTATTGTGTGAATTGGCAACATAAAAATATTTCTGCCTTCAAGGAATTTACATGCAAATTGTGTTTAAGTTTTATTTGCTGTTTTGTCCACAATATCTGGAAGAATACCTAGAACATAGTAGCATAGAATAATGAATGTTCACTGCATGAATGTGTGATTAAGAGCTGAGGCTCCGCCATGTGGGTCACCTCCCTGGCTGGGGATCGAACTAGTGCTGCAGTGGTTCTATCCTATACCCCAGTTCTTGCATGCATAAATAAATATGAAAAAAAAGAGTTGAGGCTCTAGGAGGGAGTATACTGGAAAGAAATTTTGAAGATAGAAAGTCAATAGGTGACAGTGACCAAATGCTTGTGAAAGGGAGGGAAGAGGGAATAATTTAAGATGGCTGTCAGTTTTCTAGCACGTAATGTTATTTGAACATTATGAATGTTCAAATGAAATTGTTTTACTGGCTCATAGTTATTAAAGTGAAGTTCTTGGGCTGCCAAGGCATTTTCCTTTGATATTGAGATTTTATATCTACCCATTTATTTTGATGGATATGGGAGTGGGGCATAGCATGTCATACTCATATATATGCTTAAAGCTGAAAAACCAGTCAAATGACATTGACAATTAAAAATACTGCCAATATAGTTATTTATGAATAACTGATGTAAATGAAATGTTCAGCTTGGATTGTGTCCATTATATGTGGTATAATGTCACGAAGAATCTCATAAAACAGAGGGCAAGGGTTCCACTTCTTTTACCAACTTCCCTCCTGTTACCCTCATCAACTACCAACTCACTCTTCTCACCTTAGCAAGAAATTACTTAAGAGAGACTCCTGGTAGTGTAAGGGGTTAAGTCACAGCACTATGAAGCTCTCTACAGCTTGAGTTCAATCTCTGGCCAGGAAGGTGACCCACCTGGTGCAGCAGACCTCTCCTGCCTCACCTGCTGCTCCCCTCAATAGTGTATTTCAGTAGATCTGCTGTTTTGCTTCCTACTCTGGTGATTCCTCTCACCACTCCCTACCCTGCACCTCTGGCCTGCACCCCAGCTCTTGTATGCATAAGTAAAAAAGTCTTTAAAAAAGGGAAATTACTCAAGGTCATCTCTATTCATAAAAGGAGGTATTATATGACATATACTTGAATTTAGCCCTGGTTTTATTGTCTGCACAAGAGGTATTATCACCTACTTTATTACAGGATCAAAAAGAATCAAAAAGAACTTGCCGTAGTGCCTGGTGTATAGTAAATACTCAATAAATAGCAATGCTTTTGTTATTTCTGTAAACCTGAGCAGCCTAAGATACCAGGTGTATTGTTTGTTTGTCCATTCATAGAAATTTTGCTGTGTCACATAGCACAAACCTCCTTATATTGCTTTTGCCTGACATTTCTTTGGTAAACTAAGATTCAAAATATGTGATCACTTGGCAATGACTTTTTGTACCAGATAGACCAGAGGCAGTCCTCCAAGAAGGAAAGGCATTGGTCCTGTGGCACTGAAAGGTAATTGCTGAGGACAAATCTTGAACTCTATCCATTATAGTCATTGACAAACCTCAGGGAATCTCAGTTGCTTTTTTAATATTCTCTGTATATTATACTTTGGATCAAGTGGACACAAATGCAGAGACCAATCTGGAATGTACACTCTCTTATCCCTGGTATAATAATCCACTGGTAAAAATATATCCCAGGGGGTGATCTGGCCCCCAGACTTTCTGAGTCATGGCTTGAGAAAATTACTAATTAGCTAAACTTCCTTTTACAGGATACTCAGAAAAGGAGCATAAATGTTAGTGACTTTTAGTAGCTGAAGAGCAGTTCAATGGAACTTTTGCATGGACATACAAAGATTTTGTTCTAGCTTGTTTATGCTTCCATTTTGCTTTTGCATTGCTATCACATGAAGACTCCAAGTCTTCATATGGAAAATTTGGTATTCATTCTACTAAGGGCTCAGAAGCAGTAATAGTTAGTATTCATTAACCAACAAGTAAAGGAACAAAAATATATTTTATGTCTGCAATAAAATATACTGAAATTTCCTTTAAAATATGCATACTAAAACTGAACAAGCTTAACACATATGCACATAAGTGTGTGTGCACACACACACAGTCTAAGATATCAGAGATGTTAATAGACAATTAATTTAGATAAATTATCCATTGTCTTTGCGTCTGGGTTGATCTAATGAAAATTGTCTAAAGAACCAAAGTGGACTCTAACACTGTCAAGCTATCTTAGCAGATAGAAATGCAATTAGTTCACTTTTAAAAAAAGATTCAAAATAAAATAAAAAGGAACCTGAATTTCAACGAAGTTGGCAGCAGAAATAGGATTTTGTAAAAATCAATTTAGCACTAATTAAGGAGGGTGAATCCCTCGGTTTTAAATAGATTGCTCACTGCTTATTCTTAAATTATCTCCTATTACAATTCCCAACCACCAGTGTACCCATAAATGAAACAAACTCTGAAGGATCTGGAAAAAATAGTGTTTTAATAAAGATATTTTAAATGATAAAAGGAGGTATATATATCCTGAAAGTGAAAACCAAAGTGCAGAGGGGGAAATCTGATTTTACAGAACTGCATTGTAATATAAAACCAGATTTGTATACTTATAAATATAAGTTGTGTGCATTATTCCTCTGCCAGGAAACTACATTAGACACATCTGTATAAAATATATTTCCAATTTAACCAGTCTGGAATGACCACATTCATTTTCTAGTTCACTGCAAGGGTAAGTAACATAATAAGCACAATGTATTCTCCAAATTTAATAATTTAACATGCTTGCTTAGTTAACTTATTATTACCAATGTAACATCTTGGGCTTTGTTTCTTTCTATGTAAAATAGAAGCACATTGAAGATGCTTGCAAACTTAGAATTAAACATTTGTCTTCTTAAAGAGAGTTTGTACAAATGGAATTTTTTCCCTTTTTTACTATTAAAATAGTTTTTATTTTCAGTAGAACCCCAAATTTGATAGTTAATCATAAACATACAAACATCTTTGAAAAACCAAAATGCTTTTTCTTTAAATGTAATAAAATCAAGTTAAACAAAGATCTAAAAATGAAGTCTGTTAAGATGTTTATATAGAGAGAAAATCAACTTTAAAAGGAGCATGTGTGTGTTGTAATTATAAAATAGGCTATGGTTGATGGATCACAGACACTATGGAGTTACATTTTTTATTGTGTATTTTTTAAATGCAGGAAATATAGCCCACAGAGATGTACTATGTCATTTCCAGAGGGGGTCTTTTGGGCTACAGCTGAAAAGCCAATATTTAAATACATGAAATATGCAATACTACATGAAAAACCAAATTAGCTGAAAGCAGGTGTAATTTTTCCCTCCATATTCCCATCCTCAATTTTTATTATTAATCAGATCATGATACAAAAATGGAGAAACTTATACACACTGAACACCATTACTGTGTGTGAGATTACAATGGTATTTTTAAATATTTTGCTGTATTTCCCGACATTTTAAAACTTTTAACAGTTTCCAAATTTACTTATATGTTATACATTTCCAAACTTATTCTTTCTGACAGAAAAGTCACAACATTGTGAGTTCAGTTTTGCCTCTTTAGCTCTCAGCTTAAAGGTGAGGAGTTCCTGAGCCCTTTTATTTGGAAGTGGAGCCAGAGAATCCCAAGGCATGGTAGCCTTCTGCATACAGTTTTTCTCCCTCTTTTCTGCATAACTTTTCTCCAATGTATATGTTATTTATCTTACTAATTTAATGTTTACTGCCTCATCCTGTTAGCTGTAATTAGCATTATAATTAATTGGTTAAAAAAATCCAAGCAGCTTTAAGAACTTATATCTATTTATTTTCTTGTGATTTAAGCCAAATAAAACCTGGAAATTTCTTCTATATCTTATAAAATAAAGACTTCCTTTTCAGCATATTAGTCTTATGGTCCTTCAGTCTTTTTCCTTTCCCTTCTGTCATCCTCTTCTCTAAATTATCCACATCATACTTCTTTTCTTCACATAAAACCCAAAGGAACTATTATTTGTTACTGAAAATAAACCATGATTTCTTGAAATGTAAAATGATTGTATGTACCCCAACTAACGAGTGGTTTCCAGTCCATTTGAGGAACATATTTGTCCACATTCTGATCAAAGAGTGTTTTAAATAATAAAATCTAGATTAGAATTTTCATCCTATTTCTTTCTTAATTTAAAACTAAACCATTCTGTAGTACCTAATTTAATTTTAATTCCTATGTTCATAGGAATAGTGATAACATGAGCTTGAACCAAAGACAAAGGGAAATGGTTGTTATTTTGAGGGTTCCACAAAGTCATTGTTAATTTAAAGAGATCAGATGTCTTTTTCTGGGGGGCTAAGAATCCCAGAAGAATAACTGTCCAAAGCAAGGATTTTTCTAACTGCTGTGGATGTCATGTGTATTTATAGAGAACAATCATGACAAGTACATAGATTTATTACAATTGCCCTGTCTCAGCTCTGTGAATGTTTTGCGGATGTCCCAATAAAACATGATCTATAGCCCTTCCTAAGCTACCTGTAGAAGGGGGTCCCTAACTGTTCGAGTCTGAGAAAGCTCACATTGGCTATGACAGTCCTATTAGTGTTGAGAGGATAAGAAGTTATGATTAACAAAGGAGCAGTTTTAGATGAATTTGAGGTTTACTAATTATGACAGTACTCACTCATGTTTGCAAAGCTGTGACACCTCTCTGTTATACTATTGGTTGAGATTCCTATGAGATTTTAAATTAATTTATACCACTTAGAGCTCTTCATTTTCACTATAAAATTTAAATAGACTTTCCCATTCTCTACTTCTTTCTAAGGCAAATTCTAAGGCAAAACCTTACATTTATTTTATTTTTTTCTCTACATGAACTTTTTTGTGGAGGTATTTATAACACTATATGTGATCTAGTGGTCTATGGTCACACCTTTTCAGATGTTACACCATACCCACCACCAAAGTATGCACAGTCAGCCACCTCAGTCCACTGTCCCCTTCCCAGTCACCCCCTCCCCACCCTCTTCCTCTAGAGTCTTCAGTTCTGTATTCATATTTCCTTTGATTTGTTTCTCTGTATTCCACATACCTACAAATATTTTCTTGATTCCATCCTTTCTCATCTCCTCTATACCTTGCTCAGTTGATTATTTGCTTTCTTTTTCTTATCTGATCCCCGATCCTGAAACTCAGAATTCTTAAAAATAATTTTTTTTAAGAAAAAATTCAAGTCAGTCTAAAACATCCAAATTTTATATCCTGCTTATCACCATTTACATCCCCACTTATCAGCTCACCTCCTGTGCCTGTGAGTTAGGTCTGAGTCCATCTGCAGATTTCCAGTCATACTTCTCATCTCGGTGGGTCACTGTTTAGGCTCTGGAGATGACTATTCTGGTTTGAATCTCCCAGGAAATTAAACTCCCAGACCAGTTTTTCTGCAAGCAAAATATTATAAGGATTGTTCTGAAATAAGTAATGTCCACAGTTCTGGGTCAGTTCTTCATGAAACTTGAATATATATATATATGTATGTATGTATGTATTCTGGAAACCTTATAGTAGCAATCTCACAGTGTTAGTGAGGACGAATCGAGTCCCAAACTATAAGTGTTAGCTATTATCATCACTATTTTTTTAAAAAAGTTTTATTCATTTATGCATACAAGAGCTAGGCTACAGGCCAGAGGTGTGTGTGGGTGGATGTGTGTGAGAGAGGATTCACCAGAGACAGAGTGGGGAACAGAACAGGCAGATTGACTGAAATACACTGCTGAGGGGAACAGCAAGTGAGGCAGGAGAGGTCTGCTGCGCCATGTAGGTCAGCTCCCTTTCAGGGGATTGAACTCTAGCTTCAGAGGCTGCGGATGCTCCATAGTGTGGTGCTTAACCCCTGGTGCCACCAGGGAGGCCCTATCATTACTATTGATAGTAATCATTATTTCAAAAACCTGTGTCTTAGGGAACCCCAAAACTTTCTTCTATAATCGTATTGAGCAAGGGGTATGGAATGAATGAAACAGACACTGTCTCTGCTCTTAGAAGATGTTACATCTCTATGGGACATAGGTGCTTACCAATTAAATACACATAGTTTGGGGCCCGCCCTGGTGCACAGCAGGTTAAGCAACGCACTACGAAGCAAACTGCAACCACTGCAGCTCGAATTCGATCCCTGCCTCAGGCCAGGGAGGGGACCCGCATGGTGTGGCATACCTCTCCTGCCTAGTCTGCTGCTCCCCTCAGAAGTGCGTTTCAGTCAAATCTGCCTGTTCTGTTCCCCACTCTGTCTCTGGTGGATCCTTTCACCCCCCCCCACACTTCTGACCTGTACCCCAGTTCTTGTATGAATAAAAATAAATAAATCTTAAAAAATTTATACATAGTTTGTGTCATGCAAAAGGAAAGGTGTTGAGAAGGAGAAGTTTGGGAACTAAGGCATATACCAAATTATATCATTGGGGACCTGGGCAAGACTGGATTGTTCGGGAAGACTTCTGAGATGAAGTGACACTTACCATCTGAAGCACCTGTGGGGGGTTATAAGTCCTAGATGGCTGGTGAGGGAAGGAGAGTGCTTACATAGGAAGACTCTGAAGCTGCTGAATGAAATGAAAGAAGACTAGGGCTGGAGTGCTGACCATAATTATTGGAGAAAGTGGTCAAAACCAAGACTAGAGAGGAAAGTTTGGGTCTAGCAAGCAAGATAAAGTTATGAGGATGACTGGAGAAAATAAAGACTTCCTATCAAGATCTATAAAGTACTGGCTTAGTCACAACACTTTGCCAAGTGCACACTTTGTGAAGTCAACTAGGAAAAACTAAGTCAGAACATTATCAGTAAACACTAAAAAGGTTGATTGTATTTAAACATCTTGGGACCCATTATCATAAATAATCCATGGAGGACTGAACACAGTTATGCAGGTTTTGTTTGAGGACAGTCATTCGTGAAGCATTAACCCACTTCAGATGTAGCAAATTGAATAAAATCATTTAATGTGATTTTCTAGAAAGACAGGTATAAATGGTTACAGAAAGACCCAGGTTACTGGGTTTTAAATCTCATTCTGTCATTTATTCTTTGCATTAACTTGGGTAAGGTATTTTCTGTCTATTAGTGTTCTTATCTGTAAAGTTAAGAGGAAGAGTATTGGTTTAATGATTAAATAAGTTCATGTACTCCAAGTAATTCACACTCTTGGCCACTGTATGCCCTTAAAGATGTTAAGAGACACACAGTCATATTTTATAGAGTATCTGGGGCACACTCAGCTCACTGTATGTTCTATCAACACATAAGTAAGGGTCATTTCTAATGTGTAGTTTGTGAGTTCAAAATGAGACACACACACATATCTGACATGGGCACTAACTTATAATGAAAACTTAGTAAAAACAAAACTTCTAGAATTTATAGTGGAATTGATCAAAGGATGAATTGGGTTTCTCCAAAGGGTGAAGAAGTGGAGAGCTCAGTATTTATCTGAAGCATTCTGGAAGTTTATGTCTTTGAAGTTTTTCTCCATCTAGATATCTTAAGATTGTTAATAAATACAATTCTGGATTATGCAATAGATAGAATACATGGTTAAGACCGCAAGAAAGTGGGTTAGGACCTCAAGATTGGGGGGAGTATTTATCTGGAAGGTATTGGGTATTAAAAGAATTTTTAAAAGCACTGACAATAGCATGAGAGAAATGAAATCATCACAGCTCTCACAATTATCTCACAAGTAACTAAGTCTAGACCTCTATCTCCCTCTATAGCATGTTTATTTCCAATAACGTATTCAAGGACCATGTGTGTAGGTCTCTAAAGGGCATAATCTGGGCCAGAAGATCAAGTACAAATCTATGGAGCACATGACACATGGACCAGACACTGAAGTGGCTCAAAGGGCACACACCGTGTTGGTGCTTATGTGAGGAAGGTTCATGATCATGAGAATTGTGGGTAGGATCTTTAGGGCACATTTCACAGATTGACATCTGCCAGCCACATTCACTCATTCAGTGATATGTTAAATATTAATGAAATGCCTGTGTCAGGACCCATTAAGGAAAGCAGAAATTACACGAGCTCACGGAGAATTTTATAAAGGGATTTGGACTATGAGATCAAGGGGAAGAGACTTGGGTGGCGAGCAAGTGGAGGCCAGAGGGCCGCCTGTGGATGTGGATGGAGGCCGGGTCTCGGGGAAACACAGCCTGAGGAGGCGGGACTTGCAGAGAAGGAGCTCCCTTCATGGAAGGGCTGCCCCTTGGCAGGGGTCAGCATCTGATGAGATTTCCTGAACTGGCTGTGGGAATGTGGAAGAGAGCTGGAAACCAGAATCAGCTGCTACTGCCAGAACAGCGGAAAAACAGGAAGAAGCAAGTCTGTTCACCATCTTTCTGCGTCCGGGTATCTCGCAGTTCTCTTGATTAGCAAATCCTACCGGAATCCAGCTGACAATGAAGAGAAATAGTTTGCCAAGTTCCAGTCTCATGGAACAATTGAATAAAACAAGCTTAAAACTACAGTGGCCTACTATGTGTCACAATTCACACTAAATACACAACTAAGAGTAAAATAATCCCTCTGAGTTTATGTAACAGGGTGGTCCCCAGGAAAGGGGAAATTCCAGAATCCTGGTTTTGCCCTAAGTGGGTGGAGCTGAGCAGGGATAAGAAGATGTTGGAGAGAGGAGATAGAAGGAACATAGAAGGAAGGGAGGAAGAAGGAAGCAGGATGGAGAGCAGCAAGGAGGCGTGGAGGACACACGTGGAGCAGAGAGACATGTGAAGAAACAGCACTTGCTTTTTGGTCTTGGAATGGTTGGGACAGGTGTGGGTGAGAGACCCGTGGGGAGGTTAACCATGGCAGCTTTCATCTTGATGTGGATTTTGCTCTTTTCCTCCTGGAATTGTCTGGCTCTTTCTGACCCTTTTCTATGGGTCTCTACTGAAAGTTCCTTTAGACTTGTGGCAGGCTTTTGGGTCTTGCTTTGGGCCAAACCTATTTGACTGGACTTTTACCTTCAAGGAAGTGGGTAACTTTGATGGTTAACTTAGTCGCTATATTCTTTGTCCTTTCTGTATTGTACCCTAATTGTATCAAAGTTCCTTTCCATTAAAGGCCTTATATGTTTGTCTTGATGCGGCAGATGGCAGAACCCATTCAGAGAGGGCAGGCTTGGGGGTATTGGGGTGTCCCTCTCCCTACCCTGTAACATTTATAGAGCTTATATTTTAGAAATAAAAATGAAGTTCCAGAACAAATGATATGTTGTCAGATAGTCATATAGTCTGGAAGAAAATAAAACCAAATGGGAGAAAGAGTGAGAGTACGGGCTGAGAAGGGAGGCAGCAGGAGCAGAGACTATGTTAGAGAAGTGGCTTGAGAAAGACTGGTAAAAGAGTTCACAAAGATGAGAAGAAGCTCTGTGGAGAGCAGAGGCACTAGCATTCCAGCAGAAAGACCAGCAAATGTTAAGATCCTCAGTCAGAAAGCGTCAAGGCAGAGAGAAAATGAATTTGGAAATATAGGCGTGAGACAGGTCAGAGAGCTCTGGGGAGAAGGTTTAATCTCATTCCTGGTGAAGTGGGAAAACATTGGAGAATTTTAGCAATCTGATTTACGCGTTAAAGGAAAACATTTTGTCTGCTGTGTCGAGAATGAATTGTAGACAGGCAAGACGGGCCATTAATGCCCACAGATGTGTTTCATTTACCTTCACTAGCTACAAAATGAAGTAACACTTGCATGTTGGTAAATTCTAATAGAGATCAAATCTCTGACTTCCGCTATAATAGCTGAAGATCTGCATTCCCCAACTCAAAACATGGAGACCATCTGTTGGTACTCAATGACCCCTGCGTTTCTGGAAGGAGCAGATCCCTATGCAAGGAAGCAAAAATATGCCACCCCATAATAAGAGGGCTATTTCAAGACAGGGGCTCTGAAATCTGGATGGAAGTTGCTTTTGATAATTTTTCTGTAAACTTCTCTCTGTAAGCTTAACTCCCAGGAAGATCTAATCTCCTTATCTCTATTCAAGGGAGAAGACAGAACTAAAACTGCATACATTTTGTTTGCTGTAGTTTCTCCAGTAAACAACCTAACCAAATTTTCCTTTTCTTCCTCCAAGCCACCCCCCCCCCCTTTTTAAAAGCAATTTAAGATGGTGTCTAAAGCCATATAAGTTACTCAATTGAGCTGGGTCTCGCCCATGTGCATAAGAGGCATCCATGCTATTGTCGAAACTTCCTTTGGTTTTCTTTCTTACCAATCTGTAATGTTTGTTTGATCACTTACTGGTCTAGAAGAACCCAGAGGGGTAAGGGATGATTTCTTTTGTGCCCCAACAATTACTATACACTCGATTTTCAATTTAGCCTTTACAAGCCTATTTCCTTCAATAATATTAACCACTTAAACTATAAGCATTTGAGTTTGTGACTTGATTTTTTTTTTGCCCTCAAGCAAAAATTTTGCATTCTTCTTCAACCCCCACTTGTAGTAATTGATTTTTCTTCAGTCATCAGGTGTGTGCCATGCTCCCATACTTGGTGCAGGTGTGGGATACTCTTATCTGGCCCATGGAGAGCGGAAGTACCAGCTGAACTTGAACAAGTTCTTCTCTTTCACTGTTCCACCTCCAATATTCTGCCCAAGAAGGTAATTCCTCTCTCAACCCCAATTCCAAATAGCCAGTAAGCACTCAGTCTTCCAGACTTTTGGTACAAATGGATCTTAGGGAAGAGAGCTAGTAGTCAGGCTAAGTGAGAAGCTGGAAACAGACATTTATGTTATGTTTTTCTAAAATTCAAGTCAGCCTCCTACAGAAATGCTTTAATATATGAGCAAAGGGAATAACTCTTTGTTCTCTTATATAAAGAAATTTTTAAGAGTTTATTCTTTGGAATACTTCTTTACTGTGATGTATTTTCCAACATTCAGATTTTTGTTTATATAACATGTCACTTGTATTTTAATATTTATGAATTTATGGAAGAGTAAATGCAACTTGAAAGGTTCTGACATGTTAAGGGTAATGTACATTTACAGGATATTATGATTTACTCCATATATCACTTATTCATCCAAATATCACATACTTTCACTAATTTTATAGTCTTTTACAAATCAATTTATTTATAGGGTGTCAAATCCCATCTCACATTGGCTGTAAGGACGATAACATAATTTAACAAAAAACAATTCATGGAACTATCCAAATTATATTAGACAAAACTCTGTTAATATCACTATTACAAGTGCAAAGAAATCTATGGAATTCATATGATGATTAATTTACTTTATTTATAACACAAAGTAACTGTTATGAAAAAGAATGTATTAAGTAAATAAAAACATAATTCCATCCTTTTAAATTTTGAGAAATCCTTTTTACTTATTTCCAAATTGAGGAAATTGATATTTTCCTTTATCCCAAAATAATTTCTCCAAGTAGATTATTGAGAGAAAAATGGAATTTATTTTTAGCATTTTCTATATATAGATTTAATATTTGATTCATTATTTTATTCCATTCTATCATTAAATAGAATTCTAAAAAGTATAATGTTAGTAATTGGAATTTGTTATAAATAGTCTGATTTTCATCTGGCTATTTATTTATAAACCAAAAGCTATAATATGGAAAGTCAAAATCAAAGTTGTCCTGTTCCAAAATTAAACATCTACTATGGTGACCACTCAATTTAAGTAACATTTTCCTAGTTCATTTATAGCTTGAAATGGAATATAAGGAAAATTTAAGCTTCTTTAGAGGAGAGATTGCTTCTTACTATTCTATCTACAAAGCAGAGACAATACATGGAAGATATTCAGTAAGTGTCAACTGGATGACTATTGAATCATCTACTATCTAGATATTTTTATGGGTTATTTTGGATATACATCAAAGTTATTGTGAAATAGAAATGGGCAGATGATAACACCCATCAATAAGTAAGTCCAATGTTGACTTCAACAAATCTTGGGGGTGTTCTATTGACTTAGAGTATTATGTAGTCTTAAAATGATTTGGAATAATGGAAGTTCATGTAAAAAAAAAAAACAGCCAACAAAGGTCTAAGACATTGTTTCTCCAAATGTGGTCTTTAGACCACTTATATGTTCAGCTCTGGTTAGTTAAGAAAAGATATTCTTGAAAGGGAGTAGGAAAGAGAACAAGGTATCATGGATCAAATCAGATGAGGAAGGGTTGATGGTAAAGCTTCTCAAAAAGACAATTCTGAACTAGTAGCATCATCAATACTTGACAAGTTTTTGGAAATGCAAGTTCTTGGATGTCTTTTCCCTCCAAACATACTCAGTCAAAGCTCTGGGCACAGGACCCAACAGTGGATATTTCAACAGGTCTTCCAAGTGATTCTGATATTTTTATTTTAAGATGGAATCTTGATATTCACTGCTTAATGAATTGAAGTGGTTAAGCGAAGGAAAAGGATTTGAGGGAAGGGAGGTGATATTGAGAACTAACTCCATTGTAATAGAATTACATTAATTCTGAGCCACAGTGATTAGAGGAAACAGCATAGCAGATTTTGACTCATTGATTTGGGAAATATTTATTGAATTCTATCTATGTACAGGCCCTTCTGCTAAATCCTAGGAAGAAAAAGACAAGGAAAGCATGATTACTTTGTTATTTGGAATCTCACTGTTTTTTGTGAGAAGAAATAAGCATTTGTGTAACGTATGATGGGAAAAATTGGAGCAAACTCTCTTAGACTGCAGAGCTAGTCAGGTATCAATAAGGAATTGGTTCTTGAGCTGAATTCTTAAAGGCAGGTAGGCATTAACAAGAGAAGAATGGGCTTCAGTAGAATTAGATATGATCAAAGGTAGAAAGGAATGAGAGAAGAGTAAGGGAGACAGAAAGAGACAGCAGGATGAGGAGAGGGATCAAAGAGAGATGAAGAAAGAGGTAACATAGGGGAGAGAGTGAAAGAGAGTGAAGGTATCAGAAAGTCATTGGCTCTAGCTTGGTATATTAAAACAAGAATTCTTGCTCTTAGCTGAATGATATACCCAATTCCAGTACTGCCCTTCTAATACAGATTCTCTGTTCCTATCAACCATCACAAGGATATAAAATATACAAGCAATTATCTTTGGAGCATCTTCTCTTAAATACAGTCTTTATCACATTATTAATGCCATCTTTTTCAGTGTTGCCCCACTCCTTACCCACCAACTCACCACCTTCCTAACTCCCACCACTGACAGCCTCTTCCAGTTACTAAATGACTAATGAAATGGTGGCACATTATATCTTCCTGAAGCCCACTCTGGCCATGGCACTGTGCAGAGACTGTTCAATAAGGAAAGGCTTAGTATTCAAACCAGAAGTCTCCTAATTTATGGGAAACACCCAAAAAGTATAGATGTTTACAAAAGACCTATAAGTATGTGCAAGAAGACTTTAAGTAGAAGTTGTTATAGAGTGTGCTTCAAACAACAAATCCTCTTTCTGCCTAGCTCACCATTATTGTAAGAAAAAAACACAGTTAAATATTTTTAGACATTATTAGGAGTTGAGTAACAGTGACCAGAGCTTTACTCACTCCCCACCTTGTGGTTTGGACACCAAGAGACTCCTCCTTTGTGATCTGATTCTAATTGGACAGGAATGGTGAGGGACTTGCTAAAATTGGAACACAAAGTTTGGTGACTTGGTAACATTAGCTAATCTTTTTTTCTGATCCAAATATCGCAGTTGATTTACAATTGATTGAAACATTTAGGAAAATAGTAGCCCTAGTACAACGGTGCCAATTTAGTGGTGTGTTAGAGATAAGCAAAACCAGAGGGTAACCAACTTCCAGCTTACTTTCTTTTTAGTCTACTATTGGGAATCAGAGTTAAGTATTTAAAAAACAAACAAACAAAGAAAGAGGTCATCCATGCTTCAAACACACACACACACACAAATCTATATGTGTTGTCTATATATGTTGAATTTTGAGATCTAACTCAGCCTTTACAATTCTGTGTTTGCTCTGGTTCTGCTATGTCCTGGATGTCCTTTCACAAGGGACTTTTAACTGGAATAGTATTTTGTGTGAGCCTATGTCTAAAAGTTGAGAGAAGTTTGCAGACATAAGTGGGCTTCATGAGAACTGAACCTCAAGTCAGTTCTAGCAGCTATGATTACAAAAGACCAGTAAAATCCTTGGATGTTTGCCATTCTGGAACCAACACAGTTCATGAAATAAGGCAGAGATTCAAATCCTGTTCAGAAATGTCTTTTCCCAAATGCTATGTGCCCTTGGGCAAGTTGCCCAGCCTTTCAAGACTCAGTTTCTACTTTCAGCCTCAGCCTTATTGTCTATATTTAGAATCCTAAAGAAATCATGCTTGTTTAATCATACCAGGAAAAACTAGATTTAGGTTTAATCATCTGAGCATTTATAACCCTTTGAGGTATAAGACAATGTTAAAAAAATCATTAAATTTCTTGGACATATGTGATTTAACATGGTTTATAGTTAACTTGTAAAAATCTTAGGGAAAATTTTTTCTTTGGGAAAGCAGTTTCCCCAAGGGATACATATTAAGGACATGAGGCAGGTATCGCCAATGTAAAGGATTCTATCAGTGAGAAAGAGTTGTGTAATTTCATCATTCCCTAGAATGACAAAGTTATAACCAGCATAGATAGCCATGCAAATTGCTGCTAATCAATTTCTTCCTTATTTAATGGTATATTGATAGAACAATCCTTTAGACCTCATTCAACAGTCAGATGAAATCTCATGTCCATTCACACATCTATCCTATCACTGTACAAAACCAGTTTTAAGAAAGAAACTAGTTGACTGGCACATGCACAGATTCATATGTATGCATGAATTTGATTGGAGGGCCAAAAATAAAGACTAGATTTGGTGCTGTTGAGTTTTGGCTTAAAATGGAACATAGACCTTGCCACTATGAACATATGTGTGTTATATATCATATACCTTTAGCATGCAATTTAAGTTCATTTGTATCTTATTCCTGATTCTTCTGCTGCTTTTTCTATTTTGAATACCAATGGATAGGATATTCAAAAGTAGCATGTATATACCTAGGTCATTTATCTGGTAAATGAAAATTTCCTTTTTCTTTTGCTCAAAGATAAATGTTTTAGTATGACAGTATACGTAAGGAGGCTCTTTCTAAACACTTAAACAACTTGGAGAGGGATGAGACATCTTAAGAGACTCCCTCCACAGCAATTTCTTAGCAAACTCTTTGAAGACCATAAACATGTATTGGTATTTCCCACATAACCCAAAGGCTAGTATTTACCATCAGTGAACAAGAAAAGACCCCAAACCACATATTATATTTTATAACTTTTCAATGTTCACTGTAAATGAGAAACAGAGTCCTATTTCATGCAAGATTGGTGTGTGCCCAAGCTCTACCCTTGCCAGAATTTGAAGGCTAGATTGGCTGGTGAACAAATCTGCCTTCTGCTTTCTTTTCTGTTAAATAAAAAATTAAATGAATACATGCAATTGTAAATCCTGTCAACAGCATTTGTACTGTATTTTTAAGATACAGTAGCACTGCAGTTTGAGTGATTTATCTTCTAATTATTTGTCAAAATGATATGATTAATATCATACTCCATTATGGGCTTCGTGTAAATAGCCTAATTAGCCCACTCAGATTCCAAAGGGCAGCTCCACATTACTTCTGGATTCTAAAGAGGGACAATTTTCTTCCTTTGCCTCTTCATAAAAAGGCTACTTCATTCTCTTTTCTCCTGTGTAAGATTTATGGGCTTTAACTTCCACCCATGGGGTAGAAGATCAGGCGACAGACCTTCATTTACTTTTTCAAAGTTATTGTACAGTCTCGACTCTAACTGCCTTGCCCTTCAGGATGCCATAGGTGAAGTCACATAACTCTATATTAACATTTGGAAATGGCTTTTACCTTTTGGGTCATTTTATGGTGTCATTTCAGCGAGTTCCCCATTTGGCATATTGCTTTGCTGTATGGATTAAATAAATCTTTCTGCACTCCTACAAAATAATTATTTTGCTTTTGATATAATGAGGGCATTTAAATTAGCATAGTTTCTACTCAATTGTTTTCCTCTATACTAGGTTTAGGGACAGGATAGTAATGTAAAAGGAAAATAGACTTAGTCAAGTTTCACGAAAAATTTCAGTATCATCCATAACCTTGAATATTGCAGTGAATTATTTGGAGAGCCACGGTGTAGCTGTGCAGATTCAAGGGAGAGGATGTCACCTACCAGTCAGTTTACATTCTTTAAACCTGTCAAATACATTCTCCCTTTAGCTTGTGAATTCACTTAAAATCAGTTTTAATTTGAAACATATTTCTACTACCTAGGTTTATGGTATTTCTCACACCTTCACATAATTAAAAAAATAATAAAAAAAGACCAAATTTAACAAGTTAAAAAGGAGCATGTTGGTATCAACCCTCCCTTGTAAGATCTCATTCGTCCTTTTGTGTATCTTTCAATAGAAAACATAATCAGCGGCTCTTATTAGACATATTTTAGCTTTTAATTTAGACCAGGTCAAGTCTTTCAGAAATGCATAAAGCTGTGGATTGAAAACTAGAGTTAACTTTCTCATTTGTTTGATAATTTAAGTACTTTTATTCTGAGTTTGTTTTAATCTAAATTGCCTTCAGCTAAAATTTGCCTTATCTCTTTGCACAAAGCCAAATTATCACAGCCCAAATCCCAAGAATCTTTTGAAGCCCTCCCTCACCCCCTGCCTTTTTTCAAAGTCAACCAGAAGAGGGACCATCTCAGCAAAAAGCTCCTTTAGCGATGCAAATGCTACATTCCTCTGACATGGAAAGAGCAGAGTAAGCAAAACAATAAAAAAGGAAAAATCAGGGAAACCTTTGGGCGCCACCATCTTCTCGAGGGCTTTGAAAGGCAGCAGGACTGATTCCAGTTCAGCAATAATTTGTTTGTTCTGCTTATCTCTGGTCAGAACTAATAGTTTTAATGGGTTTGAAGAGCTCTTCCCTGGTCCTGGGTTGCGATGGCCATTTACAGATTAATGTACCTCTTTGCAAATGATCATATTTCCACATATCATTTGTAACATATACACTGTAGGTTGTTACAAGATTTGCAGCCTAGTGAAATAAATACCATCCGCTTTTAAATCTTCGGAGCATATTGTCACAGCATCAAGCAAACATATGTGCACGCCTTTTCCAGTTTTGTTGCTCACTGACAGATATTACCGAGTCCTCATGGGTAGCATGGGCAAAAACCACACACACATTAAAATGAACCATAATTCCAGATTTTGATGGCATTCTCTCCTATTTGAAATTTTACAAAGTTTAAATAAATGCATATAAAGAAATGGAAAATACAGTGAAATTCAGTACGGAGGAAACAGATTGAATGGACTGGAACATTTTGTTTATATACAGTTACACATGCATCATTGGTAACGTGAAGTGAAGAATCCAATAATTATATCATCCTTGGGTTCTAATGCTCGGAATCGGCTAACAACTCTATCCTCCCGTGAGGGTTAGATGTAAACAGTTTTGTAGACAACTGATTCAAAATCTTATCTATGCATTTGATTCCTCTAGGGAGCTTTGAAAATTCTACTAGCTCCTGAACCCTAAGAGATGCCAAGTAATTGACTATCTGGCCCCAGAATTTGATTTGAAAAGCTGCCAGGTGTAACCAGTGTTCAACCAAAATAGTAGACCAGCAATTCTTACCACAGTTGTACTGGAATTCTTTTCGAAGAAATGTAACAAATATATTTTTTAAAATCACAGTTAGATATAGAATTTTACAGACTGTCAAATCTGAGAAGGGAATGGGGGGGAAGATAGAATCTGACTTAACAGATTCATGTCTTTTTCAAACATGTCATAGGACTGAAATTTCATTAATAATGGGAAGGACCAAGATGAAACTTACAGGGATTTGAGCAAAAAACATTTAGAATTCGTTCAAAACACACTGGTGAGTTGTTTTTTTTTTTTTTTTTCACTAGTTAATCTCTTTATGAACTCTGGTTTTTGTCTAATGGATGGATCAAAACTTGTGTACAGTTTTGAAGCATATTATTAAATAGTCACTCCTAAAATAGGCTTTGCAATGTAACTGATATTTGACTACATTTCAATAAACTCATGCCTTGTGACTGGCCCTTCACTGTACATAAATTGAGGAAATAAACATTTATTTTGTTCTTAGGAGTATACGAAAGTGTTTGTGTTTTCTGAATTCTCCCTGTGGACTTGGATGGATTGAGGTGGCTGGAAAATATATGATTAAAAGTGATAATATAGGAAATAATAATTTTATTTCTGGTTATATTTTCTATATTAGTTTTCTAGGGCTACTATAATTAAAACTCATAAACTGAGTGATTCATTTAATGTAAACAACAGAGAGTAATTTTCTCATGATTCTGGAGGATGGGAGTCTACGATCAAGGTGTTGGCAGATGTGGTTTCTGTTGAGGCCCCTCTCCATGGCTTGCAGGTGGCTGCCTTTTTCCTCCCTCCTCACCTGCTCATTCCTTTATGTTGTCTGTGTCTGGTAAGGACTCCAGAGATGCTGGATTAGGGTCCTTCCATGTATAACCTTTTTAACTTAATCACTCTTTAGGGGTTCAATCTCCAATAAGTGACAGTTCGAGGTTCCTGGGGTTAGAGACTGATCATATGGATGGGGTAGAGGGAGTAAGGGGAAATATTTCAGCCCATAACACTTTCTAATTTAAAATGAATATAGCTCTGATGTTTTATAGAAAAGTTATTTTTTTGCTTCAGAGATGCCATTTGACAAATCAGTATCCCTTTTTCTCTGATGACAAAACTCAGGTTACCAGTTAAAACTCATGTTCAAAGTTACTGGGTAAGAAGCTTACTTTGTATTAGAACTTGGTTTTTCTATAACTTTCTACTCGATCACCATGCCAATTTTTGGTTCTGTTTTCCAACAGAAGGATTGATAATGCAACATGGAATGGAAGTGGCAGAGGTGAGAGAGCTGGGTGAGAAAGGATGGTCAATGGGTGTGGGTGGTCCCACAGGGGAGAAGTCACAGGGGGCTGAATACTGACACAGGACATTGGAGACAGTTACTTTTTCACATGGGTGAGTGCACTGGGTGCTACGATATTTGACCAAGGTAACAGCTGACTTTATGATTTTACAAGACTTCGAAAGTTACTCAATAGTTCCAATTTGGTATTTTGCTTCAACTTCACATGCCAAAAAAATAAATCCACATCAGAAGCTTAGTCACATCCCAAATTGCTAAATTAACCAATATTTAGTGGTATTTTTCTGATTAGCACCATATTTTTGGTCTAGTGCATTTAACGGTAACAACAACCAAATATAAATATGGAAAGAAGAGAGGTCCCGTTTGCATTCAGTCCACATATGTGCTGCTATATTATTCATAACACATTTTAGGGCCCTGCTTGATTTAATATGTTCTCTATGCACACTTGCTAAATAAAAAGTGATATCTTGGAAAAGCATAAATTCAAAATTACTAAATAGTGTATGGGACAGAAAGCAGAAACCATTTTAGGTTGGGCTTATTATAAGGAATTTTTTCCTTCCAAGTTTCCATATTAAAATTCTGGAAACCGGCCTCCCCTGGTAGCGCAGGGGTTAAAGGTCTCAGTTCTATCAAAGTTATTGCCAGTCACTGTGACATGACTTCAATCCCCGGCCAGGGAGGTGACCCACACGGAACAGCAGACCTCTCTGTCTCCTGCTACTCTCCTCAGCAGTGAATTTCAGTAAATCTGCCTGTTCTGCTCCCCATTCTGTCTCTAGTGAATCCTCTCAACCCTTCCCCACCATGCCTCTGGCCTATATCCTAGCTCTTGTATGCATTTATAAATAAAATAAATCTTTAAATAAATAAAATTTCCAAAATTTGAACTGTCTGGTAGGAAGGGCGAAGCTGAGCAGATCAGATGGCATTTCAGCTGATTTCCTTGTTGTAGCAGAGGAGGAGACTGGGCGCACAAGTTAGTGGAGATTTTCATTTTCTTTCTTTGACCCATCTTTAGCTTTTCAAAATCTAACACATCTATAAGAGGGATGAATTCTGACTTTCCATGAAATAAAAAGTAATAGCATAAAGCAGGAAGAGCACATGAAGTTAAGATATAAATTCTGAAGCAGGTCAAGGGATAGATAATAGATTCCAAGGTGAGACATTAAATCTTAACCATTTTCTAGCTGGCTGCTGGAAAGGACATCGCATGTGATGAAGCACAGGCCCAAAAGGGACAATATTCCTCGTTGCAATCAGAGTCTAGTAATTATGTGCATATGTTTGTGCTTTACAGCATTCTGATACTAATCAGTGTGTATTTCTATATATGTAAATACCAGATCAATGAGAAGTCCTCTGTGTGTGTATTTAGCTTTATACATCTCCTTAGTTAGATACACAGATACATACACACAAAGATGCTAATTGAATATGAACAAGAATCTCAGTTAAAGTAACATGGGTCAAAAATTGGCTGCCACAGGTTTGGAATTCAAGCATTCATGCCTACAAGTTGTAGCATTTTTTCTCACTATGTTATTGAGATTGGGAGTTGATCCAAAGCATAAACAGTAAAGGACTGAATTACTGCAACATGATCTACTTAGAGATACTCAGAAGGCCACCCACAAGCTCCTGTTGATAGAAGAATCAGCCCTCTCCTGAGCCCCACTGGCCCCAAATGGTTCGCTGCCTCTGTCTCAGGACAATTTGAGGTCTGGAAATTAGTGTCAAAAAACCCACTTTGGGTTAATTTGCTGAAATGGGGCTCTGAGAATAGGAGGAACAGGGACGATTGAACCCTAACCCTGTCTTCAGAAACCCTTGTAGTTTATCCTCCTTGACTGTGAAAACAACTTGGAGAGATGTCTAATTTTTCTTCTTTCACATATAATATTCTTCCCCACCCCTTTCTCTTATATACAACTATGCAACGTTCAGATTCATCAAGAAGAGTATAAGACAGAACACTTTCGGCTTGAGGTCTTTCTCAGCACCATCTCTGACTACATTAGAACCACATGAAATGAAGCTAGTGTGCAGGAGGTGAAGACTGTCGAAGAGGACATGCAGGATTTGGGACGGCTGAGCTCATTTACTGCCTGTTTGAGATGATTTAGCGAGACCACTGCACCTTGGATGCAGCTTCTCTGGGTTTATTTCATGTGGCTGAGCTCGTTAGTTTTGTCAGTTCCTTTGGAAGTTCGTGCACAAAACCTGTTTTATATTGTGGGGAGACCTCAGGAAATAGTCTTTCATGATTCTTCTTTGAAACACAATTTTGAAAATTTAACACAAAATGTGTGCCATATTTATTTAGCACAAATGGGATTGGTCTGAAAATATGCACACATTTTTATATGCATTCTTTTCTATAGTTTCATGTAACTAAAATAGCAAAAATGATTTTTTTACCTCCATCTTACTCCCCCCCCATCCCTCATATATCATCGGAAATTTATTCAGTGATTCAGAGGAAATGTGAACATTGTTGGTTTATAAAATAGATTTTCATTCTGGAGTACAGTTAACCAATAGAATATCTTTTAAAAAATTCAACTATTAAAAAAAAATATTTACATAGTCATCAACATGTTTCAGTGGTTTAAAAAATGTTTGACAAAGCTATAAAAATTCTTTGGCAATGTAGCTCTTACTGTTTATGAATATGACTTAGCTTATAACACACCTTCACCTTTCCAGGATTTTGCTTTCTCTCAACTTAAACTCTTGCTATAAAAGAAGCGGCAGGATATTGTGGAAAGAACCAGGACTTTGGAATTCCATGAAAAACACCCTTGAAAAAAGTTATTAAACTTACTTACCTGTAATTCCCTAATTGGGCAAAATGGACATACTTTGAATTGTTTTTAAAATTTAGAATGATATATGTAAAATGTCTAAGAGAGTTCCTGGCTCTTAGTGTTTGAACTTGTGCCTTCTCAGAGAATGGGAGTATTCTTTAATTATTGTTTTCTACTAAGTTCCTACATACCTCCTAGATAGTGCTTACAAAAGATTTGTGTGTGCTTTTTCTCATGAATATTTACCAAACATGATCATTGTAATTTGTTCTTTTTTGAAAACAACTTCATTATATTATCTTTGACTTTTATAGTAAAAACATGCAATTTGATGTTTCAAGATATCTCAAAATCAAGCTAAATTACTCTTCCATCACCTCTACATTGCTCCTGTGTGTGTTTGCACATACAGTCAGTAATCTTAACTATATTGCACATTAGAGCTCAGGAATCTAACATCTTTGTGTCCTTTTTTAAGGCCAAATAATATTCCATTACAGGTACACCGGTATTTTCTTTATCCTTTCAACTCTTGATGGAGATTTAGTTTGTTTCCATACCTTGACTACTATGAATAATGTTGTAATGACAATGAGAATGCAGGTATCTCTTCCAGATGTAAACTTCATTTCCTGTGTAAGCCAAGATGCACTAGTATCTGTTCTGGGGACCATTTGTCCTTTCCTCTCTGACTACACAGCTTCTAAGGCTGGCAATGGCAACATCCATTTTCAGAGTGGTTGATTACTCTCCTATCAGGGGGCTGCTGACCCCCACTACCTCAGCAACCGCAAAAAGGACATTAAAGGACAGAATACTGTGAGATGTAGGCAGCCAGGGAGCCGTTTTAATTTTCCAGGATGATACCTTTATAATCTAAAATCTCTTCCAGAAGAAAAACAAAGAAGAAGTCTGGGTCAAGAGGACATTGGAAATAATATTTAAACATTGATATGACTGATTGCTATTTTCTGATTTTATACATGGGACATTTAGTGCACACATTTAATGAGCATACATTGACTCACATTCTCCATTCATTACCAGGATTTATTGACCCTAGAAATTAATATTGACTGGTGCACAACAGCCACTGACTTCTCTTTCAGGTCAATAAATCTGGCGATGGAGGAACACCAAACCAGAAGTCAGTGCATTTTTTCTTAATAGTTGTTTTTTCCCTTTGCCCTAGGAAGAATGTCAGTGCAGCTGCCTGCTTCCAGTGGGCCTATCATGTTTTTAAAAATTTAGTAGCTGGCTATTTAGAGTCTGTTTCCAATTTACCTTGTGTACTAATAGGGCTTGAATATAAAATT
This sequence comes from Galemys pyrenaicus, assembly GCA_019455555.1. Taxonomy (NCBI): domain Eukaryota; kingdom Metazoa; phylum Chordata; class Mammalia; order Eulipotyphla; family Talpidae; genus Galemys; species Galemys pyrenaicus. Next base: position 4,173,508 of record JAGFMF010011878.1, read on the forward strand.
TCCTTCAGATGCATTAATATATGTAGTTATAATGAAGCCAAAGCATATTTATCACAGTTAAATTTCCTAAATAATGCCAGTAGAAAAACGAAAATGGTAAATTTAATACATGTGACAAGAACGTAGAAATTTTACACAATTTGATTATGCATTTCAGAAGATACCTGAAATTGACTCAGGTCACTCCATGTCTTTCTGGATTTCAGTTCTTTATGCTGCAGCATAAGGTGTTTGTAGTTGTCTTTGTATGCTCTAAGATTCAAAAAGCTATGAATGCTTTCTAAAAGCTAGATGTTGTTAATGTGAGTTTTCTTAAACTGAGTCTGTGGAGAAATTATTCAAAATTTGGGAAGAAGTAACAAAGAAGCAAGGTACATCCCCCCCTACCCCCTCAACAGCCCTCCCCCCCACCACCAAGAACCATTTGCTTTGTGCCAGAGCGAATATTTGGAGCTTCTTGATAGAAAGACAATGGACCCACGAGAGAAATACAGGAACTGAAGTTTAAAGATGGGCTTTGAAGCCTGGAGCTGTCCTGAGTCTGCGCTCATGTGCATGCATGTGCGTGAGTTCAGTTAAAATAAATTAGCACCTCCTGCATATGGATCGTTTCCCAAGCTCTCAGTCAGCGTGATACCTTGCGCGGGCCTGTGTTTTTCATCGGCAGAGTTGACGTTCAGAGAAATTGAGTTGCCTGCCCAAAGTCAATAGCTGGGCTGTCAATTGAATCACTGCCAGTTTGACTTCAAAGATGATGCTCTGAACCATCACTCAGTTTCTCTGAATCCCCGCTCCTTCATTGCAAAACAAGTAACCCCCTTGCAGGGCGGGAAGGCTCTGGGAGGTCACATGCCTGGAGAGTGCTCCATAAATGTTACTTGTAAACAGTGGCCTGAGGATGGACATTGTACCTCAGAGACCATCATTTGGAAATATTTCCCATCAGAAGGTTGTCATGAGAAACAGAGAACTGAAAACTGTAAATATATCTAGGTCTTTGAAAAATACTTAGGAAATCCCTCTGAAAAAAAAAAAAGCCAAGTATGTAGAATGTGTACAGAAATAAGGTCCTCTACCTTTTCCTCCATTTAGCAATACCTCCTCTTCTGCCTCTCACCTGAGTGCTGAGGCCCTTCCAGCTCCCAGGCCACTCTGAAATCTACCTAGCTACACATAGATAACAGCAGAAGGCAAGTCAACCAAGGGGTCAAGATGTGGGTTTTACACTCATCAAGACTTGGATTTGTATCCCAGTTTTGTTCTTTGTCGGCCATTAAATTTTAAAAAAATAATATTCTCAGCATCCATCTTCATTCCAGGTGACGCGAGGCTAATGATAGGACTGACCACATGATCACTGACAAGCTAAATCAGACTTCACATAAAGAGCGGTGCCTTGCTCATCTAGGTTCCTAAGACATGTTGATTACTGGTTGTCAACACCTGAAAGGAGTCTTCTGCTCTTTTTAAAAGGGATCAATAACCTTTGCAGGTGATCGAAATCAAGAGTAAGGAGAAGTTGAGTCAGGGCATATAAAGAACAAAGGTGTCTCCTCTCCCAGTGGTTCTTTGTATTCATGCAGGCTTAGAGGCAGTGCTTGCTCCAGTCCCGACCAGTTCTCTTGTACTAGTACCAATCAAAAGGTTCCAGTTCAAAAGAGAATCAAACCTTTAACTGGCCATAGCATTGTTGCAGAATTAGTTCTGTTGAGATCGTTTCTACAGTAAGATGTTGCCTGAGCTGTCTGGCAGTGTGGAGCCTGGGAATCCTCATCTTACAATAGCTAGACAGTTCATCATGGCCAGGAAGATGCATGCTGTAGGCAGTGACCAGTGATCTGGGAAGCCTGGTGCTGGCTCTCGCTCTGTGAGTAAACCTGAAGGGGAAAGCTGAGCGACTTAACTACCAAAAGTCTCTCACCCCTCATCTGTGAATTGGGAAGTGAAAATTCTTTTACAGGGATGTTTCAGAATGGAATGTCTTCAAATCTTATATTCCTGTGTGGCGCACATATAGGGGATTGTTTACTTTCCCCTTTTGTCCCTGTTTTTATTCCTTCTTTGCCTATGTACCTTCCTCCCGCTTACTCTCCACTTAATTCAGTCCTCCCCTGTCAACTGCCAGCTGTCCCTAGACTATCAGCTTGCCTTGCAATGAATCACAGAAGACCCTCTACGTTCTGTGATGGAGAAGTCATTGCAGGGTGATGTAATTGCTTGTTTAAGTGCCTGGTTTCTCTGCAGCCAGGTTTCTACTTCAGTGGTTGAACTGTTTGTCACTCTTACCCTGCATGGTGCCTGATACATGGCAGAGACTCAACAACTCCTTGTTTTATCAGATACCGAAGAAAAATAGTGAACAAGTCCATGAAAATGAACAAGTCATTTTCTCACGACACATGGCAATAATGCCGTGTCATACCATTAGTCATTACTCAGTCGTTATTCATTTACTCATTATACAATCTTACAGTGAACATCTGTGTCAGCTGCCACCTGGGGAAATAGGACTGGGACAATATGGATCTTTTTTTGCTCTCAGGGGCTGATATTCTAGTGAGTAGAGACTGAATATGAACAAGATGGGACCCAGTGTGAGAAAAATGGCTTCATTGTGAGCAAGATGGCCACAGTGTGGGCAAGATGGCCTCATGATGAACAAGATGGCCCCAGTATGAAAAAAATAGCCTCAGTGTGAGCAAGATGGCCCAAATGTGAACAAGATGACTTCAGTGTGAATAAGATGACTCCATTGTGAGCAAGATAGTGTCAGACAGTTATTTGAAGATAGCATAGTGAACGGTGTGAAGAGGTGCTAAAGAGGGTGTGTTTTGGGAAGGTCTTTCTGAGGAGGTAATGTCTGAATTGAGACCTGGTGACAAGGTGAGGCAGCATATAAGTTATAAGAGAAACATTCCAGGCAGAGGTAGTAACACATGCAAAAGTGTCAAGTTTGAAGGAAGCTTGGATTATATGAGGAAAATAATGAGGCCTTTGTATCTGGGTTGTGCGGGGTGGAGGTAAATGATAGGCATGAGGTCAAACAGGTAGGCAAGGGTCTTACAATTTAGAGCCTCTGGGTGTGTCTCTTCATCTGGTCTCTGTTAGGTTCTCAGTGCTCAATTAAACCACTGGGAATGGACTTCATAAGCAAGCTACTCAGGAACTGAAACTCGAGGCAGAGGGAAGAAAAACATCAATGCATAAGACCTCAGCCAAAGGAAAACAACAACAACAAAATGAAACAAGGACGAAACATAACCATCCATGTAGTTCACAAGGCAGGTATAGAAGGGAAAGGTAAGGAGGAGAGCCCATTTCTAGAAAGGCTTTTGTTTTAATAAAGCAAACATCTTGCCCATGCCTGTTTTCCAGACTCAGTTGGGTATCTCTTCTAGAAGCAAAGACAAGCCAAGACAAAGAGAAACGTCAGCCCCTGACTTACTCTCCCAGAAAATGGCCGGTGATATTCACTCGTGGGAAATGATGGGCAGGCACAGATAAGAAGGGACTGGGTCCCACATTCCATAATTGTATTGGAGAAATAGTTCCTGTAGGAAGATTTCCTTAGCGAACAAATGGAGTGATGGAAACACATTTTTGCCTGGCGTTTTTTTAGTAACAGATCTCTCTCTTCCTTTTACATTTTTAAAATAAATGTGTGTACTTTTGTCCCAGAAGGAAAACACTACAGAGCCGACACCTTGCTCCTTCGTTCCGGTCTTGGTAACCTTCCACATTTTTTACTGATGTTGTCATTTCAGAATGCCAGGGAAAAAAGCTTAGTACTTTCTGTGAAAATTGTTTCACTAAGGGGAAGCAAGACGGCTAAGCGATAAGATAATTTAAATGGCAGCAGGAAAGACACTTAAAGTGGCTGAGGGTCTAAATGACAGAAAGCACAGAAATGAGAGGTTTGCAGGATGGGCTGAGCGGGTCAGCCCAGGGGAGCGTGGGAAAGGGCGCCAGAGCGGGTAGCATTTTGCATTTCCCTTTCTTTCCGAACAGGAACTTCTCATGCTTGGAAATGGAGAAGACAGCTATTGAAAATTAATCTTTCAAATAAAAAGGAATGTAAAATGACTTCTTCCAGGGAAGAAAGGACAAAGCGTCTACTGGGTTCCTGTTCTGGGTCAGACTTTGTGCCTGGCGCTTTGTAGGTATTTTCTTACTTATTCCTCACTCAACCGAATAAGCCAGGAAGCACTAATGCATGTGAATAAAGGAAGAAATTAGCGCTCAAAAAATAGAAGAAAGTCCTTCCAGCGCCATTCTGCTGGTCTGCTGCAGGGCTCCGTCTGCTGACCGAGCCAGGGCTCTGGGCTGATTTCTAGCCGTCACTGCGAGCTGTTGTTACGCTTCCTTAAATGCAGGAGTGCAAGGAACTCATACTGGGATATGGGATAATAATAACAACAACAGTAACAAAACTGACCTGTTTTAAGCATCTATGGACTCCTTGAGCCAGATCACTACTGTCTGATATCCTGGTGTGTTATCTCTTGGTCTGTTTGCCCTGAGAACCGTATTTGACTCTAGTTTGCTCATGGTTCAATTAAGCGTAGGGGTGCTGCTTCTCAGACTGGGAACAGACAGGGGAAAGGGACAAAGGAGAAGCCAAGGTCGTGTGGTTTCTCACTCTCTTGTCTCAGGTATCCTCTCTGCCTCCAGCATTTCCTCCAAGGCTCAGGTCCTGCCCGGTCGGCCTGTTCTAGCTTTATCTAGCTGCACCCTGCTTCTGGGTCCTGAGCTCCTGCCCTGCCCCTCTGTCCTTCTGACCCAGGACAGTCAGGGTTTCCTGCTGCTGCTGCTAACGTCTCCAGAGTCTACCCACACGCCTTTGACTTCTCAGCTCTTCCATCAGGTTGTAAAATTGTAACAGGGTTGTCCCAGGAAAAGGAAGTTTTAAAATCTTGGTTTTGCCCTAAGTGGGTGGAGATGAGGAGGAAAAGAAAATTTTTGCAGAAAAGGGAAAAGGAAGGAAGGAAGATGGAGAGCAGCAAGGAGACCTGGAGGAGGCACGTGGAGCAGAGAGACATGTGAAGAAACTGCGCTTGCTTTTTGGTCTTGGGCTGGTTAAAACAGATGTGGGTGAGAGACCTGTGGGGAGGTTAACAATGGCAGTTTTTATCTTGATTTTAATTTTGCTTTATTTTTTTTCAGATTTGTCTGACTTTTTTAGACCCTTTATGGGTCGCTACTAAAAGATTCTTTGGATGTGTGGCAGCTTTTGGGCCTTGCTTTGGGCCAATCCTATTTGGCTGAACTTTTACCCTCAAGGAGATGGGTAGCTTTGGATGCTTAACTTAGTCACTATATTCTTTGTCCTTTCTGTATTGTACCCTAATTGTATTAAAGTTCCTTTCCATTAAAGGCCTTATATGTTGTCTTAATGCAGCGGATGGCAGAACTCATTCAGAGAGGGCAGGCTTGGGGGTTCTGGGGTGCTCCTCTCCTGGGGTGCTCCTCTCCCTGCCCTGTAACAAAATGGCCCCCTCCCCTTTCATATGGTTTCAGTGTCCCTCATAGGCTCTACCATTTAGAACTCGAAACCAGCAACACTTTGCAGAGTGAAAGCATCTGGGAACCAAACTGTTAGCTCATCAAGGAAATGATGTATAATAAATAAGAAGATAGCAAAGGGTTGAGGTTTGCTCACTCAGGGCCTGCCAGGGCCCTCCGTGCCTCTGCTGGCCTGTCTCCCCGTTCAGTGCTTCCAGGCCCTTCCCCCTCGTCTTATCTAACCTCACTTCCCAGAAAAGTTTTCCCTAAAAACTTAGCCAAATGAAAGGTAACAAAAGTGACTAAAATTTCTCCTCAGAATGGTATCTCTATAAGCAAATCTGTAATGAAGGGAGATTAGCACCTGAAGTTTAAAGGAAGGCAGAACAAAGGGAAAAAATTGCTGCTCTCAGTTATGGAAAAGCTGTTCAAATTAAATGATAGTTTATCTTAACCCCTAAGAATGGTATTAAGTATGGAGCAGCTTACTTCAATGGACGTCAATCTGGGAACCAAATTGTTAGCTCATCAAGGAAATGATGTGTAAGAAATAAGATAGCAAGGGGGAGAAATACAAATGTGTAAAATGTGAACATTTAGGGAGTGTGTGTTGTATGAGACACAGTGCTCACTGAGTTACATGTGGGATTTGACTTAATTGTCTCAGTGAGCTAACCAGGTAGGCACCAGGGTTAAATTAAAATAAAGAAACTGAGGTTCAAAGAGGTTAAATAACATGTCAAGGTCACAGTTAGTAAATTCTGTACCCAGGATTGAGGACTGAGTCTTCCTTTCCTGTCCATGTTCTTTAGTGTTGCGAGGTACATGATGAGCTGTGTGGATGAAAAACACATGCTCGGGATTATCTGAAAGTTGTTTGATTTGGCCTGGGAATGTTTATAATATTTTGATATATTGACATTGACTTTGGGGGAAGTATGGGGTCCTTGATGGACACTAGTCCTCATGTAGAGTCCCTATCTTCTCCCCCTCCCTTCCTCCCTTCTTCCCTCTCTCCCTCCCTCCCTCCCTTCTTTCTTCCCTCCCTCCCTCCCTTCCTCCCTCCCTCCCTTCCTCCATTCTTCCCTCCCTCCCTTCCTTCCCTCCCTCCCTCCCTCTTTTCCTTCCCTCCCTCCCTCCCTCTTTTCCTTCC
>JAGFMF010011878.1:4180678-4267746 GCA_019455555.1 Galemys pyrenaicus
TTTCCTCCCTCCCTCCTTTCCTCCCTTCCTTCCTCCTTGCATTTCCTTCATACATCTCTACATGGGTTTACATTTCTTTGTGATCTTATATACATTAGAGGTGCTCCGTACTAGTTCCTGCATGACTGGGGTTCTAGTTCCATTTCTGTGAGTGAGGAATAATAAGTAAGAGCAAAGAGCAGTGGAAATTCTGACTGTGCCATGTTCTAGCTGTGTGACTTGGGGCAATTGACTTAACTTTTCCATGACTCAATGTCCTCATGTGTTACATCGGTATGTCTTTAAGATTTATCTATTTATGCATACAAGAGCTGGGGTACAGACCAGAGTCTTGGGAAGTGAGAGGATTCACCAGAAGTACAGAAACTGATTTATCTATTTATGCATACAAGAGCTAGGGTACAGGCCAGAGTCTCGGGAAATGAGAGGATTCACCAGAAGTACAGAAATTCACCAGTGGGGAGCAGAACAGACAGACTGACTGAAACACACTGCAGAGGGCAGCAGTGGGCGAGGCAGGAGAGGTCTGCTGTGCCATGTGGGTCCCCTCCCTGGCCGGCGGCAGGGATCGAACTCGTGCTGCAGTGGCTGCGGTTTGCTTCATAGTGTGTTGCTTAACTCACTGCGCCACCAGGGAGGCCCCATCAGTATGTCTCTAGTACTCATCTCATAATATTGTTATAAAGATACAGATGTTGTTAAAAGGAACCAAAGACAGTGTCTGACTCCTCAAGCCTTCATATGTGTATGACTATGCATGTTCATGTATGTGAGACACACACATTTTTAATAATAAATTACTTGCAAGGGCCCCTCCCCTGGTGGCTCATTGGGTTAAGAAACGCACTATGAAGCAAAATGCAGCCACTGCAGCACGACTTCGATCCCTGCCGCCGGCCAGAGAGGGGACCCACATGGTGCGGTAGACCTCTCCTGCCTATCCCTCTGCTCCCCACTCTGTCTCTGGTGGATCCTCTCACCCACTGCACTTCTGGCCTGTACCCCAGTTCTTATATGAATAAATAAATCTTTAAAAAATACATAAATAAATTACCTGCAACTCAGTGTGTGTTAATGGAAAGTCATTTATGAAGGAGTCAGCAAGTCTAAAAAGAAAAAAATATTTGACATTCTGATGTCTGTTGCAGTATTGATATCAGCAGCATTGTTAGGGAGGTGAGTGCAAAAAGTGACATAAATAGCGTTCTGCCACTGCGGAGTACAGAAATAATACACAACGGTGTTTTAAGTTGAAGTATCTAGCCATTCAGCCCAGATGCACGATCAGTCTTTATGTATTTTACAATTATCGTCCTGGACAGGGGTGATTAAGAGGTATCAATCATGCTTCTTTCTGTAGAATAGCTAACAATTCATCAGAATTTTAGTAATTCAATAAAATTCTGGTATATAATCCTAGTATATAATGTCCTCCCCATTGAGGTAAAAATACCTTGATAAAACACAAGTCAAATCCCATCATATTTCTTCCTAAATCCCTCAGTTATTTCATTTTATTCAGAAGTGTGTTCCACAATGTGCTTTTCACTTTGGAGAAATTGGAAGATAAAGCACCGAGGCATTCATAATGGTATTTTATAAAAGAAATAAAGACAGTGACTGAAAAAATAAAATCTAAGTATTGCCATTTTTTTAAACATTCATGTTTTTAAATTACTGTAACCTTAATAAAAATGGTGGCCCTATAAGTTAGTCTCTGCATGGAGTGAAGTTCAAAGAATCTCAGTCTAGATACTTGTTAGCAATTAAAAAGTTATAATCTTTATCTTAAGCTCTCAAAAGACAAAGCAGATAATTCAATTCATAGCCTGCAGCAAACTTGTCAAATCCTTCTCATCTTCCACTCTGCAGTCATTTTAACCCTGAATTATTCTCAAGGTTTCACCAGAAGAAATCACCAATAGTCCCCCAATCCCAATCCCCCAAGAATGTGAGGTCTTTCTCATTATACTTAAACCCCAAATCTGTTACTTATTTTCATTGTATTATTGCTTATTGAGGCAATGATGGTTTACAACACTGTGTATGATTTACAGACGTCAACACACAATGTCCACCATCAAGTGGACTGTCCTCCACCAAATGCTAGTATTTCGAGCAAGTAAATTTCATTGCTAGTCCTGTTCTCTTCCCCCCATTTCTCAGTTTTTATTTATCTACAGTTTCTTTGGATCCTGCCTGAAAAATAATTGAATGATCTTAGAAAGCAAAAGCTATGTGACTTTGGTTTTCTGTCTCCAAAAGTGAGGTGAGTTGACTATAACCTAGGTTACTTTCAGTTATAAGCTTGCTGCTTTGCTTTTACCTCTAGAAGTGATAGAAACTCAAATTCCTAAGTGTGGACATAAATAACACACCATGATCGTCATCATACTTACCACTGCCACAAACATGAACAGCCTCCTCTTCACCATCATCATCACATTCACTTTCCTTTTATTGTGTACTATATCTGAGCTAACGTGATGTTTCACTGTATTATTATGTTTCAGGCATTCTAACTTCATGTCCATGAGGTCCACAATATCTAGAAACAAATTTTATTTTTTCACACGTCTACTTCCCTCATGGCTCAGGATGAATTCACCAAATTCAAAATCACATCTATATTTTTCTCCAACAGTAGAGATGGATGGGAAAAATAGAAGGCACATCCCCTTTTGAAGGGATAACCTGAAAGTTGTACACATCTGTCCCTTATATCTAATTAACTAAACTTAAGAGGTTTCATTATAAAACGAGACATCTGGCACTCACTACTACAGGGTCACGTGTTCTCTGTCTCTCAGCTTGTGGCCTAAGCTTAACATAAAATCTGTGTCCTGTTCTATTTTTTTTAAGATTTATTTATACATGCATACAAGAACTGGGGTACAAGCCAGAGTTTCAGGGGGTGAGAGGATTCACCAGAGACAGAGTGGGAGCAGAACAGGTAGATCTACTGAAATACACTGCTGAGGGGAGCAGTGGATGAGACAAGAGCGGTCTGCTGTGCCATGTGGGTCACCTCCCTAGCCAGCGATCGAACTTGTGCTACAGTGGCTGTGGATTGCTTCATAGTGTTGTGATTTGACCTCTTGCGCCACCAGGGAGGCCTGCCCTGTTCTACCTTGAGGCTCTTTTTCTCTAGTGTGAGAGTTCCTCAATGTGGTGCCAGGAAGGGCACAGAGCTAGTTCTCGATGATTCGGGCAGAAGGGTCAAGGAAGGAGTCCTGGAGACCTGGGTGGTTATATTACTGGGTGGTAGCCAGCAGGAGGAGTGGTCTCTGGCTCCCCTGCAAGTTAGTGTGGCATTCCTACCTCAGAGACCTTTTATGTAGCAGTGTGCTGCCTGGATGGTGGAATGGACCAATCAGGTGTGAGCCTTGGGTTGATTGACACCAGGACTCCGCCTATCAGCACAAGTTAGTGATGGCAGAGCTCATCTTGTGAATTGCACTTCCTGGATTCTGGAGCAGGCCAAGATGGACCAATCAAGTGCAGCCAAAATGGACCAATCAGGTGCAGGCAAAATGGACCAATCAGGTGCAGTAAAATGGACCAATCAGACTGTGGGGGGGGCACCTGAAGAAGTGAATATAAGGCCTGGTCGAAGGGAGAGAGGGTTTCGTTGGGAGACATTTGAGGAGTTTGGTGGAAGATATTTTGGACAAAGAGCTGACAGGGTTTCGGAGCGACCTGAAGGAGCAGGCAGAGAAACAGCAGCAGAGCAAGAAGAGCTCCTGCAGAGGAAGACAGTTCCAGCCTTCGAAGAAAGGAGGGAAGCCTCCAGCCGCTGCCCTCCGAGGAGAGAGAGAGACTGGGACTCGGTACTGGCTGTGACACTGACTGGAAGGAGGACCAAAGGCCTTGGGCCTGGTGTCTCAAAGAGCTGTCTGTTGGTGAAATAAACCAACAACTCACAAGACTGTAACACTGGGTTTTCATTGGAACACCGCCTCTGCTGACCCGTACAGTGCTGCCTAGAATTGGTGACCGGTGACTGCCAACGCTGATGCTGTCTGGATGAAGCAGCCAGCCTCTTGTGGATACGTAAGCACTCTCGTTTCCCCATTTGTAAATAAACCCCATGTTCCTGTAGCCTGAGGTCCCTTGCAATTGTGCGCATGGGTGAGAACCCATAGACAGTGACCTGTATCGGGCACTGTCCTCTGATAGGCTATAGCCCCTGTTGCTTTAGCCCTGGATTCTGGTTTGTGGCCTTTTGGCCTTTAGGGGCTTTTCGGGGCCTCTGACCTCTGTCTCAGTCAGAGCGGCCTCCTCCACCGCCCCCCTGTTTCAGTTTTTTATGCTTTTATTATCAGAGGCTACCAGGTACATGGAAGGCAGGAGTTCCGGGAGGCCAGGCGACTGGCAGGTCTCCTAGCTCCCAGAGCATCTCACTCTCTCAGCTGCTTTGCTGCTTCGTCTCTTGGTCTCCTATTCTTCTCTTTGCCTCTGACTCTCCCCTGCTCTGATGCTCTTGTTCTGCTGGCGTCCTCATGACACCACCCTTATATGCCCATGTCTAAACCCAGGTGCACCCACTTTCGCATGCCCACCTAGGCATGCATGAAGAATTGCAGGTGCCCATCATCACACCAATGGCAGGGGGTGGGGTGGAAAAGCCTGATCACTTTTCCACCTGATCACACTCAACAAAATGTATTTTTACCTCTTTAACTTCCATTCAGCTCTGCATTTCTTTGACAGTAGCTGGTACATGGGGACAGTCTAGATGGGGAGAGTTGAAATCTAGACAATAGAACTTTGATTTAACTTGTCAGGTGAACTAATGAGTTAGTGCAGGTTCTTGATTAAGGGAATACCACAACTCAAATCACCTCTTCATTTAGGTCCATGAGCAGTATGTAGGATGAATTGGAGTAGAGGAAGATTAGATATGTAACTAGGAGAAAGGAGACTTCTTGGTGTTTAAATATAAACATGAAAGTGGGAATGTAGTGGGAACAGAGACTAGCAAAGCACTCTAAAAAGGGTAACTGAGGTTTATTTACTTTTTTGTGTGTGTTAGTTACTGAATGTGGTGTGATACCTCCATGAGCAGTTGAAGATGATATCAAATTATCTAGTGTTGGAGGTTTGGAGAATGCCAGTGTTGGTTGTTTGTTCCAGGAAATAAAATACAGATGCCTCCGGGAGAAGATAATGACACTGTGATAAAAACTGAACATCTAACAGAAGTGTCTGAATTTAAGTGTAAATTTGAAGAAGGTGCAGATGAGAGGTCTGGAAATTTGACCCATAGGTGGGAGGACCAAGCCTAGAAAGGGCTAGTAGTAGAAGCAATTATTACCCAACAGCACGAGTCTCACTATCTTTGCACAAGACACACATGCACTGTAGAGCTCGCAATCTCCCGGTGACAGAGCCAGTACTGGCCTCGCTGCTGTCTGACCTCCAGCTGGAGTTAATAGAAGCTCAGTTCCGTCCGAGGCCCTCCTACTGCCAGACAAATCACTTCAGTTGCTGAGGTAACTGGATTTACTTTTGTTCTCCTTTGTTTTCAAACCAGTTCTGGAACTCCTGACAGAACTATGTAATTATTCATAGGCTCTACGTGAGTTTTCGCAGTATTTCTGAGGGGACTTCTATGTTAGCCACCCTGGACTTTCAGGTTTGTTTTAATAATAAGATGCTGATTGGGATTCAGTGATCTGTGGCAGTGTGCCTGTCTCAATGCATCTTGGAGGAGTTCTATTTGCTACTCTTCTTAGGTGCAAAGTTGTAATACTAGACTCATCACTTCAGAGACAGCCAGAGTAATCCTTTAAAAATCTAAATGTAATTTCTCTATACAAACACACCCAATTTTCCATTTATATTGTTCTCATGATGAAACTAGTTCTCACTGACTAAAAGACTGAATAACCTGGTCCCTGCTTCCTCTCTGACCTCATTTTCTACCTTGAGTCCTGCCAACCTCAAAACCATCCCTGGTCATTTACTTCGAGGAAAATGGTCTTCCCCAAATATGCACACGATGTACCCCTCCACAGACTGAAAATTCTCTTTGAATTCTGTCCTGTCAAGTAAAACAGGGCATTCCAGAAGCCCCACCAACTCCTTATTGCCCTCAAATGTTTTATTCCTTTTTATAGGACTTATCACAAGCTGACATATTTATTGATTGATTTATTTGTTCATTGTCATGCTCCTGCACCCCCAAGAGAATCTAAGCATTATGAAGGCACTGATTGCAGCTGTTAATATAGCTAATATCAACTGGTTTCTAATTCAAGGGAAAGTATTTAGAATATAGTTAATATCAGTACATGTTTGATACATGAACATGTTTGCATGAACAAGTGTGGGGTAAATGGTCATTGTTTGGCGTAAATAGTCTATATCTCTTGTTACGCAAATCACTCTTCAATCTCAAGTTCACAAATGAGCACTGTCCTTAAACCATCTGTAACATTCCAAACAGATGTGGTAGCTTTTTCCTCTGATGCATTGTATCTAATTCTATGACTTTCTATGTGTGATTTATAGCAGTGTGAACTTGGGTTTGTTACTTACAACAAGCCAGAGTTCCATCATCTGAAAAATAGATAATGCCAACTCTCTCATGGTGTGTGATAAATGAAGATAAATGAGGTAATCCAAGCATGGTGCCTGGCATGTGCTCTGGGCATTTCTTCCATAAATGTTGCCTATAGTTTTCAACTAAGTTGTAGGCTGTTGAAGAGCGGACATCGTAAGTGACATGGAGAAAGGGATGACCAGCTGTTTCCTCCAAACAGCAGTGATAACTGAGGTTGGTGTTTGGGATGTTTTTCTGATTATGTATGTGGAAATGAATCTTCGAATCATATTTTAGAAATGAACGTGGCAGGACCTCCAATAACTCCAGCAGCATGAGAATACCCCTCATATTTAAGGATGAGAGATTTGATTTTATTCTTGAAAATATTCTGGTGCTAGGGTCTGGTTATTGATGACTGTGGTTGCTCTCATCCACATGAGAGAAGGATATGTTCATTTTAGGATGTAAAAAGGTTTTAAAGGGTAATATTATCTCATTCTCAACTTTAGGCCTGCCAGAATTGAAACTCACTTAACCATAATTACCACTAAGAACTGAAGTTCTCTCATGCATAGGGCTGTTTGGAATGCAATAATACACAATATGTCTCCTATAAAAATGAGTCAGAAAAGGGGGAGGGTCCCCTAAGTCAGAGAAAAGTAAATGTAAAGCAGAAATCACGACATAGAGTCAATGGAATAGAGCTGAAACATGCCACACAAAATCCAGAAGTGCTTTCTGCTTGTCACCTGATAGAACACTCAAGTTTTCGGGTTAAGTTCTTGCAAGAATATATTGACTTAAGGCTCTGTCTTCAGAAGCTACCACACCATTGTATAATGCTAACAGCAGGCACTAGGTGTAAAGAAGACTTGGTTCTACAATCAGAACAACTAAATCCCACCTTTCTAAACTTAAACTTTAATGTAAATTAATTGACCCTCATCCTCTTAATCTTATCCAAAAAGGAATGACTAGCAAAATTCCCCAGTGACCCCAATTATTCACCATAGGCACAAAGGTAGCACATCTTTTGAGTTCCAGTGTATGATGGGGTGAGTGTGACTCCTCTTATCCATAGCTGGGGTGATGAGTGACCTCAACTTAATTCTTAGTTTTGGGAGAGCTGAAAGACTCACTGGATCTCCAAGACACAGCCAAAGAAAAAGAATGTGTTCTAACACTGACAAGGGTGTGGTCTTCCAGTGTAATCATCTGCTCCCCCTTCAGAATCACAAACCATGTGTCAAGGACCCTTCTTCTCCTTATTTGCCACAAAAAAGTGATAAATACTCCCATCATTTCAGCACATTGAAATGTGTTGCTGCAGGAATACATATTGTTTTAGGTGAGTACAAGGTTAGCTGTGCTCTTTCTGCATATAAATGTGCCATAATTTCTCAAGGTCAGGTAATAGCAAGGAATAAAAGAAAACTTCTAAGGAATTTTCTGGTGTGATATTTAAGCTAATTAAATAAACATGACTCCTGGTGTCTTGAAATTTTGTCTAAATAGAAGACATTGATAAAGGAGAGCATATTGAGAGACCTAAGGCTTTGTCTTCATTTATTTAAGCAAGACATTACTAAACACTTAATTTGAGGCAGGCACTGTGCAGATGCTTGCAAGTAACTGACTACTTGGAAAAACAGATGTGCAGACAGAGAGGCACAGAGCAAAACAGAAGTAACAGGCGCCATATTGGGTTAATGAGCAAGGCAAGAAGGAAAGCAGAGAAAGGAAAAATAGATTTTCGTGGCATTCACTTCCTATTTTTTTTGTTCCATTCATCACAGTGGTAATTACTTATCCAAAGTCTGTTTCTTTTCCAAAATATGAATTCCAGAGGGTAGGAGGGGTGTGCTGTTTCTCTCTTGTAGTTTGGCGGACGGATTTTGTCAGGGTCCTCAGGCTTGCCCCACCAGCCTGAGAAAGACCTCAGTTGCTGCGGTGAGACCCCCTTGGCTAAAGCCATCAGGTGAGCAGAGGGTATGGTGGGGCTGCTCACAGTTATTTTCGCCTGGTGGGCAGAGAGGGACAGAGTTTATGTCCACAGAACAGTTGGCAAAGGCCAAGAGGGTCAAACCGAATCCCAGGGGAATGGGTAAATGGAGCTACTCAAAGCACCTGATGAAATTCTTACTCCACGCAGACAGGGAGATTTCAGAGGGGTATCTTCGTGGGAATTGCTGGTTGAGGCTTGTCCCCTATGAAGCTGATCTCTCTCGGCACCCCTGGTTTGTACAGCTGTGTTCACAGAGTCAGTTCAGGAATCCTTTACTGATGATAAAGGAACTTGTATTTTCCTCTTTGCTTATTAATATTTCCCTGAGGGTGAGTCACCACTCACTACTACCTTCTAGACAATTAAGTGTTCCATAAGCAGTTTTTGGATGAATGAATATTATATGGCTACATTTTCTGATTATAAAATCCTTCATGAAGATATTAAAAAAATTAGAGAATGCAAAAATACAATGAAGACTTTTAAAATCTACTCAAACCCATCAAGCCAAGTCAAAGTTATATAGCATTCAATTCTGCCATTCTAAATTTTCTTTCTAAACAAAAGAACAATGTTCCTGGGGTATATAAAAGATTTCTCCTTTATAAAAGTTTAAGAATTGTTTTAAAAATATGATATTTGACACTGGGGCTAGGAGAAATATAATTGTTTTCTTTAAAATCATCAAATTTTATGGTTGAGGATTATGGGGATTTGGTGGTGGGAGAACTAGGGTGACCACATTTAAGGGGAGAAATTCTTTATTGTGAAACAAAATGAACAGGGATGTAAAATACCTGAAGTTCAATTTAAAAAAAATCATCAAATTGCCTTTCACATTTATTTCTTGTCAAAGCTTAAGAGTTTTGTTAATGTTTCTGAAATTGATTGTGGTACCCAGATTTTCTCAGTATTTCTAACAATTTCTTGATGTCTAGAGTGAAAAGTTAATGGCTATAGAATTTAATTGTTGTTTGTGCCTCTGTGTGTTTAGCAATGCTTCAAATTGTTTGAAATAGTCTTGGTCCTACTATATTTCTTCTTAACCTTAGTGAATGTGTGTTCACTTTTATTTTAGCTTTCCTATAAAGTTTAGAAATAGCTCAAATTAGCTATTTTTTTAAAAAGATTTCTTTATTCATGCTGGGGTACAGGCCAGAGGTGTGGTGGTGAGAGGATTCACCAGAGACAGTGAGGAACAGAGCAGGCAGATCCACTGAAACACACTGCTGAGGGGAGCAGTGGGCAGAACAGGAGAGGTCTGCTGTGCCATGTGGGCCAGCTCTCTGGCCGGAGGATCCAACATGTGCTGCAGTGGCTGCGGATAGCTTCATAGTGCTGAGACTTAACCCCTTGCGCCATCAGGGGGGCCCCTCAAATAGCTATTTTTTAAAACACTTGTGTGTTATTATCTGTGAAATGGGAGCATAAACGGTTCTGCCCAGTGGTTTTCTCTTAAGACTAAGTGAATCAATGCCTCTACTGTAGTTGTTCAGACTTGGAATGGAGCAAGCTTGCCATTACTGCTTGGAGGTAGCTATGGTTTCTGTCTTACATTTTACCTTGATCCAAGGATCCTTGTCCTTTCATAAGTACTTTTACAGCTTTTTCTTTTACTATTCAAGTTTATTTGGTTAATTTTGTTTAATGCTTTAAGAGACCGATACTCCCACGTTTAGATCCAAGAAGGCGTCAGAAGAGATTCTTCACTTTGCTCTCCAGAGACTCATGTAGGTTAACCCAAAACATATAGCACAAAGAGAACCCCATGGCTTGGGAAACACTGGACTACCTCTTGGACATGAGACTGGGAAGACAGCACCAGGAGGGACCTGGAGGAGATTCAGTGTTCACTGAATAGGAGGAGTGAAGTAGGAGATGCCAGAGGCTGTGCTCTTGGGTCGGCGACTTCAGAACAAAACGCAGGGCCTCCCCTGGGCAGGCCACTTGGCCAGTGGGGCAGATCCTTGGTGAAAAGAACATGGACGCGCCCGGGGCTGTGCTTCTGCCCGCACCCCACAGGACTGGGCCTGACCTGGGAAATTTCAAAGGATGATGGTGGAGGACGGAGTGCTTTGGTGGTGGTGTGATATCATGTCTCTGAAGAGGTGAGATCTGAAACCTTTGCAATATGTACATGTACTTCTCCATTGCAAAATTAAATCAAATCAAATCATGTATTAGTTACATTTATACCCAGAAATAAAAGTACAGTAAAATAACTTTTCTTCCTTCAACTCTGTAGACCAGGTTTATTTGCATTTAGTTTATAGAAATCTGGAAAATACATATCCCGTTTTATCCTTATTATGTAAAATAGTGCTTAAAATATATTTTAAATATGTTTTAGACCTCATTTGTATGAATATCAGAGCAAAGGAAAACATATCTATTTTTTTGTGCCTTCTGGATTAAATACAATTTACCACACTTTGTCCCCACGGCTGCCTTCTATCACCTAGTTATGTTCATATAAATGTGAATTTGGATATTTGTTGTTGCCGTCAATGATAACTTGTCCCTCAATAATGATTTTTGAAGCTATTTTCCTTTTACGAACAGTATTTATGACCAAGATCCTGTATTCCTTACCCATTTCTGTGCTGTCACCTCTTATAAATTACTTTCCCTACTATTGAATTCTTGATTTTGACTCATTTCAGAAGACATTAACTAGAGAATGTCTTCAACTCTTTCTCCCTGTGTAGTAACCATGTGGGTGGTTTCTTTTTCCGACACTCTGCATTACTTTCTTTGGACTTCGTACACCAATGAAAACTTGTAGGATATAAAAATTTATGGATCACAAACTTTTCTCTCATCACAGTTTCATGAATGTTTCTTTAGTATATTCTGGTATTTAATGTTATAGGAAAGTCTGAGGAAAGCTCAATTTTGTCCCTTTTACATCTTTCCATTTCTTTTCTGTTTGAGTGTAGGACTTTTTCTCTATTATTGTAGTCAAAATTTTTCTACGTGAAATGTCTAGATGTCCCATCTTTTCCTGTGTTGCCTCATATGTCCTGATCCTTTAGCTACCATCTCAGGGCATATTTTACATGCTAAAATATTCTCTTCCAGTATATAATTGCCTTCCCTCTGTTCAGTTGTCCTGGTTCACTCTGGGAGGCTGTATTTTACCTTCGTGTGGTTTCTCATTTTCTTTTCTCCACATCCATCAAAATCACTTCCATGATTTCATCCTTATAACCCCCCCTACTGCTCACTCCCACTGACATACAAACCACCCCCTGATTCAATTTTATAGTGTCCATTTTTTCCATTAAATTTTTCTACATAGATTTTTATTTTGAGAGTTTAATTTTTTGAACTTTATCCTTCTCACATCATTCCCTAATTATAAATTAATGTGTGTCTTTGTTTAGCTCCTGATTATTTTATTTTCTCCTGCTTCCCAGTTAGACCATCCTGTTATTTCTAAAAAGCCCTATGATTCTGCTCTTTTCACAGGGGTCAGGTGATGATGTTGTAATAGGTTTTTATTGCTTGACCTGGACATAATTCTATCCCTATTAAGAGAATGCCACTGGACCATTTGGGGAACCACTTCTTCACATCCTTCTATTCCCCTCCACCACATGGTCCAAGTGGAAGCTTTCCTCTTCCATGGGTACCTCCTTTCTCTGTGACCTTTAGCCATCTCTCTGGCTCTATCCCTTATGCCACCTTGACCTTGGGCAGACCAAGCTCCTGATGAGTTATCATCCTTCTATGACAGGGAAACAGTCACCTACATGTTTATGTTTCTCTCATGAAGATCTTAACCATGGAGCTGGCATGTCTTCCCTCCAATCTTGGCATTCTATTGAGTTGACTGTCTTGTTATATACTGTACACATTTTTATGAACAAGTAAGCAAAAAACAAACAAACAAACAGCCAGTGAATGAATGAGCAATAGCATTCATTTTTATTTTCTTTCATGGAGATGGAGTTAGTCTGGCTTAGAAAGGTACAGCACCAGCTTGCTTACGATGGGTTTTCTTAACTTGGGGCCATCTGCCTTAATGTTTTATGAAAATGCAGCTTGGATTCTGAGGTTAGATTGTCTGTCAAAATGAATTTTGGATATTTTTGTGACTGTTCCTGTTTCTGTGCACTTAAGTGTTCAGCTATCTGTAGTCCTTTCAATGTGAGGTTGGAAGACTTAAGTGGGGACGACCAGCCAATGTCCACTTTTTAAGAGAAATCACTTTTATGGAGCTGGTGGTGATGGAGGTAATAGGATAGCTTCATGGAGCTAGAAGTATTTCAGTTTTAGGTACTTGAGTGATTTATAAAATTGAGAGTCTAAGAGGCAGGAAATGGCATTTCAGACCATACGTGATTATCTGAGTACTGGTTAAATACATTTAAAAGCCGGGAAGAAGAAAAATCCCAAGAGATAACTGGGAAATATTTGAGGTTTTATAAATCTATGTAATTGTAATCATATTGTAAGCTAGAGCTCGCTAAAACAGGCTTAGGTCTGAAATGTTTAAACATGCAAAGATCATCTATTTTGATGTGTGTGTGTGTGTATAAAGACTAAATAAAGCAGTTTCAAGCTTATCTATATTCAGTGTCCTACAGAGCAATTTGTGGTTTGCCTACCCTCTTAAGTAAGGACAAATGCTCCTCTGTTTATGTGGTTTGGTCAACAGAATCTTTGTAATTAGCTGTATAAGCTATGCCCATATCAGCAATTTGAAAAAGGTCTGATGATTTTATTTGAGAATTTGACTTTTAAAAATGTAGCAGCACTCTCTGGATTCTTTATATTCTCCACATTGGTTGCATTATTTTATTGATGACAATTTGCTTCTCATTGCTTGCAAATGGTTACTTTATTTAAAACTGAGCCTAATGCATTTTGGTAGTACCAAAATGTTCACTCATTAAAACTGGTGACATTAAGTCATATTGCTTTCATTTCAATGGTTGCTAGGAAAATCATCAACTTAAGCAATACCAACTGTATTTCAATAGACAAATTAATCTTTTTTTGAAAGCCTCATCTAATCTCCCTTGTTCAACAGGAAGTTTTCTGCCTTGTAGGCATTTGTGATCTTTTGGCAGTAAAGAAGAAATATGATCTTTATAAGTAGAACTTTAAATGATTTTTTTTTAGAGTAGGAATGCATAAATGTTCTAAAAATAAGATTGACTCTACTTGAATGCAAGTTTCAAAGGGAATGGATTTATAAAGTATTTATTTCTGCTAGAAATATCATTTGGCAGAAAAAGCACTTTTTTTTATAGCAGATAGAGAATAAGATTGAGAGGAAACAATGACAAAACCGTAATTTATTAAAAATAACATTTGTATTTTTTCAGACTTCTGACCTTGAACAAAAACCTGTGTTTCCAGATTTTCCTATCTATAAAACATTCTCATTCTTTCTATCTTATTCGGAAGGTCATTATGAAGATTAATGATGGTTTTTCAGGGATAAGTTCTGTGTAACTTCTTTTAGTAAGAGAGGATGAATATTTTACTCTTCAATGAGGTTGCACATGCTGTCATGGCTCAGCCAGTATGCAGTCAGCTGCTGCCTGTCACCAGACAGGGAGTTCCCTAATGGGGTTTTGGGGTTGCTAAGTTTCCTGAGGATGGTCTCCATGTCACTCTGTTCCTAATTATTCCAGGGAGTGCTGTTTGTTTGCTGTTATTGTTTCTCAGGAATCCACAGCCAATGAAACAGATTTGGAGTTAGGTCCCAGTGCGAATGGGACATTTCCAACACTACCACACAATTTCAAGTGGCAGATGCACGCAAACGCTCCCAACTCATTCCCAGCAAGCAAGCATCAGTGCCCTCCCAGAAGCCAACTGTAGTGTAGAATTTTGAGTTCAGTCTTGACATTTCACGGGCAGTAAAGCTAGAGGGAGCTGCCCAGTGCCAACTAAGACACAAATTGTTGCAATTGTTCAAAAAGACACAATTGTTCAAAGATGAAGATACGACCCTCCAGAAGTCAGAGGTTGAAATTAAAGTGTAAGCACTGACGTGAGATGTGACCAGAAAGACCTGGCTCTTGGACTCACAGAGCTTCAATCCAAGTGAGAAGACAATAAACTAGTAATTTAAAGAATTTGAGTAAGCTTAGGCCCATTATAGTCAGACTCTGAAGCTCCTCCAATCTTGCACTCTTTATTTAAAAAAAGAATACAAAATTAAGTTTGAAAATGACTCCTTATTTTGAAGAAGAAAAATCCCTGTTGGAACGTCAAAAAAAACCTGACATCTACGACAAATACAAGGAAAATCAGAACAATATCATACTACATTTTTTGAATGACTGACTGTTGCATTGCTAACTATCCAACCCTCTCCCCATCCTTCTTTACTGTATACTTGTTTGTTCCTTCTTTATGGGACAATGATTTTAGAAAATTATTTCAAGGAAAATCTATAGATCATTCATGTTCCCTTTAGAATGGTTATCAAAAGATTGCTTTTTGTTTAGAGTTTTGAGATACATAAAATATGCAAAATCAGAACATCATTGTTTTGGATAAATGATGTTTTGCTAAATTTGAATCACCTTAAATCTGATGCTTATAATGAGTGTTATCAATCCATAAGTTCAGGTTGTGATGAACTCAACACATTATATATCAGCAGCACTGCATTTTGGGACACGAAAAAAGCCTGATTCTGATGATGCTAATTTGAAGAAAGAAAACTCAAAAGGAACTAAAGGAGGAAATAAACAAACATGAGATGAGGAATGGAAAGGGAGGAACGCTGGAGAAAGAAAAGTGAGTTACTTTTTTTTTTTTTCTAAGCACTGAAGACATAATATTAATAAGGACTTGATGTAGATTTTACTTTCCTGATTTTGCAGATTAAAAGACTAAGGCTCAATGATTTTTATTGACTTGCTCATTTTCACCCAGTGAGTCCAAGTAGGGGCCAGGATTCAAATCCCTGTGGGCCTAATCCAGATTACTCACTCAATAAACATTTACTTCAAACATGCCGTGCCTGCCTTTTCCTAAGGATGGGGAATAAATAAAAGAATAAATAAAATATACTTGTGCTTTTGAGTCATTAACCATGTCTCATGGACAGCACTTAAAGAGTTGTAATTTCTACCAGGTTGAGAAAGAATAAAAGTAGTTCTAAGCAATGATATACACAAGCAAAGGCAAAATAATCTCTGATAGAGAGTACTATCAGGAGCAATTCCCTCAAACAAAGGGGGGAGGGTGGAGGTCCCAGGTTACCCACAATTTTGTACACAGTTTGTCACATCATGGCTTCCAGCTCTGTCACCTTTCTTTTCATTATTTTCCTCTTTGGAGGTGGATCGTTATGTCGTGAGAAAAGAATCAGGATAACAAAATTCTACTCCAGTGTATACAGCTTTCCTTAGCATACTTATTAAATCTGGCATGAAGGGGGGTATGGATGTGGGAGCTGTTAATTCAAATTAATTGTCATTTCTTGGGGTGTAGACACTGTCACAGTTTTTAAAAAGGCGCAAAGCACTTAGAGGCATTCATGTTCCAGCGCATGCTTTCAGCTAATTTAATGAAGGTGATGAAGATGAAAGTGAGTGCTGTAATAATGCACATTTAACAACATTTGTTCCATTATTGTAGGCCTTGATTATCTGAAATGTGAGCCCAGTAATAGATGCTATTTTGATTTGCACTCTAGGACAAGTCAAATAGTTGCTTGTCAAATGGGATGAGATATATAGAATGTGTTAAACCAATCTTGTCATTTAATATCTGATGAATTATGAGTGATCACCCTTTCTGAAATATGTCAGTTTCTGCTGGTAGCACACTAGGTATTATAGTTATAGCCTGTACAAATTGCTGTCTAAATGTATGCTCAATTTAACAACTGTCTGTTAAAGTTATCAACACATTCCAACATCCATTATACAAAAGAACCCCTTCATGCATGCATGAAGGCACAGTGATTATCAAAATGATGCAGGAAAGGGAAATATCCTTTGGTGCACCTTATAAAACTGCACATGCAATAGTTGGAAAAGCAGGCATTTTTATAGCACAGGAATATACAGTATAAATTTGATGTGGCAGTAAAATTTAAAAAAAAGAGAATGTGAGCAAAGACATAAAAATCTTTCCATATTGCACATATGTTAACCTCTACTCTCTGAACCCATAAAATGCATAAAATACCCAGCAGGTGTTTTAAAACTTAAATTAAATTAATTGCCAACACATTATTATTAATTTCAGAAATGCTGAAAAGGGAAAATAAAAAAGTATGTGTTGACATAATGGTACATTGGCTATTTGAAAACAAATAAAAATCACAAATAGGTTCAATTGGATGTATTTTATTCACAAAATAGTAATAAATAACATATTTAAGTGACTGGAATATTGAAATATTAGGTCATAGATTATTTCAGAAGGTTTCAGGGGTTGTAGATTGGTGCCAGAGAAGGAAGAGAACCAATTATAGGAAGTATTCCAGAGAAAAACGGCAGAGGGTGACATGTTGGAATGAGAATATGAATAAAATATTCTATATGCTATGCTTTATGTGTGTGATTATCTGTATATATATACACATATATGTTCTATAAGCATAGAGTTAGAAAATAGACCATATCTTTTTAATTCTTTCAGATCTTTTGAATTAAATTAGACACAATTCAGTAAATATTAAATATGCACATGCACCTGATATTATGCTAGGCATGGGAAATAAATATGTTTTCTCAGCCTTCTTTCAAACATATAAATCTAATACATTTTGCATTTTCCCTGTGTCCACTAGTTATGTGAGCATCTATAGGAAGTTATAAAGAATGGGGTTAAGTGCTCTGAAGTGGAAACCGTGTCCCCTGGGTTCAAATCCTGATACCTAGCTCCTTGCTCATTCTGTAATATTGGGTAGTTTAATCTTTCTGTACTTCTATGTTCATAGAATGAAAAAAAAAATATGTGCTTCGTTTATAGGGTTGCGAGGATTAAATAGGATTGAGCTTTAGCTCAGCGCTTATTAAAGTCTCAACAAATGAGGTGACGGAGTCACTCACTGTCTGCCTTCCTAGACTGTAAATGTTTGGAGGATTGTTGATGTTGTCCGTACTGTGGATATTCTAGTGCATCATAGACTCTTGCATATCCATCCAGTCTGCAGCCCCAAGTGGATCTTACAGGTAGCTATTTATAGAATGGATGACAGATAAATAAATACACCTAGCAAAAGTGTGATTCGTATTTATAGTGTATGATTTCATCAGAGATTTACTCTGAAATATAAAAGTCATATATATCATTAGAAAATTATACCTCTATCTCTCTATATGGCTTCCTTCTCCAGCTTCTTCAGCCCCCCTCCTGTGATGTATGAAACAAAGGAGAACTCAGGGTACTCAGTGCTGTCTGTTCCTTGGAGCCCAAGTTCCCTGGTTCTTCTGTTTTCTTCTCTACCTTTCAGAGTGCTGTTATAATTGCTTTATATATAGTGTTCAGGAATTAGCTGTACTTTGCAGGAGGAAAGGAAAAGTGCATCGATTTCATCTTCCTGGAGGCATAGTTCTCTTGTATAATTATATATATTTTTAAAAATTTATTTTATTATTTAATGCATACAAGAGCAGGGGTACAGGCTAGAGGTGTGGGAGGTGAGAGGATTCACCAGAGACAGAGTGGGGAGCAGAACAGGCAGATCAACAGAAATACACTGCTGAGGGGAACAGCGGGTAAGGCAGGAGAGGTCTGCCTCGCCATGTGGGTCCCCTCTCTAACCGGGGATTGAACTCCTGCTGCTGTGCTGTGACTGCTTCACAAGTGCGGCGCTCAACCTGCTGGGCCACCAGAGAGGCCCTCTCTTGTATAATTAGATTTTAACGAACAGTATTTAGCAGTGATATCAACGGTGTCAGGGTCAGCTAAGAACTGCATCCAAATTCTGACTCTATTCTTTAAGCATTGCTGACAGATATTCACCCTATGTGAGAATTACTATTCTCCTGGGGAAATTTCTAGGACTAATATATGCTAATAGATGAGCCTCAAGTCTCAATGAAGGTATGTGTGCTAGCATATCCTTATGAACAAGATGCTCATATTTTGATAGCCATGTAAGTAAAAAAAAAAATCAGAAAAACTTGTTGACCAAGCAAGTCTACATTTAGTAGACCTTCTCTAGATAGGGAATATATCACTTGGTCATAATGACCCCTCGGTAGCAGGCTCCTGGGCCTCAGAGAAATGGGTTCTCCTTGAGTTAAGGATATGGAGCCTTGATGACGTTGGTGCCTCAACTACCTGCTGGAATAAACTCTTGATTAAGCAAAGCTGGAATTATTAACCTATTCCAGTGAGGGAGTAAACCAACTTGACAGACTCTTGGTTGTGTTTCCAGAAAGGGGAATTCAAGAATATTTATTGGGGGTGCGGTCTGGGATCAAGTGGCCTAAAGTCGATCATCAAGGTGAGCAACTGTATTCAGTTCTCTAGAGAAACAAAATCCATACAATAACATGTAGGAGACTCATGAAAGAGATTGGCTTGCACAAGTACGGATGCTGGGAAGTGCTGTGACCTGCTGCCTGTAAGCTGGAGAACCAGGAAAGCAGGTGATGAGATTCAGTGTGAGGTTGAAGACCTGAGAAAGGAGGATAGGAGAGGCGCTAATTTAAGTCCCAGCATCTGAAGCTTGAGAACCTGGAGCAAGAGCAGGAGGAGGTGGACATTCATTTTAGGAAGAAAGATAAAATTCACTCTTCTTCTACATTCTTGTTCTTAATGGGCTGGTGGTCAATGCCCCCTGCACTGGTGAGGGCAACTTTACTCAACTTACTGATTCAAATGCTGAGCTTTTCTGGAACTAGCCTCACAGACACACCCATAAGAATGGTTTGCCATTTGTCTGGGCATCTTTTAGCCCAGTTAATACATCCATTGAACAATCAATCACCAGGAAAGATGGTAGTCAGGAAAAGTTCATGAGGTAATAATATTAGAATTGGTAAGGAGATATTAGGTGAGATTCTGTTGTGTGGTTAGCAAGCTCTTTGGTCAAGTGTGTATTCTATTGTATTGATAACAGAACCAGTAATCTCCATGAGAAACTCTTTATCCATATATTTGTGAGAATTCCCTGAAACAAATGGAGATGTTATTTGTTTGTTTACAGCCTTATCTTCCTGGAGAAGAATTTCATAGAAGAAATAAATAACAGTTCCACAGATGAGCCCTGTCCTGGAAACAAAACTTGTGGATGTAGGTGAGTTAATTTTAAAGTGTCTTAAGATGTAAAGGTATATTCAAGGTAGAAAAGAAAAATTATAAGAAATAAACTCATTCATTGAAATATCACATTTTTCTACACACAACTAAAGTCCACACAACTACAGACATCTCTTCATTTACAACACCTAGTTATATCCTCTAAATTGAAAAGAAGTTTTCCATTCTCTATTGATATATATATTAACAATTTTCTATTACAATAGACATATTTTAGCAGAAGGTTTTAAAACTTCAGTTTCTTTTTTTTCAAAGATAGGTAGTAGAATTAAACTTTAGTTATCACCAACACTGAATTCACTTATTTTTTTCAATAAAATTATAGTTTCACATCACATCAGATTCTTTTGTTTGTATAGCTTCTTAAGGGCAATTAAAGGTTTACACAAAACTGAGAGAATATACATTCTCCTACGTATTCCTTGCCTGTATACACCATAGCTTTCCCCATTATAAATATCTGCACTAGAGAGACATTGGTTTTAATTGAGGGAGCCACACTGGCACTTCAAAATCAACCAGAGTTCCAAGGTTTACAATAGTTAGTGTTGGTGTTGTGCAGTCTGTGTTTGAACGAACATAATAGCATGAATCAATCATAGTGATATCATGTAGAGTATTTACACTGCTTTAAAAATCTTCTATATTCTTCTATGGTCCCTTTTTCCCTGTCCTGGCTGATCTTTTTACTGTCTCCATCATTGTACCTCGTAAGAGTATGTAACCTTTCCTGATTGACTTCTTTCATTTAGTAACAAGCACTTAACTGTCCCCATGCCTTTCATGGCTTGATAGCTCATTTCTTTTTAGTGCTGAATCATATTTTATTGTCTGGATACACTACATTTTATCTATTCACCTACTGATGGACATCTTGTTTGCTTCCAAGTTTTAGAATTATGAAGAAAGCTCCTGTAAACGTCCATGTACAGGTTCGATTGTAGCTTTATTTTTGATTAATGATTGAAAGGTATTTTTTAATATATAATTATGACAGCATTATCCCCAGAACCTAGTACAGGGCCTAATAATGAGTAAGGACTACAGGTTCATGTTTTTAAGTCAATGAAATTCTCAAAAAATGTTGGCTTATTTATGTCATAATTTGTGCTCAGATTATTGCATGTAGATTTCTTGAGTATGAACTTCCAGAGGCTAAATCAATCTTTCCATCCAATTGCTCCTCTATACCCATTAGCCACACACTTCTCCCATCACATGTTCAAAGCTCAAAGATGCAGAAAATGTCAAGGAAATTGAAAAGAGGGCCAATTTAAATACTTATCAAGATTTTTAAAACTCATATCCTCTATGATTCACTAAGCACTTTAGAAAAAAATGTGGCATTTTATGTTTATGATTTCATTGGATTGTTACTCTGAACCTTCTATACTATAATGAAATACATAGACTATTTTTTGTTTGATTCAAGGTGATTTTATTTAGATATTGAGTTTTTGAAGTATGGTTTCTATAGAAACTGTACAAGTATGCTGATTCTTAACAATAGATAGCAAACACTTATTGGTTCGAAAAAATTGTCATTGTCATTTCTAACAACTTCATAGCAGTGAACTTCAGCATCCCAGATGGAATGTATTATAATACTAACATGGTAGGACAGACTTTTACTGACAAATATTCCCTTTTACTCAAAGAATACCTGTCACATTTTATGATAGTGGTAAGATCTGCAAGGATATCTTTGGAGTAGTTTGCAACTCATATACATTTGTTTTAAATGTAAAATTTGAGGTCAGTATTAATGCATAGTTTAGAATCCTGTGTTTTCTTTTTTATTCTGAGGACAGTGACAGACTAAGTCCAGGGAATAGAATTTGGGAAACTGTTTCTTCTTTTGAGTGTTGTGCCTAAATCTTTTATACACACCATATTGGTTTTTTTTTCCCTTTGTTTGTCTAATTGACTGTAATACTAAGTAAGTAGGTTGCTTTGGGAAAAAGTCAAACTCCTTAAAGAATCAGGAGTTTATTATCACAAAACAACATTTTCACTAATGATAAATAAATATAAGTAATTACTAATAAATATTTAAATCTATTATGTGTTAAACTTAATGTAAAAGTTATTAAAAATTTCATTTCCTTCCTTTAAGAGATAGAAACTATTTTCCCACCCTCTCCATCTGAATTTGGTCATGTGAAAGGCCTTAGCTAAAACAACAATAGAAAGCATGGGTATGACTTTGGTGGATTCATAGGAAACCCACAGAATTTTAAAGAAGTAGTAAATATCAAATCACTACCCCTTTTAGTAAAAGGGAGAATGTTGATTCAAATAGGAAAATGTTTTGAGTCCCCAACATTCTGCAGGTAGTAAGCAGGTGAGCAAGTGTTTCTTTTCTAAAAGGAAGAATGACTTCAAGGACAGAATTGAGAACCACAAGCAAAGGAGACTGAGGAATTATTCTGGGGAGTAGATGTGAGCTTTCATCAGGAAAAACTAAAGACTTGATTTCATGTACCAAACTAAATTTTACTATTTCTGTGAACCAGGGCTCATTCATTCTTCCTGGTTCTTTTTCGGGGGTCAGATGTGATTATTTTGTCTTTGTGTGGGGCAGGTAACTTCTCCATTTCATTTACATGTCACTAAGTCAATAGTCAATGAATCTTAGGACCAAAATTCATTTTAGAACACATACACATCATGACATACAGGGTTTTGAATTTGATGCTAAAATTTGTTGACATTTTTTGGAGACTTTGGAGAGGATGAATTACTTTGAAAGTAGGAGGAATGCAAAAAATTGTGGTCACAAGCTGGATTGTGGTAAAAGGAAAAATAAAATGATCAGCATAGTTTTAGATTCTCTTATCAAGGAAGAGTCTATTTTTACATTCTGTGAATTACATTCGCCAATGATACACTAGCAAATCTTGTGCAAAGAGGCTGAAAAGGGTTTGTGTATGGGGGCTTTCCTTGTTTGCATGTTTTTTTGAACATTGTTGCCATAAGGGAAAACTGGGTCTCATTCTGTGGGATGATGAGGTATGAGGCCTGGTTGCCTCTTTATCTCTCCAGAAAAATTGAAGCAGTGACTAAGGTCATTTCAGTAATTCAGAAAATTTTCATATCTGTTGAAACTTACCTGACACTTGACAACTGACTACAAATGCATGCATTAATCCAATTGACAACCCTGGTAGGAATTCCCACCTGCACCCTGACCTTTAGAGAATTATCAGCAAAGAAAGAGCCATTGTTTTAACACATTATGCTGGGAGGTGTTTTTCATGTGGCAATACATAACTGGTACATTAACTGATAAAAGCAAATCTGTTCTATGTAAAAAATATTTACCATTCATACATTATATGCTATTTATTGCACTGGTTATTAAAATTTGTTTACTCAACTAGATTATTGAATTTAATGCTAAAATAACATTAATACATAAAACTACATAATCTGAGTCGTGAGTAAATAGTTTCTATATTTTAAATGTACTAGTAATGGTCTAGTTGAAGAAGGACTTTAGAAGTATCACTTTGCTTAATATCTACACCTTCTTGCAGTTAAAACACTAACTTTTACCACAAAAAATCCACAAAACTGTTTCCCCATGTCATTTTATGTGTTTCCTGAGAGCTGATTTTACCCTCTTCTTCAAAATAGAAATATCGCCAAGTTAGAATGTGATTCCCAGTCCAGAGTATATTTCAGGGATAATTTTATTTAAGTTAATTCCTGTGACCCTCCACCTGAGACTTTTATTAGAAAAGAGAACCTTGTCCCTTTTGAGTAACTGAGATGATGGAATTGCTTACCGTCACCTGGCTATTAACTCAGGAGATATTGATTTAGTAGAAACTCAAAAAGGAAACACAATTGAAATGGAAAGAATAAAATTGAATCCTGATGATAATTTTGAGATTTTAAACCCAGCTTTGCTTGAAGCCTAATTTGCCCTTGCAATTAGAAAAAAAAACATCATTGAGGTAACAATGGATGATAAAGTTGTATGTGATTTAGAGGTAAAGGATCTTCCCCTTCAAGTGTTGTTACTGCACCACATCTACTACTTAGTTTTCTGACCAAATGAACTCCTTGAAGTCTAATTAACTTGGAATTTCAAAATTTGCAATCAAAATAGTTGGGGCTAGTTACATAGCTTGGTTTGAAAGTATGTGTTATGTTTGATGTTTGACAAAACAAACACCTTTTCCAAAAGAGTCTCTCCTCATTCCCTCCTCCATCTTCCTCCCTCTGAGTTGTTTGATAATTGAATAGACTGTTGAAAGCCTTTCCAGGTGCTGCACTGTGCTTTGCTGCACTGTGCTTCCGTGAATGCTTCCATCTACTCCAAGCCAAGGCAGCTTGTTTGCATAGAGTTACGCAGTGAGAACCATCTCCCTAATAGAAAAATCTATACCTTTCTGACACTACATACGCAAAGCAGTAAAAAAAATGTATTTAACTCTGGACTGTTGCATAAGAGAGAAACTCATTTTACTTTCTTTAAATAGCTATATTTTATCCTCTCTTTGTTATAGCAGCTCAGCATATATCATACTTAATCCCAATTTTCTTTGAATCTAGCAGTGTATTAAATATAAAATATTATTCTACCAGACAGGTTTAATGTAGGAACCTGAGGGTATGTCAGGCAGAATGGAATTAGATACTTAGAAAATTGTTCAAAATTTAGACAGAGAACCCTATTGGACCTCTGTAACTGTGATAGGAGAAATGAAAAACCCCGTGTCATAGGTCTTTATTTGATATAAGAATTTTCCTCATTTCTCTCTTCCAAAAATCCTGCAAATGCAATTCATTAATGGAATCTCAATTCTTACCTATAAGGTATCCTGAGAAAACGTAGTTGACTTCCAACCCCTGTGAAGAGAGCATATGGAAGTGGGCATGGAGAACTGCAGTGAAAATAATTGCTCTTTGCTCATCTTCTTGGGGGATGAAGAAGGAAGGAAAGGGGAGAGAGAGAGACAGAGACAGAGAGAGACAGAGAGAGAGAGACAGAGACAGAGAGAGACAGAGAGAGAGAGACAGAGAGAGAGAGATACAGAGAGAGAGACACACACACAGAGAGTTTCTTTCATAAGGAATGTGTTCACATGATTATGGAGGTGGCAATTCCAAAATCTTCACTGCAGTGTGAGCTGTCAGTCTAGAGACCAAGGATCGGTGCTGCAGATAGTCTGAAGACAGTCTGTTGGAACATTCTTCCCTTCTCAAGGAGGTAGCTCATTTTTAACACTGAGGTCTTCAACTGATTGGATGAGTCCCATCCATCCGTCCTGAAGGGCAATCTGCTTTTATCTAAAGTTCACTCATTTAAGGATTTAAGGGTTAATCTCATCCAAAACATCTGTCAATTGGACACATAAAATGGCAATCACATTTTCTCACCTTAAGCATCAGCATAAGATGGTGTTTGTTTTCATCACTGAAGGAACCAGCACTGCACACAGTAGATACCTCTTTTTTGTTTTGTTTTGTTTTTTAAAGATTTATTTATTTATGCTTACAAGCACTGGGGTATAGGCCAGAGGTGTGGGGGGGTGAGAGGATTCACCACAGAGAGCAGGGAGCAGAACAGGCAGATCAACGGAAGTACACTGCTGAGGGGAGCAGCGGGCACAGCAGGCGAGGTCTGCCGTGCCATGTGGGTCCCCTCCCTGGCCGGCAACAGGGATCGAACTTGTGCTGCAGTGGCTGCGATTTGCTTCATAGTGCGTTGCTTAACCCACTGCGCCACCAGGGAGGCCCCAGTAGATACCTCTTATAGGTAGCTCTTGACCAGTGGAGATGTGGGCACTCCTCTTTGTGATGTAATTTTGAAAACTTGTACAAAAAATATAAAGTATGTCATGAATACTTTGTTTACTGAGCATATCTGTATGTATTGATCACAGGCTGAATATGTTTAATCAGATAGAATATTAAAATTAATCTCACCTGATTGTCTTATTTTTTTAATGTAGTTACTAAAGAGCTCATATTAGACCTCTATTGGACAGTGTTGGGTTAGATAATGGCCTTATAATAAAAAAAATAAATAAAAAGGAAACAAGAACCACAAAAGATTTTCAATTTCAGTGACTTAGTCCTGTGAGAGTTTGCTTTAAGTTTGTGCACAAACTATAGTAGACCCCATTGGCTTCATGATGATTTTTCAGTACAATTATCTTCCAATTGGTAACAACCAACTCAGACCTACAGTTCCACTGTGACATAATGAGAACATCTAAGTCCCCAAGAAGATAACGCTCTCTTGTCTTACTGTAGCAATTAACTGCTTTCTCCCAAAAGTAAAATAAACACGAAAGTAGAACAAGTCACAAGACCTTGCTATTACCATAAATGGCCTGGGCACTGTCAGGAAGTCCATAAAATATTTGCTGAGCAAATTTTTTTTTGTCAGTTTTTTTGGTCAGTCTTCCCAGCTACACAGAAATTATATCCTTATACTTCTCTCACTTATAGAATATTATTAACTCCTCCCCCAAAGGAAGACTACCCATGTGACCTGTCCAGAGTTTACTCAATTCTAGGACTTTTGAATGGTGACACAACATCAGGTTTGAATGTGACTTCTCTTTGGTCTAGAAATCTATAAACTAACACATCACCCCACAGCGAGAATACATTAGTGGAGCAAGATCAGGATTACAGCAGTAAAATTCACATTCAGCAAGGGGAAGAATAAAAGATGTCCAATCATTAATCCATAGCAACTCTGCTACTCTAGAAAGGTGTTGCTTAGAGCGCGTCCCTTGCAGTGTGGAATGTTCTTTGATTAGTTTCTCTTTCTGCAGCCAGAGAGGAACTTTGTTCTTTATTTTGTCATCTCTATCCATTCTCTAAAAAGCTTTCCTTTTTGTTTTCTTCCCAGATCCATTTCAAGGAGCTCATAGGGAAAATGATTCCCTAGACATATGAATTATATTTTTCTTTCTGCTGCCAGTGGACCCTTGATTTTCAAGTGCAATTATTGGGTTTGAATAAAAATATACTATTTCAGTATGCTAATGGTTTTATTGGCAGAACAACTTTCTAATAGTCTTAGTAGACTTATCTCTTTGATTCAAGTCAGCCCCGTGGACCATGGAGGAACACAGTTCATTTAAAGACATAATGTTTATATCAGTTGTATTTCTTCATGTTTTCAATTATAGAGCTCTCAGAAATACATGGGGCTATTTTAGAAATTTTTGTGGCAAGAACCTCACCCCAAATTTTATATTTTCATTGAGTTAAGTTTACCACGCCCTTAGTGTACTCTTTACTTGGACAGTATTTAATCAGTTAGGTTTTACTTGTAGGTTTTTACTCTTAATCTTCACTCTTTTATTGTTTGGAGGTAATAAGCAAGTAACTTTCCTATTCTTGCCAGGTTCTGAATTTCAAACTCTATCTATTCTATTTTAATTCTGTTTGCAAATTGGCCAATTTTATTTATTTTCTTCCAAGTTGTCAATAGTATCCAATAGCAATCAATAGACACTATTGGTGTCCAGCATCTTCATATAGACACAAACTCTTCTATTAGATACACAAGCCATTGGAGATATAATGGTTTTGCCAATTCTATTTTGTCATTACCATAAAAGTTTCCCATGTCAATATCCAGCTAACCTCTGATATCAGTTTCATCACCTTTTTCTACCCAACTGCTAAATCAGTATCATGGCTACATCCTATTTCTGTCGGAACAGAAATACCCCTAGTCTCAGTACTGAGCAAAATTGTTTGCTTCTGTCTCATACTAGTCTGTTTTGGGTCCAAAATTTTTTCATCTCTAGTCCTTTATGTAGAAACTTAATGAATTACTAAAACGAAAAGAATATAACATCTAAAGTTCTTATGTTGGCAATTAAACATTTGAGATATAAAGGACAAAACTTGCTTCAGTCCCCAAATCCCCCATCAATTAAGGTCACTGGTCAGAACTAACTCTAAGTAACGTAAGCAAAATGATGAAATCTTTGGAGGACCTATGTCATCCAATGCATTCATTCACCAAGTGATTCCAATTCTAAGATTAGCATCTAAGGAAATAAGCACTGCATACTGAAATACATAAATGAGGATATTCATTACATAGCTATCTATAGGAGTACAGAAAATTTCAAAATAAATAATTCCAAACAATATAATATCTAAAAAAAAGCAAACTATGTTATGATACTCTCTCCCTAAAGTACTGTATATCCAGTAAAATTATATTGACAGTTATACAAAATGTTTACCATATGTGTGTTAAATGAAACCACTGACAGTAACAGTAATTAATAGTAGATGCTTTTAAATTATAGCTTGTGCTTCAGTCTTCCAAGAACTTCACTAGTATTAGTTCACTTAAGCCTCAAATAAGGGGCTCCTTTTATACAAGGGGCACTTATGCTAAAGATGTAAATAACCTGAGAAGTTTGTTTATTAAGAGTAGAACTTAATAAGGATATAAATAATGATGAGAGAACATCTTACTACAGAATATAATATCACTGGAACTGACAGAAAATAGTAGTTCCAGAGTCTGGAGCTATGTGAACTAACTTTATGTGTTTACTGTGGTTGTCTTAGGATTCTATTTTCTATTTTTTCTTTTTATAAAAGACAGCACTATCTCCTTATGCCAAATTAATGGATCCCTTTTATGATTATATTTGTATCTATTATCAAGCATTAACAAAGACTTAAGGAAGACTGTAAAATCCATAGTTTGTGAACATGTTATGTCTGTATTTTTATCTAAGCCTGACTGCAGTATCTACTATCACTACCCAAAAAATATTAAATCCCCTGAAGGCAAAATAATTGTCATTATTTTATTTTGAGATATTTGTATAGGGGGATATACATATTGAATCATAATTATTAGCATTACTCATATTCAACACAGAGGGAAATGCTTCAATGTCATTTTTAACAAATTCATTTGTCAGACATCTCATTTTTTAATGGTCATCATATTATAAATCAACTGGTCACTGGGCAAATGTGGATGTTATAACAATATCAAGAGAACCTTATTCTTCTAAGGTGTAACAATGAAGGAAAGTTTTCATTTTAAGTTAAAAATGCTGAAATTGTAAAAACATTATAAAGATGTATCTTTTTAGTAAGATATTGTGTAGTTAGAAAGCAATGTAGAAATAACATAATTGTGTAATGGGGGGTGGTGGTTAATGGTTTAATGAGATTACTAAAGACCCTTCCCCTCCATTCTTCATCTTCCATGTCAGCCATTATAAGGCAGGCTCCCTCTTGGAGTCCTAAGAGGAGTGTCAGATGTCCTTAGGCTACTTCCTTCCTTGCCTGGAGAGAAAGGGTCACTTCCCAGAGCTCTTTCATAGGGTAAGCTCCTTTTCCAGAAGTCTCAGGCAAGTGTCTTCTTCCACATGTCTCTCTGTGACGGTCACTTACATGTTTGTAATAAATCCTGATGCTGATTCCTTCATCCCTGAGGTATCTACCAAGACAAGAGCAATCAGATTGGAGTGATTGGCACAGACTATGTCAGTCCCACTCCTGCAGCTGTGGTTAGTTTCTCCAGCTGCATGAATTGATGGGGTGGAGTTAATTAAAATGTCAGCTAGAAAACAGGCTCCAGTAATGGCCTTGAAGTTTCTGTATGATAGATGGATCTCTAACACCTAAAGTCCATATACAATTAGTAGCATATGAAATGTTGTGCTTTTTTCAGCTGAAGGCAACTATGTGAATTTAAGGATGCTGCATAATATCTCAAAAGTCTATGCTGGACTTTCCCTGCAAGCTGGAATCCCTTTCAGCTATAGGGATTTCATAGTTTTCTGACGTTAGCTTTGTATTAATGCCCTAATATGATGAAAGGCAGGACTATGATTCCAGAGTGAAAGAGAGTTTTGAAACGACTAGCCTGAAAATAAAATACCTTATCTACTAGGGGTATTGGTGCCCCCAAGAAGAATAATGAACCCCAAACAAGGGCTGAAGGGTAGGGAAAGAAACAGAGGGAGATGCCAAATACATCATTTACCAACTTTGCACGATCCCCCTAAGGCTGGCTCCTAGCCATGTTTATGCAAAATGAACAGTAATTGACGATAACCATGGTTCCCTGGTGTGACTTGTGGCCTCCAGTCTTGGCTGGATTATCTCTCTGGAGTATTTAGTCATTTAAGTAATGGTCACAATCTAATTCTTAAACACGCTTTCAAGATGAATTTAATTCCTCTGTAGCCTCCAAATGATAAGACAGAGAAAGGTGGGGTTAGGGAAAAGGGAGAAGTGATTCTTAAAGTACTCTTCTACAAAGGAAATGAAGTAAATGGCATCCAGATGCATCCAGATTGGTATAGATTTTTAAGTCAGAATGCATAAAAGTCTAGGAAATTGAATGGGTTCCCTCTAGATTCCATTTATCCTCACACTCAGGGGAGAGAGGAGGGGTGGCTGTTCTGCCTTTTGAAGCATCTCACCTTGAGGAAGTGGGCTGGGGAAAGGTTTCCTTGTGGGTGCTATCCCTCTGAAAAGTGGGCAGCCAGACAGTTGAGAACCGGTTAAAAAAACCTCAAGCAACTTTGTTATGATAAATGCAGGGGAATTCTATTTAAAGGTCTAAGGCACTTGGACAGTATCACAGGAATTGCCATCCTGTGCAAAAATATTGCCCCATGGATCTGTGTTTGATGAGTATTCAGAATGACCCATTGGTAATAGAGGGGTCAACATAAAAGGGGGAGATACCATGTTCCCCACCCCCATTTATATACAGCCACTTTGGACTAGCTACTGAGAAGAAGGGGGCCAAGCTGAATGCTAGGCTAGGTTGTCTAACAACACACAAGGCAGGAAGCCGCTGGCTTCTCTGGCTTTGAATTTGCACAAGACACTTGGGGACTCAGAAGAGACATACAGAGAGACATGTAGAGACACTTGGAAGAGACACCTCAGGAGGTTGACAATGGCAGCCTTTATCTTTATATGTACTTTGATTTTGTTCCTTTCCTTCTAGACTTGCCTGTCTCCTGCCCTTTTCTATGGTTCCTCACCAGAAAATAACACAGAATTGTGGAAAGTTTTCAGGCCTCAGTGGCAAACCCTGTTTGGCTGGGCATTTACCCACAAGGGAATAGGTAACTGCGTGTTTTATTGGGAAACTTACCCTTTCTTCTCTGTCCACCCTAATCCTATTAAAGTTCTTCTACACTAAGAGAATGCTTTGTATGCACAGATGCCTGGACCCTTTTAGAGCCTGCAGTTTGGGGCTCTGGGGTGTCCTTGGCCTACGTGCTAACACATTCAGAGCAAAAAAGCTGAAAGGCATTTGCTGAATGCTTTGTCTAGAACGTGTGCCATTATTACCCAATGAATTCTTGCTCAAAAACTGATTTCAATTCTTCAAAATAAACAAAAAACAATGCAGACTATCATAATCAGTTATGTATCAAGAGAGCAGAGTGAAAAATATGGAAAATAAACAAAAACACAGGTGTATGATTCCTACTAAATTAAGTTGCCCTGGTACTCAACAGCCACCTAATCACAGTGCCTCAGATAGTACTGCTTAATCCTCCCTTCTTCCGACGATGCAACTGGCCTGGCAGTGCTGCTCCACCCTAGCACCTCATCTTCACTCGGGAATGCAGGAGGCAGAGGCCACAACCCTACGGTAGCAAAGCAACCACAGCAGAAAAACAAACATGGCCGACTGCACCATGATTCTGCAAATGGTAGCCTGGAGAGGTGCGTCACTCCTGCGTCCACTCTATTGGCCACAACAGGCCACTTGTATGCCTCTGTTTTTACGGGGGAGAGAAATGTGTCCCACTCATTATTCCATAAGGAGAAGTGTGCATTCTTAGGGCACGATGACAATTCTAACCAAAACAAGTGCTTTTTACTCCAACTTTGTAAACTCTCTGGTTTCTGGAAAAGAACACTACGGGCTGCTACTACTAGAAACCCTTAATACACTATGGTTACCAAGTTAGCCACTTAATTTCCTAACTCAGTACTTTTTAGGAGCCGGGGGTGCTTATTTATTTTTTATTGATTATTTTTCACTGAGGCAATATTAGGACACCCCCATCAGGTATTCCACTATAGCGCACGCCACCAAATCACCCATAGTCCTGTGCGGCAGCACACTGGGAGGCTTTCAGCTCCGTCCCAGGATGTGTACAGCATCTCAGTCTTCTGTGGGCTCTCCTTGGATTTCGGTGACATTCTTCTCCCTGTGTCTTCACGGGGTCTCCACTCAGTGTCTGTGTCTTCATCTCCTTTTTCCAGGAACACCAGCCACAGGGCTCAGGCATAGGCCTCATTGTGATTAAATTACCTCTTTAAAGGTCCTGTCTCTAAATACAGTCACTTTCTGAAATCTTGTAGGTTAGAATCTCAACCCCCTTCAATGTAGATTTTTGGGGGACACAATTCAGTCCATGATTCAGTCTAAGAAAGTACAGTAATCAGTAAATCAGAAAAGAAAAAGAATAAAGAATACAGAGTTAGAGCTTGAGGAAAATCAGTGAGTCTATTTTTGTGTAGAGGGACATATGTCAAAGGAAACTTGGAAAGGTCTGTCCTAACCACAAAACGCTGGGCAAGAGGCACTCTAGCATGTCTCGCTTTATTAAGTAAAAAGGATCAGTGGGAGATAATAACTGATCATAAAGGGAGGAAGGAAGGAGAAGAATTTATGCTCATCCTTCATCCATGTGCTCCCCCAGTATTTTCCAAACAATTTTCTGACAGATTTGTTCTTGCCGATAAGCTGAGTGAGCAGGGAAGAGAGCCAGGAGACATGGTCCCGGCAGAGGAAAGAGCAAGTGAGGTGGCAGGAAGGAGGGACTCACTTTAATGTTACAGCTTGTTAGACTTTTGTTTGAGCCCTTCCCCAAACGTATCTGAAGAGGCCCTTTGAAAGCTGCAAATGGGAATGCCAACCTCTTACTGTCCCAAACATAACATTTAAAAATTCTTGACAGCATTTGCCTTAAATTTGAGAATGAGAATGGAATTCCTGGGAATTTGTAGAAATTCTCAAGATTTATTTTTTTTATTTCTTAGCACTATATATTTTTAGTGATAATGAGTGGCACTATATATTTTTAGTGATAATGAGTGATCATCAAAATAAACAGTGAATGTCTTTTTCTACAACTGATTTACATTGTTCATGAGTTTCTGTAAGAAACAATTGATAAGTTAGTGGGCCTCCCTAGTGGCGCAGTGGGTTAAGTAACGCACTATGAAGCAAACCACAGCCACTGCAGCACAAGTTCGATCCCTGTTGCCGCCCAGGGAGGGGACCCACATGGTGAGGCAGACCTCTCCTACTGTGCCCGCTGCTCCCCTCAGCAGTGTACTTCAGTTGATCTGTCTGTTCCGCTCCCTGCTCTCTATGGTGAATCCTCTCACGCCCCCACACCTCTGACCTGTACCCCTTTGCTTGTATGCATAAATAAATAAATATATCTTTAAAAAAAAGAGAAACAATTGATAAGTTATTATGTGGCTTATTATTGTTACTAACCAATATATTATGTGAAGATTTTATTTTTCAATAACGTGTGTAAAAGACCTAATGTACATATTTCATAATAAAAAACATGAAAAGATAAAATCAATACAAAACAAAGGCCAATACAAAATTTTAAATGGAGTGATATGAAATATTTCATATTTATAATATAAATATATTTATAAGTATTTTATATTATATTTAAGAATTTGTCATTCATAAAATTGTCAAACACCCAAGAGTTAATTGGCATTTCAATATAATTAATCTTTGCTTTGTGATAAATATTGTATATTAAAATCTTTTCTTTTGATGATGTTGTTCATATAATTAAACTGTATTTAAAACCATCTTCAGATTGGTACATGGTGCTTCATGTGATGAGCTCATTTCAATTTCTAGCAACAAAAAGCTTTTGTTTGCTTGATCTGATTTTTTATTTGCTGTAGAAATTAATATTGCTGCTTTGCAAAATTAGCAATGATTTTAGAGCAATTTCTCATTTTGTGTTGGAGTGTTCCACCGCAGCATTTACATCTTGTTTGCTTGCAATACTTCTGTTAAAGTGTTTACCAGAGCCTGTAGCCCCAGAAATCGAGGGGACCTGTAAACATCAATAGCTGGTATTTAAATAGCATAACTTTCAGATTTCCTATCATGTTAACGGCACTACACAGAATAATACATCGAGACTGCCAATTATTAAACATATTTTGTTCCATGAACATGTTATTTCTTTGGAAAAACACTTCATGAATTTGTATAAAGCATACAATG
Source organism: Galemys pyrenaicus (assembly GCA_019455555.1). NCBI lineage: Eukaryota > Metazoa > Chordata > Mammalia > Eulipotyphla > Talpidae > Galemys > Galemys pyrenaicus. The sequence continues at coordinate 4,214,762 of JAGFMF010011878.1, forward strand.
TAGGCAAATATTATTTCTGCTTGTAGGAATGGTTCACCATTAGCAATGGACAGTATCATGAACACAGACATACAAGAAAAGAGAACTTAAAAGTTATAGTGGGGGGCCTCCCTGGTGGTACAGGGATTAAAGTCTCAGTGCTATCAAGCTATTACCACCCACTGCAGCACCAGTTAGATCCCTGGCCATGGAGTAACCCACAGGGCACAGCAGACCTCCCCCATCTCACCCACTGCTCCCCTCAGCAGTGTATTTCAGGAGATCCACCTGTTCTACACCCTACTCTGTCTCTGTGAATCCTCTGACCTTCCACACCTCTGGCCTAGAGACCCCAGTTCCTATATGTATAAATGAATAAAAATTTAAAAAATAAAAGTAATAGTGACCCCCTATGGTGTGGCCTGTTTTCTGGAAGTGTTGACCTCTGTCTTTGACTCAGCTTGTCAGTGCCCCCTGCCTTGGCTTCCAAGCTAGTATTTTCCTTTGGACCATTAGCATTTCCATGTTGTTAGTTAAGCTTTGGGTCTTGAAGGCAAATTATAATACTTTCTCTGTGTTTCTTTTTTAAAACGGAGGATTTATTTATTTATGCATATAAAAGCTGGGGTACAGGCCAGAAGTGCAGGAGGTGAGAGGATTCACCAGAGAGAGAGTGGGGAGCAGAACAGGCAGATGGACCAAAATACACTATTGAGAGGAGTATACACTGCTGAAGGGAGCAGCAGGCAAGGCAGCAGAGGTCTGCTACACCATGTTGGGTCCCCTTCAGGGCCAGGGATCAGACTGCTGTACTGCGGATGCTTCACGGTGTGGTGCTCAACCAGCTGTGCCACCAGGGAAACCCCTTTTTAAAATTTCTTAATAGATATTTTATAAGTTTATGGATTTGGAAAATCCTAAAGACTTTCTAATAAGGTTGGGAAGTGACATCTCCATGGGAAGCCTATTCATATGAAAAAAAGTTGTGAATGGGTAATAGCAACACTATTTTCTCAAGTATAAAAGGAGGCACATTCCTTAACTCAAATGAAAGAAATGATAAGGTCAGATAATTGAAACTTTAAGTTAGATTTGTGGTTCTCATAGTAGGGCCCCTGCTCAGCAGCACCCGTGTTACCTTGGAATTTGTTAAAAATGAAAATTGTTGGGCTCCATCAGGCCTTGTGGTACGGAAACTTGTGAATGGAAGCCAGCAATCTGAGGATTCAAAAAATCTTAAAGTAGAATGCAAAACACTAATTCAAAAGGATAGATGCATTCTTGTGTTCACTGCTGCACTAGCTCTAATACCCAGGTAATAGGACCAACCCTACGTGGTTATGGCAGAGAAGTGGATTCAGACTATGTGGTATATCTATGGGCATATATCTGTATGGATATATGTGATGGAGTATGACTCAGCTATTCAAAAAAGATGAACTCTTGCCATCTGCAACAACATGGATAGTAAGTTCAACGAAATAATACAGAAAGAGAAAGACAAATAAGGAATGATTTCATTCATATGTGGAAAATAGAGAAACAAAAAAAGGAACTGGCAAAAGTAAACGAAAACCAACCCTAGAAATCTAAGTGCAGAACTGAAGCTACTAGAAGGGGAGGGAGGGGAGAAGGGGGGCAGATCTAGGGTAAAGGACATTGGCTGTTTGGTGTGATATGGTGACATAAGTCTGAGGAGGTGAATCTATTCTCTCTCATATGCAATGTTTTAACCAGTGTCACTTCAATAAACACAGCAACAATAAAAAACAATAACAAAATCACAACACAACAAAAAAGAAAAGACAAAGACAACTCAGAGGCACTTTGTTGGGGCTGGAAGGGAAAGGGACTGGAATGAGGGCAGGAAGAACACAAGAGACTGAGGTGATGGTGTGTTGGTGAAATGGTGGTGGGAATTCCATGGGGACCACAGTTGATGTCAAGTATATATAAAGAAAAAAAGAAAAAAAGAAAAAAAAAAACAATCTTCAGGTCATTCTGCTTCTGATATATAAAAAGGGTTGGGGACACCATCGCTAGATTATCTTCATTTTGAATGTGTCTCTGAAGAGGAGTTATATTCTCTCTTCAGATTTAAAAAAAAAATGTATTTGTTTGCTTGTTTTTAATAACTTAAGTAAACACTCCCTTTTTCAAAGAAGAGGCCTGAGACACTAGAGTAGTTAATAGCTATTCATCTGCCTGTTGTTTCGTGAGGAAAATTAAACTATTTTTTTGTAGTCTGAATTTTCGGTAGATACTTGATAATAATGAAAAAATGTATTTGGAGGGCAAGATTTTTCTACAGATTTGGTAAAGCCTTAAACAATACTCAAATAGCATAATTATTTCTCAAGTGTCAGCTTACTAATCACTGTATATTTGTGGTAAAGCTACTGAATTCTCAAGTGGACTTCGGGAGTCCAACAATGCCACACTTATTACAAGCTTCAGTGCTATGCAAAGTGCTGTAGTGAGTTAAAATATAAACATAATCACTCCCCCCAAAAAACATCATGGAATGGGGGTAGCAAAAGAGAACTATGTACTGCCAACTCTAACACAAAACGGAAAGGAATAAAATCTGTAGTAGAGGCATGCAGGGCACCAGCAAAAAATGCATATGTGTGTGTGCATGTGTTTATCTGTCTCCATCTAGGCAATATTTTATGTGGTTGGAGCATGACATTAATCAAGATCAACCGTTGCCTAGGTGGTTCCATTTCATGTCGTGCTGTGCCAGGGTAAGGGTGCTATTAAGTGACAAGGGCAGATGAATGACTCTTAGAAGAGATGCTCCCAAGGAAATGGCTGGGCCACAGGCTGGCACCGGGTAGCTTAACCCTTAATTTTAGCCATTTCAGCAGCTTCCATAGATTCCCACAAATGACACTGATACTTTTCTTGGAAACAACTGAAAACTGTATGTCTTGGATGGCATTAGTCGCTGTGAATAGTTGTGGCCCAAGCTGAGGATTAAAGTTACATGAAAAATAAAGTTATGATACTGGGTTTTCTGTATCAGTATGTGTTACAGAAACTCCTGCTTTCCAGATGACAGCAATTTGATCAGCAGGGCCAAATTCAAGGAAATGAAGGGGGAAAGTATCCATTTTCCTCCAAAGTGAAGTCACTCTATTGTCTTAAGTTCATTGCATCATCAAGGGTGGAGCTGGGTCCTTGACACTTTCAGAGGGCTTCGTGGGGGAAGGACCCAAACATACGTACCTCAATGAACCCAGACCCTTATTTCCTGATTTCAGCTCTTCCTAATGAACGGGCTGGACTGTAAACCTGCGGCATCAATGATTCTTTTGCTATGATGCCCTCACCACAGAAGCGACCACTTGTTGCAGGCTGTGTGAAACATCCTGTTCTTTTACATGAGTCCTAGAATCAAGATTAAACACCTCTGACTATCAACAACCAACTAACCAAAACATGAGGACAGAAGCATTGAAAGAAGCACATCTTATCTTTAGATGTTGCTCTTGAAAAAGATGAAGACAACACCTTGATGCGATGATACGCGCACGTGTGTGTGTTTATTTTATATGATCATGTTCTGTTGCATCCCACTGGTGTACCATATAGATGTATAGCTACTATATCACCAATTTATGTCTATATATATAGGAGTTGCCTCTTATCTTGCTTCCCTAGAAAACTCTTGGTCCTCTATTAAGGTAGTTGGGTAATTTCTCTATGCTGCCCACACTGCAGACTCTAATCTTGGTACTGCCACCATCCCTCTATTAACACACCTTCTTAGCAGCATTTATTTGAAGGGATGAATATCTGCTATTGTAGACCAGGAACTTCTTGAAGTGGAAACCGATATGATTTTTTTTTTAAATTGTTTTATTCTGTAGATCAGGCATTCACAATGGTGGCCAGTTGCTGTTTTTGTCCGCATCATAAACTAAGAATGGCTTTAACATTTTATTTTTTTAAAGATTTATTTTTATTTATTTATGCATATGAGAACAGCTCAGTTCTCGTATGCATAGGTACGGGTGTGTGTGTGTGTGTGTGTGAGAGAGAGAGAGAGAGAGAGAGAGAGAGAGAGAGAGAGAGGATTCACCAGAGACAGAATGGGGACATCTACTGAAATACACTGCTGAGGGGAGCAGCGGGTGAGGCAGGAGAGGTCTGCTGCGCCATGTGGGTCAGCTCCCTGGTGGGGGATCGAACTTGTGCTGCAGTGGCTGGCCACAGCTTGATAGTGCTGGGACTTTAACCTCTGCGCCACCAGGGAGGCCCCAGTTTTAACATCTTAAATAGTTTAAAAAAAGAATAATTCATCACATATGAAAGTCACATGCCACTCAGATTTTGGTGACCATAAACCAAATTTTGCTGGAACATGGTCTTGCGCCTTCACTTACATGTTGTCTGTGATGGCTTTCATAGTTGTCGCAGAGAACATACAACCTATAAACTCTAATATCAAGCTGGGCTGAACTTACTCCTCAGTGCCTGAGGACATCTGGCAAACTCTGGGGACACTTATGGTTGTTAAAACTGGATGAGGTATCCAGGAAGAGAGGGGAAGAAAGGAGAGGAAATAGGGGAGGCCAGCACACGGACGCTGGTTGAGGACTGTGGGTGCTGTGTGTTGGGAAAACTATGGTGACCACAGCTGAGGGGAGAAACCGTATATTGTGAAAAAAGAAACAAGGCTATAAAATAATGATAGATTATTAATAATAATAAAATAAATAGAAAATGATGGCAAACTTAAAAAAAAAAAAAAACCTGGAAAAGGAGTTTACCACTAGAATGTTATGAGAAGAGTTGGTATGCTGCTAAGTATCCCACAATAAGCAATTATTTTGTACAAAATGTCAGTGTTGCTAAGAGTGAGAAACTTTAACATAAATTATGAACTTTCTGGTTCTTTGCAGTAAGTGTTCGCTATAGACAGACTTAGATTCTAACAAAAACTGGATGGAACAAAGTTTCCTCTGCTTAGAAGGTGTGTCTGCTCAAAGTTAAACGCAAGATAGTTTTACTGGATTTTCTTTATGAAACAAATGTCAACGTGACCTTCTCTAAGTCTGATGGTTTCAAGTGTCATCAGTGACTAAAATAATCTGAAAAGAGACATAAATGCATAAACACAAAATCAATAGTTTGTTCCGTGCCACGTGTGGTTATAATTTCCTACTTCCACCTAGGTTGTGATTTAATATAGAGATAAGGAGTCCCCTCCAGCAGCAGGGAATTCTCAGTTCCATACTTCAATAGCTCTTTTGGAGCTTTTCTTTTTAAAAATGTCTGTGTGCCCTTTCTAAATGTGAAGGTCTATTCCTATGATTCAAGCCAATTTCTGACATTACATAAAAAGACCAAAGAGACTTTCACTCATAATTGAGTCTTTAGTACTAAGAGGTGGAGTAATAGGAACCATGATTGGGGATTTCTGCTCTGATTTATAAGTTTCTCTTATCAAGTCACCTCTGAAAAATCTACACTGATAATATATGACTAAAGTCATTGTCAACTGAATTTTATTTTCATTTGGCCTTTTCACCCTGCTTTTTGATTTTCAACAAAAGCACAGAATGTGTTCTTTTTTGTGGTAGGAAGTAGGAATGGAAGAAGGTGTTCTTCCCCCCTGTCCATTAGGTCATAATAATCCCATGTTTTTTCTATTTAGAAACGTGCCTTTGAGTGAATGTATACTCTTCTATATGTCAAAGATGTTAATTTTTAATTTGAAACACTTGTCTTCATAAGACTGGGTGAGATCACATTAGCTTGACTGTGTTTGCTGCACAGCCCCTTAACAAGAACCTAATGAAAAGAAAGTGATATTGCAGTGATGTCTCATACTAGACAACAATAATAAGAAGTGACCCCAAAAAATTGATAGCAGATTCCACATTTTGTTGGGTGTTTGCAATAATCTGACATAATGTGAATTCAAAGAGAATAAAGGTGATTCTGAGGAATTCAACTAATTGATACTAACTCATCGGGATGTGATGATTAGGATGGTGCTCCAAGAATGAGAAAGACCTAGGTTTGAAGATCATCTTTGACCCTCATAAGTTGTATGATCTCATGAGGTTATTTAACTGCTCCAAAATTTTGTTTTCTCATTGGTAAAATGAGGATGACAGTGATAGGCATTTCATAAAATGACAGGGATGGTCAAATGTCATGATTTCCCTAAGTGTTCAGTGTTTTGAGGCTTTAATGACACAGCCCAGATGTCACCTGTGGACACCTCTTCACCCCTAGAATGCTCAGCTAACTAGACACAAATGCCAATCGATGCCCTTAGAGTCAAAATTGTCTTGGTGACTTATGCCAAGTAAGTGGGTCTTGCATCCTCAGACTTCCCTCAACCTCTAAGCTCTTGAATTCTAATGGAAAATGTCTCCTGACCAATTCCTTGATGCAAAAATCTATGTGTTCATGCATGAGATTCCACTCATACAAATGCACTTAGTCTGAGAAATTGTTCAGAAGATTTTGGTGTTAATGTGATTGCACTCAGGTATTGAAACCTGGGTGTCATCTCATCTCTGTCCTCTTCCTCTCCCTCTTTTCCTTCTTCCCTCCTTTCCTTCTCATTTTGTTCCAGTTGCCTTTCTCCTTCACATGCCTCCTTGCCATCTTCTCCCTCTCCTCTTTCTCTTGTTCCTTATGTCCTAACTCTTCCTCATTTCCTTTCTCCATTATCTCTCTGCACCACACAGCAACCCCCATCTTCACAAATCCCAGTTTCAAATTCTTCTGTTTCCACTAGACCAAATAGCTTCTTTTTTAATATATGAAAAAAGTTTAATTTCAATAAAAGAATGGCTTCAGGTCATTGATACACAGCAAAGCATTTTAGTGAAAACAGGCACATATATGTCCTTAATAACAAATTGTTTTTCCACTGTGCTAGCATTTATTTATTACTTTTCACTGAGGTAATCTTTGGCTACCCTCACCAGGTATTGCCACCATAGTGTCCCCGCGAACAAATCAACCATCGTCTACCACCATAGTCCACTGGGTTCCCTTCCCTCTTTGTTCTTACTCCTCTCTCAGTCCCTCCCCCTTGGTGCTTCAGTTCTGTGATCAACTTTCAAGGGTCCTTTTTTAAAGCTGTCTTTATCTGACTCTTAGTTTCATTATTTTATATTCCACACATCAATATCTTCTTTCTTAATCTCTCATCATGCTATCTGCTCCGTTTCTATTACTATCATTTTCCATACTACTCTTTTTCTTTAATAGAAATACAGACTTAGCTGTTTTTTTTTAAATATGAAGATGGCTCATCTTATTGTGTCATTACTTCATTTTCTCTGTGTCTCACCTCTTCCCTCTACCACAAACTGCTCTTCCACCTTCCCTGCAACCCATCTTACTCTGCTTTCACTTTCCTTAGGACCTTTGCTGCCTTATGCCTTGTATTATGATGATTTCTGAATATTACATTTTCTATCATTATTTTTATCACTGAAACTATTTCTGGTTCATCTTGATTCCTGCCAATGGTATTGAATAATGTTGTGTGTGATATTTACATTGTTTGTAAATAACTTACAACTTCTTTAAAGATGACCGAAGATGGCAATTCATAGCAAAACAGCATGGCTGTGATAGTCTTAAGTTCAGTTATTTCCTCTGTGCTCTTGGTTGTGTGTATAAGTAGAAGTTCAGACAAGGGAGCAAAGCCACAATGAGCAAAAGGGGTAATGAAATGATAAGAATTAGACTTCAGCTCACTGGGGGAAGAGGTGGGGAAGTGCAGGTTTATAAAGGAGAAAGGAGCATTAATAAGTCTTCCGATTACTGGTGCAGGTTGAGCAGTCAGAGTTTGAAAGAATTTGAGAATCCAAGCACATATGGTCATTGACATGGAAGCAAGAAAGGGTATTTATGGAAATAGAACAATAGTTATTGCATTTTTGCCTTTTTCACCTGTGTGGTATGCAGCCAAGTGTTTAGTCATTGTTTGGGATGTTCTTGGTCAGCAATCTGGAAGACAAGAGAGAGACCTGAAGAATAGGAACGCAAGAATGAGGTGCCTCTTCTACCCCTGTGTCTAATTGTATCCATCTTCTAAGAGAAACTACAGTAGCTTTACTTTGCTTTCTGAATCTCATGCAAATACTAACTTTTAGTCAACTTTAATCTTAGGGCATGGATTTCTGTGGATCACAGATCCCAGCCTTAGCCAGCTATTTTAAGAGCACAAAGCAACACAACAATACTACTTCATTTCTCTAAAGCTCAGTTTCATCTTCAGAAGAATGGAGACACTAATTTGCTACTTTATGGTAATAAGAAAAGCTTTTACACAGCCCAATATATAGCAAGTCCTCAAGTAATAACATCCTTGATTATTTGCTATGAATAACATGCAACCTTGCACCATTCCTAGAGGACCCCTTGCAGCTCTCCTCTGAGACATAAAGAAGAAATGGAGGAGAGACAAACAGAAGAAGAAAGAAACAAGGTCAGAAAGACTTTTTAAGAGCTCAGTGGTATTGCAGATTATTGTGCTGGTACCTAAATTAAGAGCTATTAAAAACAGATCATCCTCCATATATTCTACTTAGAGGTTCACACATCATGAGTGTTGCAATTATGAACTCCATTATATATGTTCCCATTTTCTTAAGAATAAGAGGGGTTAGTGCTATAGGTTTTAGAATGTTCTCATTGCAGAGCTCTGAAATAGCTCTTAAGTCAACAGATGCCTTAACTTTTGACTCTTGGCTTCCAGTGTCATTTCATACAACTATTCAGTTATCACTGCAGATAAATCTGAGGCTCTAGTTAAGTAGTAACATATTGTAGGAGAGAGGGATGGATGAGATGATGGTGAGCCTTTGACAATTAGGTTGGAAGTCCAAAGTGAATTGAAGTTCACACAGGACACCAAACTTTATGTTTATCATTCATAATTTCAGAGGAGGACTTAGCAAATAAAGAAATCATTTGTTTTCACTTGTGTCTAGGAAGGAATATTCAAGACTACAACTCTCATTTGCTCTCTTTTCCCCAAAAACTAGTTTTTCCTTTTCTTCCTTTAGGAGCCCCGACTGGTTTTACACCACTGGATTCTCATCCATCCATTGATTGTATCTCTGGATCTGTGGATGAGCTTCTACCACATGACTTTCCTCCACACCATTCAGTTCAATGGACTATAAAAGGTGTATCTTTTCATATTCTTGATCATAGGGAAGAATCTTCTCACATGTGATAGCATATCCTCCAGAGAAATGCCCAACTTTTGTTTGCATTCTTATTTCTATCCTCTCCTTTCCATGATCAAATTCTTTGTGAAGAAGGGACCTATAATCTCACAGTTGCAGAAGAAAAGCAGGTGTCTTCAGTGGAGGGTGAGTGAAGCATGTGCACGTGTTGACGTGGGAAGTTGTAGTTGCTAAATTACAGGTGTGTGAGCAATATGCAAATTAATAAAATCCAAAGAGAAACAAAGAAAGCCAGGTGATATTGATGTGAGGTTTTGTGGTGCAATAGGTAAAAACAACATTCTATAGATACTTAGATGACTATTTAATGCACCTTTAAAAGCTGTAAAACTATCTTTAGATCACAGGCAACAGGCCCTAGTTTGTTCACCTCCAGCTTAGAGTACTGTCTATAGTTTGACACCTGTTTTGGGCCTGAACTTTGTCTTCACTTTCACTTCCCTCCAATCCTTGGTCTTGTAATTTACCTTCAGGCATCTCCTGACCCAGCAGAGACCTTCGCCCACCATTTTATAGGGATACTCGAGAAAGGTACTACTTGTCTTTCAACACTGACATATCCTCAGGCATAATATATTATTATTTTATGATTTCAAAAATAGTCCTTTTTTTTAGTAAAATAAAATGAAAAGATTAGACCTCTAATGACAAGATATATTAACATTTGAAACAAATTTGCAAGGCTATCAGGCAGGATGTATGTAACATAAAAAACATACAAATCTGCCCTGACCCAAAATATCTTAATAATTAATGAAAACTTGTTTCCTGAGCCCGAGTGTCACGATGACTTCTCTTTGTTGTTCTAGTCCGTTAGCATTTTTCCCTCTGGCATTCATTCATTCAATGAATATGTATTTTGCATCTACAGTGTGCCAGAGATTCTACTAGACACTATCAAATCAGAACTCACAGGCCCTGCTTTCAAGGAATAAGAAGGTGAAGGAAAGAGAAAGGCCAGAGAATATAGTGTGGTGTAGTATGTGATAGAAAAATAAAGGGTCCTTTGTGCAACCCTTGGGAATGGCACTAAATTGGACAAAATGGAGTCAGGGAGGGCTTTTCAGAGAATCTGATAGCTGATCCGAATCCTAAACTACAAACATTTACCATGGTATGGGAGAGAAAGGTTGTGTTCTCTGCAGGAAAAGGAAAGGGTAAAAAAAAGCCTTAGATACCCTATTCTGTGAGGGACCATGTGTGAATCCAAGAAACTGGACCATTGAGAATGAAGCGGGTAGTGATGGAACCATGTCTGGCACAAAATTGAAGCTTGGTTAGGAATAGTTGATGGGTTGGGTGCCAGATGACCCTGTATAGAAATAATCCTTGGCAAACTCAGCAAGTTGAATTTTATCCAAAAGGCATGGTGGAATTACATAAGACATCTGACCTGACGATGTTTGGGTCTTAGAAAATACACACTAGCAACTTGAGGGGACTGGACTAGAACTGAATGAGGAATGAGCCAGAGAGAACAATGAAAAGTTTTTCTTGTACACTAAAAAGGAAGTGTTGAGTAGCGGGATCTTGGAGGTCACAGGAGATGACCAAGAAGGAGAGGCACTGAGGGGCTTCCAGATCTCTACTCCACCTCTTTGTTCTTCTGTTGAGCAAATGTCAAACAAGAAACCCCCATCGTGTTTCTGTAGCCCGTACACTTTGCAAAATATTTTCACGGGATGAGTTAATCAGTCTAATGCCACAGTCTTGGTGGAGTGGACCAGAGAATTATAATGAGAGAAAATAATGAATAATATGACACACGCACTGACACTCACAATCTAAGGCCAGGTTTTGTTCATGATAACTAATTCCTACTGATCACCTAATTAATCCCAGTGAGATCTAAGGCTTGAAAATGCAAATATTACACTTTTCATTGCAAGGTTAATTTGTATTTACCATCCACAGTTTGGCAAATGATTTTCTGTTTTCACCATGAATATGTATGGCTTGCTTTCAGCAACCAGAAACACTTTGTTTTTTTATATTCCACTTCATGTTCTGCCTGCAGCAGGATTGACTTGGGGAGCAGCCTGCTAATTAAGACTGGGTAAATTATAAATAGCAAATTTAGAGGCAATTGGTTGACAGAGAAAATATATACTGTATACATTGTGGGTCCCAGCAGACATTGCCAAGCATTCATTTTACTTTTCATACATAAAAGCCATGGGACTTTTGAGTCTACCCAGCATCATTACAGGAGTGGTTCAATTGAAATTAGGGTGGCCATTTAATGGGTACTTAAGAAGCAGAAGGCATGAATTAGAAATTCAGTCTCCAACATAATAGGATTAAATGTTCTTCCTTTGTTTTCCCTACTTTTAAAATGTCTCTTATAGAATCTCAGAAAGAAATTAAGATACATAGGCTGCATTATAGCTACAGATGTCATATAGTTACTCTGCTTAATGCTTTAATTTTACAAGCGCAAAATATAGGAGCTGAGAAGTTAGATGATGTGGCCAGTAACAACCAACCAGAGACTTCGCACTGGAAATCAGTGCTTTTCTCCCAAATACTTGTGGTGGGGTTATCACCCTATGCCAATCCCCTAAAGACTACTGCTGTAAAGGGACTTAATTGTGTTTAGCCTTGAGTTTTAAAATTCAAATGTTCCACATGACAGGCAGTTTACTCTGTAAGAGTTATCAGTCTATATACCTTTTGGTGTGAGTCAGTCATTTTTATTTGCTGGAGAGTGAATTTTAGTCAGAGAAAGACCAGAAAAGTATAGTTAGCAGGGAGAAAGAAAAAGTATTTCCATGAAAGAGAAACAAATCTAGAAAATATCACCAAAGGTCACACTTCCATATTGGGTAAATGTAGACCAACTTAGATATCTGGTTTGGAAGACAGTTGTTACATTCAGTTTTTAGTTGCAAACTAGAAGTTTGAAAATTGATGCCCAGATGTGTCAATGTGTCATTTCCTCCAAATACTCATTCTGGATATCCAGGGTCTTCCTGGATATGCACACGGCTTCCTGCAGGTTCCTGCTTCTCTGGCCCTTTCTCTATGAATTCTATCCAGACCAACACATTTAACATTGCACTCACCCTGCCGATCTCCTTTCCTGCTATCTTTTTCTCCATCGCACTTTGCAGCATTTTACACCCACGAGCGTGAACATTCCTACTCAGTTTTGATACTGAGGAAGGTAGGAGTTTAGTCTCTTTTGCTCATTGCGCTTCCCTGCAGTGGTGGGTGTGGTACCAGCACATACGGAAGCTCAATCAACTTTCATTGAAAGAATAAAGACATTGATGGGTTCAATCATAGCCTGCACTGTGAAAGGGAGTAGAGGGTATGTTAGTTTATTTTATGATGGGAGATTTACAAGGACCAAAAGTGTGGGAGGCAATTCTTATGGTATAAACAAAATGAAGTTATCAAGGTTTCTTGCTAGATATAATCTATCTGACCCACGTGGTCATTAGGAATGATAAGTTTTATATATGACATAAATCCAATCAATGAAGAACTATCATAAAATTCAAATACAGTTTATGACTAATAATGGTGAGCTGAAATTTATAGTTCATGGTCATGTAATTAATTTTTGCCCTGTGAATCCATTTATTTTGAGCAAATATTTTTGTCTTCTACCACCTGTAAAGAGAAAGATAAAGGATTTTGTTTTGAAGGAAGTGAGATTATAGTAATCTATGGAGAAAGCTACATCCAAAATACTCCAAAAATAAAATAAAAAAATCGGCCTCCTTCCTGAGTGCTGTAGTTAATCACCATGCATGTTCTGGGTTTGTTTGGGCTGTGCTCAAGTGTGATAAGTTATTATTGGAATAATATTTGTGGCAATGGCAAAAGTCTATTAATAATTTAGTGTATGTTAGCACAGTTTAGTTTAGAGACCATCCATAGAAAGGTTGACCAGAAAATCAGATAACATTCATTGAAGCAAATTGCAAAGAGATAAATAGTGTCATCTGTGTGATGTATTCTACCTCATTTCTCTAACAATGATTATGAAAATTGAATGCAAGGAGAAGCAGATGACCCCTGTTTGCTTGGGAAATAAGTAGAATCACTCTTCTAGTAAAGGATGAATCTCAGTCTTTTTTCTTTCTCTTTATCTGTCTCTGTCTCTCTTTGCCTTTTCCTCTCATTATTCCAGTTCCTCTATGTCTATACACACATGGAATTACAAATGTGTATATATGTTATACACACATATACTCACATCTGTGTTTTCTAAAAATTATCTTCTTTACTCTTTTTTTCCCCTCTGAAGGGTTAATGACATGGAAGAAAGCAAGCTTACACTTTGAGGATCTGGAACTAAATCAAACAAACACCAAAAAAAGATCAAGGATCACTCTGTTTGTTTTGTTTTGTATCCAAACTGAAATTTAAAATTTATAAGAATACTTATGCAGTTCAGTTGCGCTGTTGACTGTATATAAATCAGTGCCACTTCATTTGGCTTTCATATGTTATAATTTTTGCTGTAGTTAAAGATCCCTGGGGAAAAAAAGTAGAGATATATTTTGGATAAAAATACATATACATGAGTTTTTAAGGCCTGTTAACCTCTGTGATCCTTATTATTTCAAGTTTAAGGAGATGGCCTAATCATAAAAACCAGTTTCAAATGTCATAAATGGAGATCTTTTTGAAGGAGGCAAAAGAGCTATTATTTGATGATAAAAAATATAATTTGCATTCATATTTAAAGTTTATACATTTTATATAATGAATATCATCACAGTATTAAAATGCAAATAGAAAGAACAGATTCAGTTGTAGCATGAAGCATCATTATTAACATCTGGTTAATAAAAAAAACTGAAATAGTTTGATCAACAAATTTGAAATAATAGCATTAATTGGATACCATTCACGAAAACTGCATGTTTTCTTTAATACTAGCAAATTAGTCATCTATGTGGTAAAAGTTCTGAAAAGTTAAAGCTCTACAGATCATATTTCTTACTTTTAATAAGAGTAAAACTAGAAATTAAATATAAAAGTTTCAAGAAAACAATAGTCCTTCAGAGTTGTACCATCAGCTTCATGTTCTAAACAACTGCTTAAAGAGAAAATTAAAACAATTAGATATATTATAAATTGATATTTGATTTTTCTCATTTATATTAGAAAAGGATATATGCCATGATATTGACTTGCACATAAATTTAATGAAGTTTTCCCCCATACCCAGCAACCATGAGGGATAAAGGAAACCAAAGAGACAAAGTGTTTATCCTCAGCATAAAAAGTATACAATACGGTTGATTAAGTATATGAAGTTGACCTTTTCATGGGACCAAACTGGGTAATATGGACCACTTCATATGGTTCAACCCAAATGATAGACTATCAGGTAGACAGGAAGTAATTGAACACATAAGCAATACATGCTAAAAGAGAGGGAGCATATAGGGGCTGAATAGACCATGAAAGTCTGTTTTGTGAATCAATAACATGCTAAGTTGATCTGCAGAAAAAACTTTAATCCTACTTGCCTGATGATAGTGAAATCAACAATTTCCAGGACATTGTTCCACATGTTTATACAACTATACGGATATACATACTATAGATGGAGAAATTTTTTCTTCCCTTCCTAATTCTTTTTAAATTAGGTTGTGAGTATACTGAAAATATTGTTCCCGAATTTCCTGTTCTCACTAAAACTCTGTAAGGGATTGTGTATTGGTTTGTTGCAGATAGATTTAGCAAATCCTTCAAACGGATGCTTGCTATTCCATAATATATATGAATATTCTTATAAACATATCTTTTGTGTTACTATTTTCTATGAAAACATTTCCTCAAACTGGGGTTGTTGGATCAAGAAGTGATTATTACTACCAGGGGCATTGGCATTCAGTATATATGCTGTCTCTGATTTTGTTTTCTTTTTGATATTCTTGTCTTCAGTTATGGTTGTACCCTTATTTCAGAATTTATTTTTTTAAAGATTTATTTATTTATGCATACAAGAGCTGGGGAATAGGCCAGAGTCGTGGGAGGTGAGAGGACTCACCAAAGACAGAGTGGGGAGCAGAACAGGCAGATCAACTGAAACACACTGCTGAGGGGAGTACCAGGAGAGGCCTGGGATAGAACTCACGCAGCTTTGCCGAAGATGCCTCACAGAGCAGTGTTCAACTTGCTGCACCACCAGGGAGGCCCCAGAATCTATTTAAAAAAACAAAACAAAACAAAAAACACTCTCAAATAAGTGACCCTCCCATCTTTTGTGAGAATATGGTCAGATCTGGAAAGGGAGACTATCTAAAAGATTCTAAAACAGAATGTCTGTCAGTAATCACTTTTACTCTAATAGCAAACCCTTGCAAAGTGCTGGATAGCACAACTTATGAAGCTTTTGTGTATGTTTCAAAAAACTGAATGCTTATCAACTTTCCCACATGCTGATTTAGAGTTCAACTTTCTTGGTTTGCTAAGTCACATACTTTGCAACGTGGGAAAATTGGATGCTGGTGTCTCCATTCTCTTCAAATTTATAGATGTGTTTTTTAAAAATCACTTTGTTTTTCTTTCAGTGGGGCTGGAGGTGTGAGTAAAGTTAGATGAGAGATTTTTAATCTATCATCTTGCCTAGAAATCAAACTTGGACTTTCTTCAATTTAGGTGGATCGAGACCTTAAACACTGGAATGGAGGCAATGTGTACACCTAGGTGTGAAAACAGCTATTCCCTTTGGATTTTTATTCTCAGTTAAGGAAGTCATTGCAAGGAATTTTAAATCATACGAAGCAGAGGTGGTCCTCGATATCAGTCAGTAGAGTATTGTCACACGACATTAGAAGAAATCCAAATCTAGAGACTGCAGATGTTTTCCCATGGTTCTATAGATGCTTCAGAAGAAAGGGAGTCTTTAATATTTTTGTTTGTTTGTTTGTTTAAGATGTATTTATTGGGCCTCCCTGGTGGTGCAGTGGGTTGAGCATAGCTCTGTGAGGCATCCACACTGGCACAGCAGCACGAGTTCGATCCCCAGCCAGGGAGAGGCCCCTCATGAAGCAGTAGACCTCTCCTACCTTGCTCACTGCTCCCCTCAGCAGTGTACTTCTGTAGATCTGCCTGTTCTGCTCCCCACTCTGTCTCTGGTGAATCCTCTCACCTCCTGTGCCTCTGGCCTATACTCTAGTTCTTGTATACATAAATGAATCTTTTAAAAAATGTATTTATTCATGTATACAAGAACTGGGGTATGTCAGGGTGAGAGAAGTAACCAGAGACAGAGTTGGGAGCAGAACAGGCGGATACACTGGAATCCACTGCTGAGAGGAGCAGCAGGCTAGACAGGAAAGATCTGTTGTTCCATATGGGCCACCTCCCTGATGGGGGATCAAACTTGTGCTGCAGTGGCCGTGGATTGCTTCCTAATGCTGCACCTTAAACCTTTGTACCACTGGGGAGGCCCTGCGAGCCTTTAATCTTGTTCAGGTTTTCAACTCTTCTTTTCCCTCCACTTCTACTCAACCTAGACTTGTAGTTTCCCAGCTTTTCTGTACCATGTTACATCAAGGACTCAAATACAGTTTCCATATTTGTATGTTTACTATTTTATTATGTATCACACACACACACACACGCAGTGCTTGCATTGTCTTTTGTCATTCAGCTCAAATGGTGGTGTCCCCAACAGAAACTAATGGTTGACCAAGCATACATTTTAACTGAAGTGTTGAGTGCAATAATCTAACCACTTTTTAATCTGGAACAGCTAGCTTCTATCATATTTATCCCCACCGAATTTAGCATTATACTATTGTCCAAAGATCTGTCCTCTACTCCTATTCTCAGCTCTGTTATATTATATAGCAAAGCACCAAATTGATCGAGTATTGGTTTTATTGCAGATATTGTTGATGAGTGACATTCTTTTAGTAATAAAATATTAATGATTTTGATGATAATGAGCTTTTGTAAACAGAATACTTCACATGACTTACACCTCTGACAATCTGGTTATAATACTATAAATAATACCACACTGTTGTTCCCCACATCTTTTCTCCTTCATATATACAACAAAAGGAAAATAAACATATATAGACTGTTTTATTTTTACAAGTAAGAAAATCCTTTTCATCAGAAGAAAATACATTTCCATTTCATGGTCAAAATTGATTGAGCTGAATTTTAGCTAGATGTTAAGTGACTTGGTATTTTTAAATATTTACATCTACTGTTCACATATATCATATAAGGTTATTTGAAATGTCTTTGTGTTTTGTGTGTCACTAAGAAATAGTGTTTTAATCAATTTACTAGGCTGCATGTTTTAGTAACGAGAATGGGTAGAGAAGAACAAAGACTATCCATGCCATATTTATTAATATTAAAATTAATTTTAATTTATGCATGAAGGGGCTCCCATTTATCATTTTAGTAGACAGATGAAAGGGCACATAAAAGAGTTTAAATGATTTACTAGGCAGAAAATAAAACAACTTTGCCTCTTATGTTTGACTTTTGTTTCTTGGAAACCTTAAACATTTTTAGCCACGTTTTCCTTATGCTCTTGAGGGTGGAGAATACTGGAAAGAAAACTCTTGACATGATTTTTCCAAGTTTTCACAGATCAGTTTTAGCATTCATGAGATTAGCGAAGGCCAGCAGATTCCTACATAAGATTCACGAGGCACAAACTACTAAAATATTTAGTCATTCCCCCCCCAAAAAAAAAAGATAAATGAGCAATCAGATTGGGTTTGAAATGAAAGGAAACACTCCTATGAGGTGTCTGTTGAAAGCAGCGGAGGAAAAGGGATGGCAGGAGAGAAAAAGTAGAAACACGCCCTACCACATGATTATATGGTCAGTTACAGAACAACATACCCTTAGTAATGTTTCTTTACAGTCTCTTGCCTAATGAGACAATGGAGTCTGTTAGATGTTTTATTAACATTTAGGATATCCTGATTTCCAAATCTGATTTCCTGATTTGAAAACGTTTTTGTACTTTTCCTGCTGCATCAACTGTCGGTAATTTATTGTGTTCTTTGGAGTTCTAATCATTGATGTGGACCGGGAAGCACACTTAGAGGACTAAAGCAGAATGGCTAAGCTGGACCCCAGAATCAAACTATGGGGCTTGTCCAGTTGTGTGGTCTTGAACTTTTCTGAGCCTTAGTGAAGGGGAGAATATAATGAACGAGTACTTCAAAGGGTTTTTCTGTACATTAGAAATGTTACTATGTATAAAGCACTTTAAATAGTTGCTGGTGGGTGGAGAAGGCATTGTAAAGCCATTGATTATCATTATTTCTTAGCATGTCTAATATCCAGCTTATTCTTTCATGCTTATACACACTAATCTCCCGCTGATATTCTGTTCTCCAGCAAATTAAAGGGTTTGGACATTTCTTGAGAAAACCTATGGCTTTCTTGTTTCTAATCCTTTGCTCATGCAATTTTCTCTACCTGAATTAACTTCCTCTTGTTTCCATCTTGTTAAATTGGCCCTGACATAAATGTCACTTCTTTTAAAAGGCTGTCCTTTATCACAAGTTGAATGTTTCTCTTTCAATTGAATCTGCTGTAATATTTCCTTGTATCATTTATCATACTTTGTCTTGCAAAATCTTTGTTATAAGCTGTTTATAAAACAGTGATTTGTGGCTCTAGGAGGCTGGAGGTACAGGCTACAGATAGATTCTTGATTTTTTTGAAAACTTATTCATTTTATATTTTTGTTTGACTGATGATCTTAAAAAAGAACAGATGCATATTCTGCATCACCTGTATGACATCCTTATAATTGTGTATTGACAAGCATTCTTATTGCTTCTGTTTGAATTTGTGTTTGCAGTCACCTTTGCAAAAGTCACCTGTCTGGAGAACAGAAAACATAATTTGGGATGTTAAGACATGTATCCTAAGACTTGAAATAGGAAAGTATCAAGGATGAAAGGGGTTTCAGTAAATAATAAAATGTAGGATCACTAAACAACTCATTCGCTGGGCCATATTCACATAGCGATTTGATGACTGGGAGGTGGTTTCCATCTTGTATATGTCCATTACCCACACTTCCTCATGAAGGAAATGTGTGTAGGTGTTAGCAGGCAGAACGAGGGTCATTCTGGACTCCCAAGCCTTGTGTGCTCTAAATGGGTTCTGTCATGTGCCCATAAAGACAGAACTTTAATAGAATTAGTATGTAACAGAGAGAAGAAAAAGGATATAGTTTCCCAAAGTTACCCATTTCCTGAGGGGTAAATGCCCAGCCATACAGAGTTGGCCCAAAGCAGGGCACTGAAACGCAAAACCTTGACACAATTTTAAGGCACTTCTGATAGGGACATATAGAAAAGGGGCAGGAGCGGCCAGGCAATTCTGGAAGAAAGAGCACACAATCAAAGTTCAAGTCACGGTAAAGACCACCATTGTCAGACTCCCCACGATCTCTCACCCATGTCTCCTTCATGTATCTCCTTCCACGCGCCCCCCCCCAAGTCCTTGGTGTATTTCAAAGGGTGAGAAACAAGCATGGCTTCTTCTTCACAAGTCTCTGTTCCATATGCTTTCTTCAAGTCTTCTCTGTTCTCCAAGTCTTTCTTAGCTTCTTCTTGATGCCAAGCTCTGGGGCAGGGAACATGAAACCTCTCCTTTCTTGGGTATTATACTGCTACAGTAGTGTAGTAGTAAATATGCAAAGGACACACTTTTTTTTTATTTTTATTTTCATACTGTAGCTTGAGGGGTACTGTTCCATATACTGGTACATCAAAATAATGGACAATTTTATTATTGAAAAATTTTAAAAAGTGACAATGATGACTACTTAAAGGATGGCTCAGTATCCTCAAATTCAAAAGAATCAATTTGAAACAAGAGAACCAGAAGCATGAAATAAATAAACAAATCAGATCCAATAAATTAACACAAAATAGGCCGCAAAACTGATCTATAACATTAACCTATTTTATATTGACCAATTTTATGGATTTGTGGTTTTGAATTTGAGTTTAAATGTATTCATTCATCCAACCATTATTTATCTTGTGTTTACAAGTTTATTACCTAGTTACTAGAAATATAGCAGTAGTTGAATGACAAAAAGCCTTGTCTTCTGCTGCTTTTCACTAGAATGAAAGAGGAGACAGCCACCAGCATGAATATCTAAGGATAAAGTGTGTGAATTAGATTAGTGATAAGGGAGGAAAAATGAAAATAAAGATGGGGACTAAAGAAAGTGGGACTTCCATTAAAATAAAATGGAGGAACATTTCTGGCAGAGGGAACTAAAAGATATTAAGGCCTCAGTCAGGAGTCTTGACAGAGGTGATCAGGCCCATATGCCTCAAGAGATCAAAATGAGGACAGAGAAAAGTAATAATGGAGGAGAAGCCAGCGGTCAGTTGTAGGGTCTTGTAATCCATAAGAAATTTGCATTTGTTCTTTGTCCAAGAGGAGCCATTTGGTCACATGGCAGACAGAATGTGGTGACCTGATTTATTTTGTGCCAGGATTCAACTGATTGCTGTGCTGAGAAAGAACTTAGAGGGTCAAGGACAATGGCAAGGAGAGAAGTTGAGAACCTGCTTCAGGTAGGGGTAATAGTTCTCTGAACCAAGATGTAAGCAGTGGGATTTCTTGTGATAGAGAAATAAGTGTTTTGGATATATTTTGAAGATAACGGGTGTAGTATATTTTGAAGGGCTAGGTATGGGAAATGAGAGAAAGAGAAATTAGGATGGCATCAAAAGCTTCTATTGGAAATATTGAAAGAATGAAGTCATCATCAAGGAAAATAACAGACTCCAGAAAGAGTGGGTTTGCAATAGAGTGGGATGTAAGGACATGAATTTTGCATGTGTTAAGTTTAAGAAGACTCCTCAACATCTAATGGAAGTATGTTTTGGATTTGGGGTTGCACACAAAAGTTATAGGAATTAAAATGATCCTTTGTGTATTTCATAAGTAACACTGTTAAGATAATAATTTCAATCACCACTCAGTGTCTACTAGGATTTTATTTTTCTTGGATTAGCATACCTATCTTTCTAGAAGTAGACATAATTTTATCAAATCATCATTTGATTAATGGATTAAGTCATTACATTTACAAAACACTATTACAGAGGATAGAAATTCAAAGTATTTGAGACCAGATAAACTAGGATTTGAATTCTGATTTGATCATTTTCTTTAAGTATGAGTATATATGACTCTAGTTTAGTAATTTCTTTGCGTTTCTATAGTGCATATTGTTTCTATAGTGGTTATTGTTGATCCTATGTAAGAAAGATGCAAAAGTTAAATGATATGATGTCCATAAAATATATGACTCACTGTCCTGTATGGCACTTAGTTGATGCCCAAGAGATACATTGTACTTCACTTCCCTAAAACTATCCTAAGTCATGATAAAAAAGCAGAATTTTTTTGAGGACTCAACAGGGTTGGTGCAGTCAAGAACATGAGCAGTGAGAATAGAAGTAAAGACAAGTCATTTTAAAGCATGTAATTAGAGGTAGGAGTCAGTGATTTCATTCTCCAAGGAGCAGGAATCAAAGCCAAATGTTCAGATTTGGTGTGAAGGTCAAAGGAGAGCCTTATTCGGTAGATAAAAGCAGATTGTACACAGAGGAGGGTTTTTCTGGCTCAGTAAGGATAAGAGAGATCCAACACGTAATGGATATCAGGCAGGAGAATATTAGGCCATGACATTTGGTGAGTACTTATTTTAAAATTATAGTAAAGGGATGTCTTAGGAAGCCTTTAATATAAGATAATCAGTTATCCAAAGTCATAGGAATGGAATTCAAACCCAGATCTTCTATGTCCCATAAACTTTTCCATAACTTCATGTGATTGATCTGTTCCTAGGGAATTTAAACAAAAGTGATGTAGAAACTTTAAACAAGCATACATATTCTTATAGATGACAAACCCATCCATCCATCCATCTACCCATCCATCCATCCATGAATGCATACATAAATATATACATTTAGGCATACATACCTAAAATTGTTAGTGTGTTTTTAAAATATATGAACTAAAGGTAAGCTTGCAAGAAAGTTTAGAGATAGGATTAATGTGTTTAGTAAAGGATCTGAAAGCAGATCCTCAGGCAAAATGAAGATGCTCTCAAGATCTGTGAAAGAATATTCAAGCCTGTCTCTGAATTTTTGATTTTGGATTAAAGAGCAGAGTCTCTGCAGCTGACTTCTAACAGAGAAGGAGAAGGCAGTAGCTTGGGGAGAGCAGAGAACAAGTCACCTTCATTTACTATACCTCTTGAGCCAGCCAACAGAGTGAGCCCTAAACAGTCATGGATTTCAATCAGCATCACACTCCCCATAGTCACATAATTAGCTCTTCACATCAATGAAATCCTCAATTCACTTTTGATGGGTTGGTCTATAGCCTGCTGTGGCTTCTCAGCAGTCCATCAAATTAAAAATGTCAGCATGTTCTTAGAAGGAGGGTAGACAATGAAGTCAGTCCAATCGAAAGACAAAGTAGTTGAACTCTCCATGATGAAACAGGACTGTCACCGGACTTTCATAAGCACAAAACCCCTAAGAATCACCATACTGGAAATTAACCAAAGTCTACTCAACCTGAAATTCTGTCTTATTTGTTACAGAAGGAGGTAATCAGAGAGTAGAGTTGACATTTATTACAAGGTGATTTTATATCTAAGAAGACATAGGAATATACCTCCCACAAATATCAACTTCAACATTTCTGAGCTTTTTATTCTAGCCATCATTGTGACTTGTTTATTAAGCTTTAAATACATTATTTTGTTTTTGTTCTATTTACTTCAAAAAAGTGGATGCCAGTACACTGTTCCATGATTAGATAAGAAATGAGCCTATGCTCTTTTATGTGGTGCAATTTAGTTCAGTTGTAATTAAAGGATACATTTGTACTTGTTTGTCATCGGTCTTACTCACTGATGACATGTAGCAGATATTTCAATAAATATTTATTGAATAAATAAAATATAAAGTTGTCTAGAACTATTAGAAAGATATTCATTACCTTGTTTCTCCTTTTAAATGTAGATTAAAGCTCTTGACATCATATATATTAAAATATATGATTCTAAATATATATACACACATTTAAATGTGTCCATATATATTTTTTTATATATATAAAATCTCCTGTGAACACTAACCCAACCCCAGTGCCTTCCCATATGAAATTGCTGCTTCCAGTTAGAGATGTGAGCTTCCAGATCTTTATGTATATGTCATTATAAATACCTTATTTCATTTTTAAGGGGTTTTCATATTACCTACATGATGTAATAATGGAGGCATCATTCTCCATTGCATTTTTTTTTTCACACTGTAAGCTGCCATAGAAATATTTTCCCTTGCAGGTATAGAAATCTGCCTTTTTCTTCTGACCTATTGAGCAGGATTCCACTGAATGGCTAGACCACCTTTCACTTAGCTATGGTTGGGTTGAGGGAAATTTGGGTGTTTCCCAGTTTTCAGTGGAATGATGGGTGCCCTTGCACAAGACTCTGCATTTGTGGGTCAGAAAGTGTAAGTTTCCTGAGGCTGGAATTGTCCTGGGAGTCAGTCTGACAGAGCCCCACACATGTGGAAGCTGTGGGAACCCTTTGTCTTTGCAGCTGGTTCTTGGGTGCACTTGGGTAACCACACTTGGAGCCAGAAGCAGCCAGAATCAGAAGGGGCTTGCCCCCTACCCCTGCAGCAGAGTTGAGGGACACAGACTCCTCTCCCCCAAGAGCTCAGTCAAGTCCTCCTGTCCTATGCATTGTCCAACTTAAGGGATTTTTAGAGCTTAAAGTATTTCAGTGAGCAGTTATAGACATGCTTGAAATAAATGCAAAATTAGAAAATATCAGTTAAAAATATGAGGTAAAAGGAGTAACCAAATGTAATTTTGGAAATAAAAAATACAATAGCCAAAATTAAAAATTCAGTTAGAAGCTCAGCACCAATATGGAGAAAACAGAACGAGTCAGTGTACTTGAGGCAGGATAACAGAAATTATTAATCTGAAAACCTAGAGAAAACAAAATAGCCGAGAATGAAAACACATAAAACCTAACGTGAAACAAGACAAACAGAGCTTCAGACAGACATTAGACTATATAAATAGATTGAATATTTGTGTAAATAAAGTCCAAGGACAAGATAAAGTTTAGCTAAGAGCTTATTTGGGGGGAAAAGTGCCTGAAAATTTCTAAATTTGGCAAAAATCACAACTTATGGACTAACTGGAATGCAGTGATAACAGGACAGTTTCCAAAATACTTAAAATCTAAACTGCACAAGTCTAAATAATCCATGGATCAGTGAAAAAGTCTGAGGTGATGTTTAGATATAAACTGAACAAATGAAAATGGAAAGCAATGGGTTGGGATTTGTGAGACACAATTAAAGTGGTATTTAAATATAAAGCACTAAGTATATACATTAGAAAGTGGAAAAGTTTCAAGTCAATAAATGAAGCTCTGACTGCAAGAAAAGAGGAAAATAAACTCAAGAATGCAGATGCAAGAAAACATTGTGAATAAAAGTAGATTTATGTGAAATAAAAACAGAAAAGCAATAGGAAATCTATGAAGGTAGAGCTTTTTTCTTTCTAAGATTAATAAAATAGATAAACCTTTAGCAAGATAGAAAAAGAAAAAGGAGAAGGCAAAAATGAACAATGCCAGAAAAAATCAGGGGCTATTATTAAAGCCCTTCCCACACAAAGAATACTAAAAACAACAAAACACATAAAAATTTCATCAATGAAATAGAACAATTCCTTGAAAAGTGAAAAATACCACAATTTTCCCAATATGAAATAATTTAAATAGCCCTTTCTTAAGGAAATTGCATGTGTAGGTAAAAAAACCTCTTGTAAAAGATACCCAGTGGTCTAGATGGTTCCACTATCAAGTCACAGCAAAATATTTATACAATGACATCAATCCTACATGATTTCCTCCTAAAAATCAAAGAGGAGTGAGAATTTTCAATTCCTTTTATTAAGTTTTCATTACCTGGTACCAAACATAGACAACAAGCAAAAATATTCCAAAAAAGAAAACTATGGATCAATATGAATGTATTTAACTATCTAAATGAATATATAAACAAAATATAATAAATTTTAGCTGAGTTCATTAATCTATAGAAAGAACACACACACAGATATTTATATGCCATAATTATGTTTATCCCAGAGATGCATGACCGGTTCAATACTGAAACACCAGTCAATGTAAACCACCACATTTACAGACTATAGAAATAACAGCACATGATCATATCAATTGGTACTGAAAGTATTTGTGATGCTTTAATACCCACTCATGATAAATCACTCAGAAAAGTATAATAGAGAAAACTTCCTTAACTTGATAAAGAACATCTCCAAAATCCCTACAGTTTAGCTTAATGGCAAAAAAAAAGATTCCTCTAGGAATAGAAGTATGTTCTTAAACTTCTTGTTTTATATAATGCTGTAAACTCTAGCAAATGCAAAAGGTGAGAAAATGAAATGAAAAGGAATATAGATCACAATGAAAAATATAAATCTGTGTTGCAGATAACATGATCTACAAGAAACATTTTTCAGAATCAATCAAAAAGCTCCTATGTTTTAGTGGTGGACTTAATGTAGTGTATTGATTTTTAATGATACATGCCTGAAACTTATGGAATGTTATAATGCAGAGTTACTTCAATTAAAAAAAAAGGAAATTCCTTAAACTCAAAGTTATCAATATCACAGAATACAGGATAAACTTAGCAAAGAACCTTACATATGCATATATACTATATATATGGCAATTAACACATGGACACAAAGTGTAAAATGTTATAACAGCATTTATAATCGTTTAAAAACATTTGCAGGTCTTGTGTGCTGTAAACTGCAATTGTTTTGTGTTATATTATGTTTGATGCTATGTTAAAAAGTCAAAGAAAATTTATGAAACATGACATGAAAAACCATGTAGAGTATTATAGAGGGGGAAACACACATAGTAAAGTTGTTAATTCTCCTTAATGTGATATACAGGTCTAATGCCATTCCAATCAAAATCACAGCAAGGTTTTTGCAGCTACAGACAAAAATATTCTACAATTTATATTGAAAGGCAAGGAAGTGGAATAGCTAAACAAGTTTAAAGGAAGAGTAAAGTGGGAACAATCACTCTGTCTACTTTTAAGACATTACATAGCAACAGTAACCAAGGCTGTGTGGTATTGGCTAAAGGTTAGGCACGTAGGTCACTGGGAGAGAATGAGAACCCAGACATAGAGCCACACAGATATGCCTATTAACTTTTGCCAGTTACAAAATCAATTGAAGAGAAAAGGTGGCTTTTTGGAAAAAAAAAAAAAAATGATGTTTGTACCTCCTTAAGAATAAAGTTAACCTTAAACAAAATCTCACACCTTATAAAAATAATTCAGAATGAATCATAGACTTAAATATAAAATGTAAAATTATAAGACACCTTGAGAAAAATGAAAGAAAACCTTTTGGCACCCAGGATAAGGCACACGATTTTTAGACTTCATACCATGAACATCCATAAGAGAAAGAATTAATAAACTGGACTTCCCTTGTACTGTGAAAGAGCCCATTAAATAGTTGAGACAAACTAAAGACTTGGAGAAAATATCTGTACATCATCTATCCAACAAATGACTATTACCTAGAACATACAAGAACTCAAAACTCAGTAGTAAAAAGAAATCAAACAACTGGATTTAACAAATGGGAATAGGCCATGAAGATACAGTACATGAAGAGGATGCAAGATAGCAAACCAGTACATGGAGGACGGCAATCTTAGACTCCTGCACCATTAGGGAACAGATAATTAAAATTCTACTGAGATAGCAGTATGTACATATCAGAATGGGAAAAATTAAAAAATAGGTGATAACACCAAAAATCCAGTATGTGGGAACACAGGATCACTCATACACCGTGGTGAGAATGTGAAATGGTGTAGCCACTGTAAAAACAGTTTGGGGGGGGATCCTTAAAAATCTAAACCTATGATTGTCAAACTACTCTGCACAATCACCTTCATAGGCGTTTATCCCGGAGAAATGAACATTTATGTTCATGCAAAATCCCGTACCTGAATGTTCACAACAACTTTATTTGTAACCGCTCAAAACAACCAAATGTTCATCCATCAGTAAATACGACTGAACACATGCAGCCGTGCTTTCCTGGAATAGCTACACAGCAGGAAGGAAACTGGCTGCTGATATACAAAATTACCTGGATGAATCTTTATAGAATTATGGTCATGACAAAAGAAACATCTAGAAGGTTTTATAGTGTATGATTCCATTTGTGTAACATTCTTGAAATGACAATTAGGAAAATTTACAACAGATCTGTGGTTGGCGAGTGTTAAGGAGTAGCTGTGGAAGGAAAAGGTTGAGGCTAGAGTAAAAGCTTCTGAGGGATCTCTTTGGGAATGGATGATTTTTATATATTCACTATGTTAATATTAATGTCCTATTGTAACACTGTCCTATCATTTTGCCAGATACCGCACTGGAGGAACATGGAGATGGAGGATCTCTTTGTATCATTTCTAACAATAGCATGTGATAGTTTCTATAATTTTCTTAGTATAACAGTCTTAATTAAAAAGCCCACAGTTCTATAGTAAGCACCATAGGTGCTCAACAATTATTGAATCATAAAAGTTGTGCCTTATTGAGGATAATTCCTGTGGGCTGGAATGTACTGGAAGAAAGATGATGTTTCTGTTTTCCTCACATCTCTTTGCAAACCTCTTCCAGGTTTCTTATAATACTTGGCACTTATTTATACTCCACTATGCATGCACATATTTCACTGAATAGTCTGTCCTCTATCACTTATGGAAATCATTGTTAAACAGAAATATTGGCTAACCACCCATGGTGATATCTTCAAGATCTGAAATGTAGGCATATGAAAAAGTTTACTTACTGGAAGTGCTTAGATTGAAAGAGCAGTCAATTTCATAGTGGGGGGGTGCCTATGATTAAAACAGATCTCTTCACACAGCCCAGTTTAGAGGCACTAATGGAATTATTGGACAATGACATATTGTAACTTTTCCATAAATTATAAGTAATAGCAATAGTGGGGAAATTTCAGTAATAACAGTAGTGGTATACTTGTACAGTACTACTATGCTAGAATAAATATGCATAAGCTCACATCTCAAAAATACACTGGGTTCCTGTTATCCACGCTGGTCACCATACTCAACTTTCTGCCATGTTCTTCTGCATATGGTTTTTAAACGGCCAGCATTAGTGTAGCCTCTTGCTCTACTCTGCATAGACATCAAGCCAAATATGCAAACATTTGCCACAAACTATCCATGGCCCCAAGTTTTCAGGAAAACGAAAAGTAGATTTTCATTACAAAATATCCAAGGCCTCTGACTTAAAGATTCCCTAAAATAATATATGTCTATATTCTTCCTGGTAAAAACACATTTGAAAATCAGAAGGATTTGCTGAGTCACAGGTGAATGCTCTGACCCTAAGCTTTGCAAGTGGTAAATAGGATTTTTTATTACATTTCCAAGTGCTTCATGGCATGTGTTAAGTTATTGTGTTTTTTTCACTAAATATCAGCCTCAAACTACTGAGCAAATGAATATTTCCCATTTATCACCATGTTTCCAATCACTTTCTCCTACAGTCCTGGGTGAGTTCAAAAGATGGTGTCCTCATTCACAGGTCATAGGACTTGTACTTGACAATGCAGTGGGGGTTCTGTTTAAATGAAGTATCATCTTATCTCCTCTATCAACTATTGAGGAGGAGCAGACAACCTCAAAGATAGTTACTTAGGGGCAGATGCATCCTCTTTCTAGAGAGGTGTTTGATTACTTTTTTTTTTAATGTATATTTTACATCATTTTCCCTTTTTGCACAGTGTATGCTTCTCCCTTTAGATGTAGTCCCCACAAAATTCCCATCACCATTTCACCCATCCACCATCACCATAGTCCCTTGTGTAGGAACAGAGTCCCCCCCGCCCCGTTTTGAGGCTTCTCTCACCCACTTCCTGCAGTGTCTCTGATTAATAGTTGTCTGTTAATTTTGTTTTTTATTATAGTTATTTTTTTTAACCCCTGGGTCCTTACTTGGTTCCCTTACATTCCTCCTATATGTGAAACCATCTGATATTTTTCTTTTTCTTCTGGCTTATTTCACTGAGCATAAGCCCTTCCAGCTCCATCCATGCTGCTGTGAATGGCATGAGTTTATCTTTTTTGATTGCTGAAGAGTATTCCATTGTGTGTGTGTGTATATATATATATATATATGCATAGACATCAAGCCAAATATGCAAACATTTGTGTGTGTGTGTGTATATATATATACACCACATCTTCTTGATCCAGTCATGTATTTTTGGGGTATTTGGGTTGTTTCCATGTCTTACTCATTGCAAATAATTCTGCAATAAACATAGGGGTGTAGGTATCCTTTTGAATTAATGTTTGGCTAGTTTTTGTCACATAGTAAAGAATGCTTTTGTTTTTTCATAATTTTCACTTACAGATTTTGTGGAATTGAGGAAAATAGCTAATAATATGCATTGCTCAATGCTTATGAAGTTGTTTGTGGTTTCTTTTTTGCTTCACACATGGAATAGTATAGTTGCAAGTCCCCTTTTATGTGTTCTATACTTTAATATCCATAGCTGAATAAATGTCTAAATTTAATTGAATCTAGTGAAAACCAAACTGCTCTTTTCAGACAAAAGTACTTCTAGAATCAAATATTACTGTAAAGTTTTATAATGTAGATTGGAACATTGGCTTAAATATCATGCATTATTCTTTTTTGTTTTGTTTTGTTTTTGCAAAGACCCAGCTAATTTCCCTCCAGTGAAGGTATTCCTCTCAGACAAAACATCAAATGAATGGAAACTGATGATCTCTTATTTTCACACTAAATTCTAATCCATATTTTGCTCTAATTCGTTACTAAAAATGCTTCCCTGGTTTCTACCATCACTATCTATTGCTTTTGTTCAAAATTTTCTTTATTTTCCCAATTCCTCTACTTTTTCCTATTTCCTCTACTTTCTCAAGTCTACCCCACTCAATTCAAAGTTGCCCAAATCCACTTCTTTATTTTGCAGCATAATTGGCCTCTGTCTATCAAAATTTGTCTTTCTTACACATGAAAGGCTTTAATCTTAATCCTAGAAACTATGCACATTCATGGACTTATTTACCTATTTTCTATTTACACCATGGTTTCATGATTTACAGCAAACATGTAGACAATGTATTCCCTGCCTTTAAGAAGGGCTTAATATATCATAGTATTTACATGGTAGGGGAGGCTAGACAGCCATTGAAACAATGCTTGAAAACCATATTCTACAAATTGTCCATTGGTCGAAACTGATCTACCACCTATTTTTGTAAATAAAGTTTTATTGAAATGCATTCATACTATTTGTTTTTACATCATCTAAAGTTATTTTGTACTACGATGGAAGAGTTGAGTAGTTACAACAGAGAAGTCTACCAAACTTAAAAACCTATTGACCTTTCACATGAACAGTTTCTGACCTACTATAGAAGATTAGTTAATGTCATTTATTTCATAAACCTTTCACAGATATGAGATAGATAGAATAAAAAAAACTTCCATGATATAGTATTTAGATAACATGTAAATTACAAAATGATCCAATTTTTAGTAAATGAAATGTATATATATATATAAACTCTGTCAGATATATACTAAATACTAACAGTTTTTGAAACATAGGCAATATTTTATTTTCATATGTTGTATCCTAGTATATTTTGCTCTTATATATTTAATCTCTTAGGAAAATACTGGCTGCAAGTAACAAAACCTGTAATGATCTGTAATTTCAAACATGAGAAAATTTATTGCTCACTTAACCAAGAGTCTGGTATCTGGAGTTTATTAATAATTCAAAAATGTCAAGGAATAAATATACTCCTTATTTATATAGTAATCTTATTTAGGGTAAGATGAGTATGCAGGTAAAATAAAAAACAAAACAAAACAAAAAGCAAAACAATAAAAGCTCAGAGAATGGGGAAAGGACTTGTTTGAGAGCAGGCACATCGGTTCTGGGCCAGACTGATTCATCAAATCTATCACCTAAAATTCAAACACAAACTGAAATCAATCAAAATATTGATTTGT
Source organism: Galemys pyrenaicus (assembly GCA_019455555.1). NCBI lineage: Eukaryota > Metazoa > Chordata > Mammalia > Eulipotyphla > Talpidae > Galemys > Galemys pyrenaicus. The sequence continues at coordinate 4,246,164 of JAGFMF010011878.1, forward strand.
TGTGCACCATTCACACTTTCCATCCTGTGCCTCCAGTTTATACATCTATAAAATGAGATTAATAAAAAATACATCTTAGAATTGTTCTGAATATTGAGCATGTTAATTTTAATAAACTGTTTGAAATAGTGTCCAACATATTATCACTCAATAATTGCTATGTGTTAATATTAAATGCTGTGATAAAAATAAATGACTCAGTTAGCTTCAAAAGCCAGTCTGGAGAATATGTATCACATGAAACCATTAAGAAAAGTCACATCCATGTTGTAACATCACTCTGGTCCTGTTGATGATTTGGGTAGATGAGTTAACCACTACTCAGTGGGAACTGTGGTTTCAGGTTTCTTTTTTCCTGGTGTATAATGTTTCCTTTGCCTATGTGGTTACTCCCTTTATCCATGCCCCACCTAACTTCTACCTATTCTTTACATTTACCACACTCCCCATCTCACCCTTAGATGAGTGGGGGCTGCTGTAACAAGGTACGGGATATACCAGAGACTCATCCTCTCACAGTTCTGGAGGCTATAAGTCTTACATAAAGTGGTCACATGATTGATTCCCTCTGATGCGTCTCTTCTTGGCTTGTATATATCCTCCTTCTCCCTGGGTCTTCACTTAGTCCTTTCTATGGGTATCCATGTCCTTTCTTCCATCTTCACAGTATTATCATTTCAATATATTCTATGGATATAATGGTGAATGCTGTAGAGTATTGATATTGCTAACAAAGGAATTATATTGTGACATGACAAGTTCATAGTTACACTCTGTGGTGTAAATGCTATAATTAAACTCTGCACAGGTGATTCAGGAACATATCAGTGGGATACTGAGTCAACCTTGGTGAGGTGAGGTGGTGGGAAGTTTGGCTAAGGTCATAACCACAAAACTGAATGTATAATTTTAATTTTAGTTATACATCATATTGTCTCTCAGGGTAGGGAATTCTCCAGGTTATTCCTCATATGTTGAAGGCTCTTTTTACCTCATAATGCCATTTTTTGAAAAAAACAAAACAAACAAAAAAAAACAACTTAAAAGGAAATTATCTGCAAATGCACTAATTGATCAATTTTTTAGAAATATGTGCTCCTTTCCCACAATGTGCTAATATTGAAACACTGTGTTTGAACTGTGTGTTTGAATTTTAAGTGATAGATAGACAATGCAATTTCAAGAATTTTTTCAAATTTCTTATTCTATTTCTGGGCTCCTTCATGTGCTTGAAGAGTATATATAGAGATATTGAAGAAGAATAAGTGGGCTCTAACTAGTAGATTCATTTGCTCTTTTTGTAATATTGGGCAAAATGCTTAATCCCTTTTCTCTTCATCTTAAACAAGAGGATTGTTGATAACATTCTCTGCAAATAAGCATAGTATACAACATAGAGTTGTGAGGACTAAGTAAAATAAAGCATGAACATTATATGGAACAAAACAGAGGTTCAATAGATGTCAGAGTCTGTTTTATCTCTGTCTGATTATTTCTTCTATGCTTATAGCCAATTTCTAAAGGATGTGTTACACTCATGAAAAACTATAATTAATTTTTATCATTATTTCTGTTTCATTGATAGGAAAAAGAGAAAGTATGGACATTCAGTTCTCCCTATTATGTGGTCATCTAAAAACATTTGTGAAAAATTTATTGGATATTTTAGTGACTTACCCAGGTAATCATGATCATTGATTTCCTTTGCTCTGTATAAAGCCTCACATGTTTTCCACTGTCTGCTAGATTGTTCTTTTATGGAGAAGTAGCATTTTGCCATGAGAAGCATGTAAAATATTTAACTCCTTTCCACTTTCTTCCTTTGGGGGTCAAAGGTCAGACCTTAATGAGATGGATTACTCCAGAGCCTGGAGCATATTTTTGCTGTGACTGTGTAGCTGTCAAAACCTTTACAGTAACAGAGAAATTATTGACTTTTCTCAGCTTAAGATTGTCCAGTGAACAAAAGGATGATTGAGCCCACAGCAAGTGTTTCTTAAAAACCCTCATGACCTTGTCATTACCTCATTTGCAGGGAGAAAAAAAATCCAAAATTAATTTCCTAGAGGAGACGGGAGCTCTATATTACTTTTTATAAGATGTCATCGGGGCCAGATATATGAGGCTAATGTTAAGAAACAATGAAAGATAATGTGAGAAAGTTTGGTTGGGATTGACTTGGTGATGCTGACAAAGAAGTGAGTGGAATTCAATAAACATTCATTGAGGTTATTTTCATGCAAGGCATGGTCAAGGTATTTTGCTGTGCGAATGAAGTTTAGAAAGAGTTCTATGACCCAGGAGTTTATATTTTGTAGGCACGTTAAAAAAAAAAAAAAAAAAAGGAAATCATTTGGTGAATAGCAGCTCAGGTAGACAAAAGAACTGACTTAAGAGTCTGTAGACCTGCTTTCTAGATTCAATTCTGGTTCAATGAAGTTTCTAATTTGTTGTGTTTCATGTCGACTTATTGTAAACTGAGAACTGCTAAGAACAAAGACATCTTCCCAGACAGTTCACACATACACACACACTGTGTCACTAACTAGTCACCGCTCAATTGTATGTTAGAATAACTTAGGTATAATTCGGGCCACGTTTCAGGTCTAGAGACCTCAAGGAGGGAACAAAAAGTTAAAGTTAAGATTACTTGAGAATGGTTCCTTGATTGACTCTGAAGATGCTCTTTGGCCAATCACCATCTTCCGTTCCGAAGAATAGCTTTCAGTTCATAATGCCTCAAATTTCCTGTTTTGTTCAGTTTGAATGTGACTGTCACCTCTGGGCCTTTTATTAACTTTAAAAATCATGGGGCTCTCACATTTGGTCAATCTGAGGAATCAGTACTCTTAACTTGAAGCGAATAGTCAAATTTAGTGGCTGGTGATCCTGTCTTGCAATTTTTTTTAACAGTGTGAAAAATATTGTATAATTTTCATGAAGTCAAGGGAAAAATTTCAGACTCTATAAAAATGTATATATACAGACATGTATTTCTATGCCAATTTTTCTGCCTTTATGTAATTCAAATTTCTGAGACATAACAAAACTACTTTACTGCTTTTAGAAATTAAATAAGCAGTGTGTGTATGTGTGACTGTGTGTGAATGTGTGTGTATATGTTTTAGAGTCTATCTTAAATGAGTATAGTAGATCTCTTATAAAACTGCCACTTCAAATGCTTTTAGATGGGATTAACAATGGTTGACTTGCTTTCGTAGCAATTACAGAATTATTAGCTAGACCATTAGTTTGTAAATTGCTTGATTATATGCCATATTCTTTTTTTTTAAAGATTTATTTATTTATGCATATAAGCACTGGGGTACAGGCCAGAGGCGTGTGGGGGGGGTGAGAGGACCCACCATAGAGAGCGGGGAGCAGAACAGGCAGATCAACAGAAGTACACTGCTAAGGGGAGCAGCGAGCACAGCAGGAGAGGTCTGCCATGCCATGTGGGTCCCCCCCCTGGCCGGCAGCAGGGATCGAACTCGTGCTGCAGTGGCTGCAATTCGCTTCATAGTGCGTTGCCCAACCCACTGCGCCACCAGGGAGTATATGCCATATTCTTGACTGAGAAAGATTAGTTATAAAGACAAATTCTTTGAGGGATTTTACTTAGGAAATTAATTTATGGAATACTACACAGTTGTACTTCTTGTTATATTTACTTATCCAACTGATTTGTCAGTAAGTTTAAAGATGATCGAGAGAAGGGAAATCCTTCCTACTAACTCCTTTGAGAAAAATATTTTGCAAATATTGGCTTGTTGTTGAGAATTTTTTTTTCCATAAGGGCATAACGTAGCTTGTTGTAATAAAGAATGTGTGATAGATTTTAAGATGATGCTTTATTTTCTAGTGTGGGGCTCTTAAAAATACTTGGGTATTAGGTTGTAACTATAAATGTAATATTTCAGTAAACATTTTTTCACCAAGTAGTGAAAAGTTCCTATGAATTGAATAAATTGACTTAATTACATAGAGAGGGAAGAGTGAATTTGAAAGAAGAGATATAATCAGATTTCATTTCTGGTTGTTTGAATGGGAAATCCGACAAGTAAAGGTAAAAATGAATTCTCCACATTTGTATGTTGGCTTCTATCCAATATAGAAGAACTTGACACACTCTTCAAATGGGAGTTCATTTTCTCATCCTTATTTGAAACCCTGGTTGTGTGGTCTTGGCTATGTTAGAATTGTCTACAACCAGACTAAAAGGTAAAGTAAGTGGATATGTTAGGGGAAAGAAATTAGAAAGGTTTTTCAGATAGGCAGAATGTAATTACTTACTTGAAATTTACCCAGGTCATTTGCTGTTGAAACATTCAGTTGGTGCAAAAGATCTTTAATTATCCAAAGCAACTAGTTTGTGGTTTCACATCTCAGTGGAAAGAAAGCAATTCCTGAAGCAAGGCATTGTAAACACCATGCAGTTCTGAAGCATTCTTTCTGATCAAAGGAAACCAGGGTTACTTCTTATTAGAGAGGGCCACTGTAAGCATGCTCAGTTATTTCTTAGGGAAGGAATCCCCAGATAATCTATGAAGAGGAGCTAATTTTCCTTTCACGGAGGCATGTTGTAATAAAGTCTCAAGAATGGTTCTGAAGCAGGACTGAGATTGTGGAGACCCTAACTCAACCACTTACCAACTCTTTGACCTTGGACAGGTTTTTAAATTTCCCCATACTTCATGCCTAGAAAGGAAATAATACCTATTATCAGACAGAAAGTATAAGGGGTAAATAAACTATGTCAAATCTAGCACAGCACCTGTCACATATTCAGAACTGAAAAGTGTCAATTTTCTCTGCAAAGAATGTACGCTTATGAAGGTGATAGTCGGAGTGCAGTAGCGAAGCCTGGACCAAAGGCACATCACTAATGATCATGCTTCCCGCTGGTAAATTGAACCAGAAACCATGGAGATGAGCCTGGACTCCCATAAGGGTGCCCCAGGCATCCTGGGAGAAGGCAAAGTATAGTTCCTGTTTTGCTCCTTCTTAGCTGCCTGACTTTGGGTAAATTACTTTAACTCCTCAGTTAATTAATTGCTTCATTAGGCAGTCAATATAATGATATTTTTCTGCTTACCTCCCAGATATGTATAGAATAAATTGGTGCAAAAATCCTTTCTAGACTTGAGCTCACGATCCAACCATGAGGACTGGAAAAAAAAGAGATGAATCTACTTCTCTATGTGAATGAATATCTACTTATTGATTCCTAGTATTGGCCAGTTATGTTAGGAGCTGTGAATAAAACATGTTAAGATGCTCCTGAATATTGTGGGCTCAGAGTCATCTTTTTAGCCTTTTCTGAGATGGGCACATAGATAGTCAATAGCAATTTTTTCCAAATTAGAGTGAATTGCCATCTACCTGATGAGGCTCTGAGTTCCTCTGACTGGAATATCTGCCTTTGATATTTTCTGGCACAGAATGGTCAAAAAAAGCCCCTTGGTGCTTTAAGTATTCCACGTGAATGAAATATGCAGTAGGACTCTTCATTAATGGGGTTTGGCTTCTAAGGAACTGCATTGTTCTCTTGCTTTTCTCATCGTTTCATTTACTTTTGAGATCTTTGGGCTTGTTTGCTAGCAGGACTAGCTCTCTTCCCATGTTTTTGTTCAGTGTTTGACTCATTTTTATGCTCATATATTTATTGAAATGCTTCCTGTAAACACAATTCCTTCTCGTTTGGAAACAGGTATAATGCCAGAGAAGAGCACAGTGATAAGAGCCATTGTATCAAAATGAGGATCTGAGGTACCTGGTAAGTGTTCACTTTGACTGGACCATTGAGTGTGTGAACCCAGAGCCAGACTGTGGAAGACTGAAGTCCAGGAGCTTGGTGACAGGCCACAGTGAATAAAGTAGTGTACAGTCTAGCAGTCCACTGTAGCCACACCATTGTTCGCCAAGCTCATAGAACTAGTCATCGTTGCCTTACGAAGAGTGTGCCTCTGAACCAGTGGGATGGCTTTGATTCTTAGGGTAAAGAGATTGGACTAGCTGGTGTAGCAAAAGGTAAAGATAAAGAGGATGACATTGCCCTCTTAGCTTGCCTCCATCCCAGGCTGCATTGTGTGTCCAGTCATTTGTACAATAACAATAACTAATACTGAACTTCTGCTGCTCCTGTAGCCCAATCACTTAGATCATTCAGAGACGGAACAACTGGGTCGCCTGTGCGTGCTGACCAGGGCCATGGACCACTGTGCGTGAGAGCTTTCCATTATTGCAGGATTATAACTTCAGCCATAGGAAGCGCCGTGGGAGACACTACAGTAGGAGTGGGGATGATCTTTATTACATCTTGAGAGTGTCATGCCTCAGGGCAATCCTGGGTTATTGTAAAGAAGCTGGACACTGGTGGTGCAGTGAGTTGAGAGCCCCACTGTGAAGCATCCACTACACAGCAGCATGAGTTCGATCCCTGGCCAGGGAGGGGACCTACATGGCACAGCAGATCTCTCCTTCCTCACCCGCTGCTCCCCTTAGCAGTGTATTTCAGTCAATCTGCCTGTTCTGCTCCCCACTCTGTCTCTGGTGACTCTTCTCACCTCCTGTGACTCTGGCCTGTACCCCAGCTCTTGTATGCATAAATTAAAAAAAAAAAAGAAGCTGGACACTGGAATCTTACAACAGTAATGGCAGGGGCAGGAAAGCATTTGCCGAGACTGATGGTCTGTGAGGTCCACCCACAGCAGGAAGTCGACCCTATCAGACTTAACTAGATAAGGAGTATGACAGGTATCTTCTTAAGTGAGCTATCTCCTTTTTAAGTGATAGGTCATGAGAATTGTTATCATTGCTTTAGAGATAAAAGAGTTATTTTTCCTGGTAGGGAGGGTAGAAGACAAGGAAATACACTAAGGTTAAGACCTATTCTTGGGGCCTCCCTGGTGGCGGAGTGGGTTAAGCAACACACTATGAAGCAAACCGCAGCCACTGCAGCTCAAGTTCAATCACTGCCGCTGGCCAGGGAGGGGACCCACATGGTACAGCAGACCTCTCCTGCCTCGCCGGCTGCTCCCCTCAGCAGTGTGTTTCAGTCAGTCTGCCTGTTCTACTCCCCACTCTGTCTCTGGTGAATCCTCTCACCGCCCTGGACTCTGGCCTGTGCCCAGCTCTTGCATGTATAAATACATAAATCTTTAAAAAACAAAACAAAAACCCTATTCTCATACCAGCTACACAATGGTTAGGAAAGAGCCTGTGGAATGCACAGAGAAGCTTCTATACCCCATGATGCATACAGTGTACTGGAACAACCAACATCTTTGCCATTCTGTTTAACTGTTCACTCATTAAAGATTTAGGTTCTTATACTCCAGGAACTACTTAGGATTCACAGAAGTGGGATCACTATTGGTGTCTACAACATTTGAATAACACTATGATGTCATCATTCCCACTCTGCAGATGGGAAGTCCTCCAGTCCTAGAAACAAAGATCATTGCTGCTAAAAATGCTGACAAAATGATTATTTTGGTTGAAAGCTATGTTTTTTTTTTTTTTAATGTATTTGCATTCAGTAATATTAGCTTTTGACCATGAAGGAAAGTGCTTGGTATTCTCCCAAAAGATGCTATTTATAACTTTCACTTTATAACTCAGGACTAAGATAGAAATCCCAACATTCCTTTGATGCCTAGCTGTGAGGACATGGCTTCTAGACATTTATGATGGTGACTTAAGCCATGCCTGTCTCGTGGTCCAGATGCTTTTGTGTTGGCTACTGGAGGCTAGAGAGAATCCATCAACAGATGATTTGGTTTTTAATTCATTCCTTTTTCTCTCTTAGTTATGTAGTGATCATAAATAAAGTGGATTATTGAGGACCAACTGAGTGAGTAGCATTAGGAAATTACAAGCTGATGATCCACAACAGTTACTTTTTAAGTAAAGTTAGAAATTTTACTTCAGAGATTTTTGATTCTACTGTTCTGTACCCAACCCCTCCAGATAGCTGAGCCATTGCTTGCTTCCTAGATGAGCAAGAATATTGAAGCAAAAACATAACCCGGACCAATTTTATTGATCTTGCACTTTGTTAGCCCATAATTTTCATATGATCACTTTGCCAATTAAGAAAATATTTTAAGAAAGTTTTATTTTACTACTCAAATTTGCTTCCTGATGTCCCCATAAACATCAAAAAGATGCTAAGGGACCCTAACGTGGTTAACAAAGGGATAGAGATATGCAAACAAAATAATAAATTTCTCTTTTTAAAATTATTTTTTAATTAAGCAAACATTGGCTTATAGCACACTATATAGACATCAAAAATTCAGGGTTGCCTCCTCAGGTGTGTGCTACCCCGCCACCCCACCACCAGGGCACCCAGAGTTCTCTTCCCTCTGCTAGCCCCTCTCCACTTCCTCCTTTCCCTCCCCTCCCCTCCCCCTCTTATCCCCCCTCCCCCACTCCTCCCCTCCCCCATCTCCTCCCTTCCCCCTCCCCTCCCCTCCCCTCCCTTCCCCTCCCTTCCCTTTCCCTCCCCTTCTGACAGCCTCCGTTTTATATCCAGATTTCTAGTGTTTGATTTTGCACTATTTGTTTTGTTTCTTTGTCTTCCATATATGAGTGATATCATCCAGAATTTTTCTGTTCTACCTTCTCCCACCTTCTAGAAGCATCAACCTATGTGCTTACCCTCTATATTTTCCCCAGTGAGATTGAGGCTCCCTAGAAATTATTTCATATTCTCCCTCCTGACAATTGTTTCAGATCTAGGGTAATGCCTGGACATGTCTTAAAAGTTCACATTTCCAGGATCCCAATGCAGATTTACCAAATCTCTGAGAGTGTAGCGAGGAATTTTATTTTTCAAACTCCATGGAAATGTTGATACAGTTCATTCCCAATGGCACTTGCCCTGGATTTCTCACTGTCCATGTTTACCATTTTCCGTGAGCATTGCTCGAGCACAAGAGAAAACTTCCTCTACCCCCCTGGGATCTTCTCAGGCTGGACAAGTAATCAGAACAGGACCGGATGGTTAGCAAAGGAAAAACAATCAGTTTAATAACATGCACATGGACAATTTATATCAGTTAAAGTCCAAATAATGGTGGAATAAACCAGGAACATGTATCCTGTGTATAGGGACCTGAGTTGTCAAAGCCAAAGAGGGAGAGATTTCACATGAGAGCAGAGATGAAATTCTCAGAGAGGACAAGTTCACCAATAAGTCTGTGACTGGGTAAGATCCTCAAACTACATTCTTCTAGGTTCTAAAAGGAGCACCAGTTGCATCTCTGGTTAGGGAAAGGGCAGAAGTTGAGGATGTGAGGATCTGTTCATGGGTTAGGGAAGGTTGAATGACTTAGGGAAGATAAGGAACTTCCAGCCTTCAGGGTCCTCACTTCTCTCAACCCAAAACAATCTTCATCTTTAAATAATGACAGTGGCTCTCCTGAGGCCCATTACAGGACTTTGATTGACCTTCAGTTCCCAAAACAAGTGGACAGGAGCCTACTCTGGGCCATTGAGATGAGGCTATCTGACCCTGTTGGCGAGACTGACCTCAGGCATGAACTTGTCCCCTGGGCCCACCAGAGCTCCATGCCTTCTTCTCTCTTCCTGGAGCTCCATCTCCCATGCCTCCGCCTGCTGGCATGGAAGGTCCTCTGTCGGGCTGGTCCTTCACGACTGAGGTCAGCATGTTCAACTCATGGTCCAGTGGATGCCAGAGTTCCTTCAAGGGTAAATCCTTGCCCAGCCCTTAATGCTCTTCCCATGAGCACTCGATAACTTGGTGTAGTGTTGCTGAGTTTTCCTGTCTTGCCCCCAGACATTTGGGGTGTGTGAATGAAGACAAGAGCCCCTTCTGTGTGCATCCATTCCCATGCCAGAGCACACTGATGTACGGGACTTGGGTAAGATTGCAGCCTCTGCTCTTCCCCGCATCACGCAGTAAGCATGGTGACAGTGGGGGCCCAGACCCCTGGTGTCCTGTTGAAATACTTTCCCAGGGGGCTATCCCACTCTTTGTATGAAGCACACCACAGACAGGGAACCCTCTGACCTTCAAGCCATGATAAGTTTCACTAAATCTGGTGGTAAATCTAGTTCATATTTACATTTTTCTAAGGTTGGAAGTTAGAGCAATATTTAAAATTTCTTTCTTTTTAAATGATTTATTTATTGATGCATACAAGAGCTGGGGTACAGGCCAGAGGTTCAGGCCAGAGTCACGGGAGGTGAGAGGATTCATCAGAGACAGAGCGGGGAAAACAACAGGCAGATTGACTGAAACACACTGCTGAGGGCAGCAGCAGGTGAGGCAGGAGAGGTCTGCTGCGCCTTGTAGGTACCTGCCCTGGCTGGGATTGAACTTGTGCTAGTGTGCATGCTTCACAGTGTGGCGCTCAACCTGCTGCGCCACCAGGGAGGCCCAGTATTTAAAGTTTCTTATAGAGAGTTTTCAGCTGACCTCCCCTCATCTCTCACACAGATAAATGTCCATGCAGAACTCCTTTCTACTTTTATTATTTTGATTGAATTTTCCTTCTTATAAATATTTTACTTCATATAGCTTATGTTTCTAGGCAAGTTTTGTCCAGTTGGACTCTTTGTTCTTAACACATTTCTTGTTATTCATTCTGTTTACTCTGAAATTCTCTGTGTATAGAATTCTTGAATATGACAACCTGGCATCTTAATATTTTGCCCATTCTTCTAACATTTGGGTGCAATGCCAGTAAATTTTGCAAATTATGAAATAGGTAGTATCTACCTAGTGTAAAATGCTGAGCTAAGCATATGTGTGTAGGTGTGTGTTTATAATACATATGTATTTACACACACACACATATGCATTATATACACACACTTGCATACACATGGATAATTTTCTTCTCCTCCCTCTCCCAGGCTCATCCTCCTCCTTCTCCTTTCCTCCTCCTCCTCCTCCTTCTTCCAAAGACTCTGCATGGTTTGGATAATCCACGGCTTCCAGATTAGGGAAATAAGTCTCAGAGACATTAGAGAAACTCTTGCCATCAACAAAATGAAAAAATGGACTTTATTCCATTTCTTCTTCAACCTAAGTCCTTTGGACCTTTGATTACTGAGGTCTTTTGACTACCACTAGACTAGACTAGTCAGTTTGCTGGTGGTATTTGACAATGACAGTCAAATTGGTGAGTCACTTTAATGTCTTATTAACTATTAATGAGAGAACAGGGCCACCTTCATATTCCTCTTGAGCTCTGGTGAAGACAGCCCATCTAAAAATCATGCCCTCAGCTGAGCACAGGTCTCTCAGCTCTGTCTGCATTTCACGGGTTTCTTGGAAGGAAGTCTCTCTGGTAGAACAGTGTGGCCAAAGACTGTTGTTTATGACATTCTAGAAACCTGCTGAGTGGATTGGGGAGGACCAAAGCCTTGGGAAAGTCTTGGTATAATTTCCCATGTTGAAAAAAAAATTAAAAGGAAAGAGGACCTGCTTCTGGGCGGGCTACTCTATAATTAAAGCCGGATGAGAATTTCATCCATGCATTGAATAAATATTTATTAAGGGTTTACTACGCGCTCGGCCCTCTATTAGATCCTGAGAACAGAGGGCACGCAAACACGATCCCTGTTCTCACCAGCCAGAGGAAGATATGGGCAGGGAACCATAAGCCATCACATCCGACACAAGGTGAGAGGAGGAGAAGGGGCAGGGCGGCAGCTCCAGAAGCAGGAGCTACCTGACAAGCCAGGGGACATTTACCCAGCGAAAATGACACTGGTGGGCAGAGACACCAAGGGGAAAAAGAACTGCTGGTTTGAATGGTTGACAGTTGTGGGCACGGCTGAAATAGAGTGAGCAAAAGAAGGCATAGCTGGGTCTGTACTCGGTGCGTCTGATGTGGCCTGGGTGAGAGGGAGCACTTTCTCATTTGTGAATGGGAACCATTTTGCAGAGATTTCCTGTAATTATCCACCACTTGTGGGACCTGCTGTGGCGCATGATTCAAACAAGCTGCTTTGCCGCTCTCCTAACTATAGCCTCTCCCCAAGCAGGTGAGCCAAGGGCAGTGGAGTGGACTGCAGGCATTTCTGGTTATTTGACGTCTAGCAGCTCATGCACAGAATCCGAACGAGTCACTGCTTGGTTCATGGACTCCAGTGTGAAGCTCTCGTTGCTCCAATGTCACTGTGAACAGTCTTCTCCTCTTGGGCCACGAGAAATCATTCAGGTCCTTTTCCATGGTGAGGATGGAGCTGTCCCTGGCTTTCCAAGGAAGTGTGCAAAGCCTTTCAGCTCAGAATCCCATAGTGGCTACCCATGGAATTTGCGCACTAGACTAATGAGATGCCAGATTCACTGTATCACTTGCGAGTCCATCCCAGCTAGAAAAACATCCAATTACTTGACTAAATAGCTAATGCTATTAACACCACTCATGCTTATCTTCAGGGTGGATGGGTGCAGCTGGGTTTTCTTTTTCCTTTTTTTTTTTAGCATTTCTCCACTTCTTCTTAGTATGGCAGTGCTTTAAATAATAATAGATACTGAACAGGAATGTTTATCCTCAGACTTAAGTTCAGTTTAGAAAAACAATCAGCTGAGTTCAAAACCACTTTTATTGGTAAAATGATCAGTTTGCAATTCCCAGAATCTCATAGTCTTGATTTCTAAGCCTGAATTGAAAATGTAACAGAATGCCTTTTAAAATCCCAGAGCAAAGACAGAATGGGAAAGATCTGATTACGATCTCTTTTCTCTCAAAGTATAAAGCGATTTATTTTGAAAGAAAGCAATTCTGGGTTAATAAATATTTTTATTCATAAAGGTGTTGCCTATATAGTTTCAACTTTTTAGTTGGACTTTAGTTGGTGGGGGAGAAGTATTTCAGGCTCCATCAAATGTGGTTTTGATGCAAACGATTTCTGGCATTTAACCTTTTATATTGAAGAATATCAAAATAAACTGCTTTTTACCTATCTACCTCTATCTATCTCTCTGTCTCTGTCTCTGTCTCTATATCTCTCTCTCTCTCTCTATCATCTATCTATCTATCTATCTATCTATCTATCTATCTATCTATCTATCTATCTATCTATCTATCTATCTATCTATCTATCTATCTATATCTGTCTGTCTCTATCTATCTATCTACTCTCTCTCATTCTCTCTCTCTCATCTATCTATGTACAATCTTCCTATCACCTCTCTATCGTTCAAACATAATCTTCAGGATATTTGTGCTGGAATTGTTCTGCTTATGCCTCTAGACCTAGCCTCTGATGCCCGGACTCTGTGCGTTGGGAGACTGGCAGCAAAGACTGAAAAGGACTCCCTTGCTGCCTGACTTTCACTGGGCCTGGCCAGCAGGAGAATAGGGAGAGGGGGAAGGACAAAAGGAGAGGGATGCCAGCGTTGTCCCTTGCAGTGACCTCCTTTTTCTTCCCAACACCGTAGCTGCTGTCCAGGTAAGAGGCTACACCTTCTTCCCCTTTTCTGCTGAGAATAGGTTGGGAATGCTCTATGTCTAAATGCTCTGTTTTAACTTTCCTTTACCCTCCCACACTCTGCTAGGGAGTCCCTTCATTCACCTACCTCCACTTACCCCTGAGGAGCAGAGTCCATGCAAGCTATTCATGCCTACCTTTGCATTTTGAGTGGGGCTGAGACACAGATTCTACTTTCACACCTTTTCTATAGACATCTCATCCCAAATTACGTTTGATGACTAATAGAAGAAAAGCAATGGCCTACATAAATTAAATTTTAAAAATTCAGTAATACCTCCTTATAATAATATAATCTTTATAATTCTCCCTTGTACCACCTAGTAAATAATGCCTGGAATTAGACTGTTGTTACTGGTGGTAGAGTCTGACACAGAATTATTTTAAGGTTGTATCAAAAGGGTATTAAAAGGGATAGGCTGCTACTGTGTTTGGACTCAGTAGAGTCAGGAAAATCAGAATGTGAGGGCATGGAGAGGCAGAGGAAGGAAGTTTAATGCTCAGTATGAGTCTACATCATGTAGCTCTCCCATTCAGGCGTGTGCTAAATCAGAATATGGTGGCTTTGAGATGGGAGCCATATATGACTGAAGACATATATATATAGGGGACATATATGACTGAAGACAGAGGGGAGGGGTGAAATTGTATGCAGTTTGCTTAGGAAACCCCTGTAGTTCAGTGTCACCTAGAGTTATCTTCCCTGTGGTTTAAATTTTTCTGAAATGGAGCAACTTTTATACAGATGTTCTTGGACTTCGGGAAAACAAATCCAGCTGAAATGTATATTATATATAGTATGCAGAATGCATGAGAGTTCAGTGGAGGTGGTTTCATATAACCACTAAATTGTATGAAAAGTTGCTTCTTCCACCCCAAAGAAAACAAAGTCATACCAAATACTAACATTAAAGAAATCCAAACAACAAAAACAACTTTCAGAGTAGCCAAGTTAAATTCGTTCTTCCCAAATATTCCCACAGAATAAACATAACATTTTCTTAAGCCCTGGCAAGTTAAGTAAAACCAACTTTAAAGAAAGGGGTGTTAAATGTTTTTCCTCTGACAATGTTGTCCAAAACTGTAGTGTGGGTGGAATATTTTTGGAAAGCTTTTGGGACATTTCATTTTTTTGCTCTTATTCCATTTTCCCCCCAATTTTGTTTCCTTGGATACTTTAAAATCAAATCCAAATTGTCTTTCACATTGTGAAGAATGATAGACACCTTGATAATTCTGGGATTACACATTTGGGGCTTAAGTGCTTTAGTCAAACAAAGAACTTGAAACAAAACACTTTATTCTTTGTCATTTTTATTGGCATGGGATTTTAGTTCACATGAAGACAGAAATCATCCCTGTTCATAGACCAAAGTTTTCTGTTTATTCTCAGATTTAGTAAGGCAGAATTAGCACAAATATAATCTAAACTGCTTTTTTTTTTTAGGTTTAGATATAAAGAGAAAATGATCTTTTGGTCTCATAATTGCTAGGTTATCACGAAGATGCTATTTTGAAAATCAATTGTATTATAAGAAACTAGACAGACAGCAATAATTTCACTGCTAATAGCTACAGTACATGTGTGAAGGTAGGGGTGGAGGCTGATGGTCCATTGCCTACGTGCTATGCCCTGGTGTCTATGTGCCTGGGTTAAAAGCTCAACTCTGACACTCACTAGCTCTGTGACTTTGGGCTAGCTACACTGCCTTCCTGTGCTTTAGTTTCTCTCATTCATAAGTGAGAATTTAGATAGTAACCTACCACAACAGGCTGTGGTATTTCATGACTTAATAATTTAAATGTATTTAATACAGGCTTTCAGTGAGGGTCATCAAGCATTGGTTCATATTTTAATTTTTTTTTACATCATTCTTTATTTTTGTACAATGTGAGCTTTCTCCTTTCAGGTATAGTCTCCATAAAATTTCCACCACCAATTCACCCAAGCACCATCATCTTAATTCTTTGTGTTCTTCCCTTCCCTATTTTGATTCCTCTCCCTCCCCCTCTCCTGCAGAATGACTCTGATTTATAGTTGTCCATTAATTTTTTTTTATTATAATTGTTATTTTTTTTCTTGGTTCCCCTATATTCCTTCTATTTTTCTTTTTCCTTCTGGCTTATTTCACTGAGCATAATCCCTTCCAGCTCCATTCATGTTGATGCAAATGACATGAACTTGTCATTTTTGATTGCTGAGTAATATTACATTGAGTATATATATCACATCTTCTTGATCCAGTCATCTGTTTTGGGACATTTGGGTTGTTTCCATGTCTTACCTATTGTAACTGGTGCTATGATAAACCTAGGGGTGCAGGTATCCTTGTGGGTTGTGTTTAATAGATAAAAATTTAATAATTTTCCCCCTCATTTTACTCCCCATTTTACTTACTCATTTCCTTTGTCTACTTTAA
Source organism: Galemys pyrenaicus (assembly GCA_019455555.1). Classification (NCBI taxonomy): domain Eukaryota; kingdom Metazoa; phylum Chordata; class Mammalia; order Eulipotyphla; family Talpidae; genus Galemys; species Galemys pyrenaicus. The sequence goes on from JAGFMF010011878.1 coordinate 4,262,060, forward strand.
CCATCACCTGCAGGAAAACAAGACTTAGTTATGAATTTGTTATTGAGGATCATGTGCTAGATTAATGACTTTTCTTTCACTGCCTCATTTAATCTTTATAGTAAATTTAGGAGGCAGATGCAGAATAAAAACTAGTGAGTAAGAATGGATAAGATCAGTCCTATGCATTGCAGTTTGGCAACTCCATTAGAATATTACATGTAGTTCCACAAAGTGCATTTTCATAAATAATATAGCAATCAAGTAGACCACTTAAGACCTTTTGGCTTATATTATTAATTAAAACACTACAGACATTTGTTATTACTCAATAGCTATCATCTTCATCTTCACTTTGCAAAGACCTTGCAAACTTTGAGGTTTGGAGTAGGAACTTAGGATTCTCATTAAGGATTAGCATTTTTACTCATAACTGTAATGTGAGCAATTTCTTCTTCTGCAAACTGATAACTAGAATTTTTTCTTTATATTAAAAAAATTGAGTTCATTCTAGTTACTGCCATAACTCTATCATTTGAAACCTTATTTCTCCCAAGTCTTCTATGTGCTGGCTGTAAAATAGCCTCATTACAACTTGGACTGCTATGGTGATACACTAAGGATTGGTGAATGTTCTGGGGAATCAAAGATCATTATCATTACATACTGAGAGCCCACAATTTGAGAGGAACTCCAGCAGGTATGGAGAATTTATACATGGTCAAATTCTAAAGTTTTAGATTTCCACTTCCGCAACCCAATCACATTTATTAAACTGGGGGTTCTGATTTTTAATGATTACTTTTAATGCATTTAAGGATTTTTGAAGATATGGTAGCCCATTTAAAATAACAAGAACTGAATCCTTAGATAAACTACTGACTCAGATGTTTTAATATGTACTAGTCATCTCCTTAAGCTGCCAGATCCTCATTCTTTTGTCCTATTTTTTTAGTTTATGCATTGATTTTCTAGAAATGAAAACATCTTCATCAGTATGATTCTACGTTTACACATCTGGCATAACCCAATCTGATGAAAGTAAATATGTAAGTATCTCAGGCTTAAATGTAATATTTTAGCATTCTTTCATACGGAAATCTAATTCAAATATACTGGAAAAAATTCGCATTTTGATTAATTTGTGGTAGTATCAACCTCCAAATAAACACCGGGTGCTCTATCCTAGTCTTTTTTTTAAGCTTTCGGAGTTTGCTTTTATGGTACCTATTATTTCCAGATGACAGGACATGGTGCTGAAAAGTATGGGAAAATATGGTTAGACTAATGGGTTTCCTGCCGACTAAATCATTCTGAATCATTTAATGCGGCTTCTATATTATCTCACTGTTGATTAAAGCAAAAGCAAATTACAGTACAGGAATCTCTTGAAGAGAAATTATCTGATGAACTGGTTCCCAAAGAGGTGGAGAAATGTGATATGACCGTCTGCTTGAGGTACATCACTCTCAAGCCCTGCCTTTCTGAGAGACAGCCAGGAGAGATGAATTTGTGTTCCTGATAGAGATGTCATTCCATTCATGGCACATGTATGTCAAGATGCTATCAAAGCTGAAGATTGTTTTTCAACTTTCTTAATTGATAAACCTCCAAATCACCGTCCTAGTGGAAACTTACAAACCTGGCTGATTTTCTGCATACAGGAGATTAATAATGACTTCTTATAAAAGAAGGGTGTCAGAGGAGAACAGCAAAAAAAAAAAAAAAAAAAGGAAATATGTCAGAGTTGATTAATTATTAGAGTTAAAAATACACCCATTATAAATGGTATTGGAACAGTGATTTAAAAATGCATTTTAAATGACGACGGCTTTATGATTTGGATGTCATTTGCTCAACATGGAGATACTAATTTTGATTGATGGGCTTATAGATGTCTTCCTTGAGATTTGGCAGACAAAACTGATGTCTATGGGTTAAATCAAATGCTTCCACATTTTTAAAAGTTCTATTATAACACTCAAGCCATCACTCACAGTGATCTGGAAGACTCATATCCCAGGGTTGTGACAAATGAAACCCACTTATCTCATCCAGATTACATGACTATTTCCCAAACCCTTTCTTAATGTCTTGTCTTCTGAAGCTATGCTATGGTAATTTAAGACATTTCTTTTCTATTTTCCATGTATTGATATTTCCCCCACATATTTTGTCATTTGATTCATCTTCCTTGAATTGTCATCAACTTAGCATTGACAATTTTTGTGGCATCTCATAAATTACACAATAAAGATGAAAAACTACTTATGCTCTCTCTGTTGTGGTTGCATGGCTGATGTTATGGAAAAATTCAGAAAATGCATTTGGAGGAAATCAGTTAAGCATAAGAATAAGGAATAAAGAATAGATGCGATAAAGGATAGAATTTATATACTTTACTTCCAAAATGATGCTGGAGTCAAAGAACCAATATCTAACTTGTGAGTACCATCACTGCTTAAAAAAAAAAAGAGATGAAAAAAGGAGAAAATAAGAAAATGATAAAATAGAGGAATATTCAATAGGAATCCTGTTTCTAGTTTTTATTCACTTGAAATAAATTCAGTATAGGATATAGTCATAATGTGATTTTGTGGTGTGAAGGGTAGATTTTTTAATAGTAGTACAACATGAATTGAGGATCATTACTGTAATAATCCCTTTACCATATATGGGTAGCTCGAGTCAACATAATTTGCGAAAATGCAATACTTATCTAATTTTTATAGTTTATTTGCCTCTCACGCTTGAGTTCCTCAGAAAGGTAAGATTATATCTTATACTTCTGTACAACTCCATTTCTTAGCAGAAGATCTGATATATAGGAGACAAATTTCTGACAATAAATTTCTGAAAAATTCTGACAGTAGATTTTGACAGTAAATATCTGACAAATTTATCATGTAGGAAGCAGATTATAATGCAGATGTTCTGGTACAATATAAATCAATAATTCCTTTATTTTGTTATTCATTCATTTGAATATGTATTAAGTGACACAGTGACCGCCTTCCTAAAATATATTTGAGTGACTAAATGTATATCTTGTACTAACAATGTGCAATGGGGCAGTTTTTTAAACAACAATGAAAAAAGGCTTTAATTATTACTTAGACAAATTAGAATACAAAACATTCTGTTGGGGAGATGCCCAGATTGACAGTTTTCTTTAGTGCTTAAGTGTCCTCACCAAATTTAAACTTTAATATGACCATTAACTAGAGTTAGGGTGAGCAAACCCATTCCCTGTATTTATAAGTAAAGTTTTATTGGAATATAGCCATGTTCATTCATTTACCTATTGTCAATAGCTGCTTTCATGAAAGAGAGTTCTGCACGTGTGACAGAGATCAGCTGGTTTGCAAAGTCTAAGGCATATAATATTTAAATTTTTTTTTCTGACTCCTAAGCTAGAATATACTCAATAGTAATCTTTATAAAGATATTGTCTAGATTCTAGCATAGGAATCTAGGAGCATAGGAATTTAGGAATTTAGCACAGGAATTAGGGAATTAGATTTTAGCATAGGAATTTAGGAGCTTAACAAAGGATCCACTTAACCTCTCTGAGTCTCTACTTGCACCTGGAAAATGAAGATTTTTATGAGGACTCACTTATTTTTTATAAATAAAATTCTGGAGAAAATGTAGTAGTTCTCTGCTCTCATTCTCAATCTATGCCTATATGGAGTTAGACTTTTAATGAATAGCTTTGAATGATGGTGTCATATAGAACACACCAGGCAAACTTGTCCTTGTCCTAAACATTAATTTATAAATAGCCCATAAACATAAAAGGCTTTCTTTTGTTAACACCATTGCTATGGCATCGATACTGAGAGTCTCCGCCATTTGGGGTCTTAGAATATCAAGTAATAATGTGGAGTTACTCATAAATATTATGGCAACTACTTGTGATAACACTATGGGGTAGATATTTTTATTTGATCTCTGTTAAGGGCCCTGGGGCTTGGGGAAAAGACATGATTTGTTTAAGTTGACTCAGTCAGGAAATGGAGAAGCAAGAATTTCAAGATTGAGCATGAAAGAGAAGCTTTGAGCTAGTTTGTCCTATTGTGTCTTCTGATATTGTCTGCCTAACCTACTCTTTTCTTCTCTCCATCATGAGCATTTTCACTCTTGCTACAATGTTTTACCTTTAGATTTCAGGATAAGAGTTGAGTATAGTTTGAAAAATCTCTGATTGTGGAGGTTTCAACATGAAGGAAAAAGGAATTTCATTTTCCCATAGAATTCATGCTAAATAAAGATTAGCTTCAAAGCAGTTTGCAAAGCCTTTATTAAGTGATAATCAAAATGAAATACAATGAAACATTAATAATGCATGCAGAAATCACCAATGAGTAATGTGTAATCTCATCAGTGAAAGGGCTGAGACTAGTAAATGAGACTCCAACAATAACAGAGCTTGGCAAGGTGGGCTAGGAAGACATGGGGTCAGGGGGCATATTTTTGCATTCAAAGTATGTTGAGACTATTGAGGATGGTACTGTTCACTTCTCTGTGGGCTACTTCCCAATGAAAACTGGGAGGATTACATTTCTGTACTTGACTCAAGTTTTCATTTCTTTAGGAACCTCTGACAACTGATACTAACAATTGTAGTTTTGGAGCAACTTTTTCCTAAAGTTATGTGAAGGTAGTAGGAGAATTAAAATTTTCTGGTTAAACACCTCTTAGAGATTAGATTGTGGCTACTCCAAGTCACATATTGAGTCCTAACACCCAATGTGACTAAATTTGGAAATGGGACCTTTACAGAGGTACTTAAGGTTAAATGAAATCATGAAAGTGGGGCCTCAATCCCATACACTGGTGTTCTATAAGAAGACTGTGAGACCAGACATTCCATGTGAAGCACAGAGGAAAGTGTCATGAGAGATCAGGCAAGAAAATGACTGCAAACCAGGTAGGAAATTCTTACCAGAAATCAAATACGCTTATACCTTCATCTGGAATTTAATAGGTTCAGAGCTGTGAACAAAGAGATTTCTAGCATTTAAGCCGCCCATTAGGTAAACCAGGCTGAGTGATACAGTGGCTACTAAAAAGTGGGAAGCTAAATTCTCTCATTTACATTCCCAATGCCACTTAAATCAAGATCTTTTTCCAAAACGGGACATGTTAATTGCTTGGTAATGGATTCTTGTTGAAGAATTCCTTTCTCATAAGAGAAATTTTCTAAGTTTTTGTAGAAGCAACATATTAGATAACTTTTTTTTTGTATTACCCTTATCAGTGGCTGTAAACGACCTTTTCAAAGTTTATGTGATATCTGATTTTTTAGTATAGGCATGTTTGGTTACTAAAGACCTGTTTTTTTTTTTTTTTCAGAGAATCTAAATATATAATTACATATTACATGTATAACATCCCATGACTTTTTTATTAACATTTTTTTATTTATATGTATTTGACATCAATTGTAATTCCCATGTATTCCCCATCACCATATCACCAGTGCACCATCACCTCAGGCCCCCTGTGCTCCCATCTGCCCTCAGCCCTCCCCCTTTTCCTTCCCCACCAAGTGTCCCCAGTTTGTCTTTGTCTTTTCGTTTTTGGTTTTTGTGTCTTTATTTTTATTATTATTATTATTGTTGTTGTTCTTATTCCTTTCCTTGATCCTCATTTGGTTCCCTTATATTCCTCCTAGGGGAGGAACCATCTGGTATTTTTCTTTT
>JAGFMF010011878.1:4273809-4291375 GCA_019455555.1 Galemys pyrenaicus
AGAGAGAGAGAGAGAGAGAGAGAGAGAGAGAGAGAGAGAGAGAGAGAGAGAGAGAGAGAGAGAGAGAGATCTGGGGTCCCAGAGGTGGGAAAGGGAATGGTTATTTGGACCAGAGAAAAGTGGAAAGCTGAATTTTTCCAGGAGTTGGGGAGTAAGGGATTAGTGGGAAGGCCTCAGCCAGGTAGAGCAGTATCTACTTACCCTTATATAAGAAACTGTGCCTCTTCAGCGATCCTGATAGCTGTGGCTGACTGAACCTAAAAAAAGAACGAGCTGTAGGGCAAGATCGTCATGTCAAAAAAACAAGTATGAGTAAAAGGTCTGAACAGAAAGTCCTCCCAGATCCCAGTAACTATGTGTAAGAATCTGAGAACTTGACTGAGCTTGAGGTGGAAGGAATTCTAATTATAATGCTACTGAGATTTTAAAAGCTATATGTAGGGTAAAGGTAAAAAAAGTGATCAAGTTTTCCCGCCCTGCCGCCATTGGTGTGATGATGGACACCTGAGGTCCTGCACACGTGCCTAAATGGGCACGTGCAGGTGCGTGCACCTGAGCTGAGATACAGGTGTATGAGGGCGGCGTCATGAGGATGCCAGCACAAGACCAGCAGAGGAGAGAGACAGAGGCAAAGAGAAAAGAGGCAGCAATAGTGGCAGAGATGAGAAGCTAGAGAGCCCAGAGAGTGAAGATGCGCCAGGGGCTGGGAGACCTGCCAGCCTCCTGGTCCCCTAGCCCCTCTGTCTGCCGTGTACCTGGTCGCCTCTGATATAATGATGCAATAAAAGCCTGAAAAGCCACCAAGAGCCCCAGGACTCCTCCTTGACTTGTCTGCTCGGAATCATCAAGAACTTGTTCTGTGTCCTTGCTGGCACCACACCACACGTGATAGACTCCAAGCATATTTTAAAATTAAAATAGGGAATAAATAGATGGGTTATTTCTGGTTCACCTACCTAAGTTTACAAACTAAGATCTGTAGGTGTTATATTCTTTTAACTCCTAGGCCAGTATCTGCTTTGTAGATGACATAAAAGAATGCTCATTGACACAATCCAGGGTATAAGTGCTGTCACTAAACAAAAATAATTTAGTTGTAATATCTAACAGATGTCTACAGCAAAACTGTATCAATGACTACAGTAACATTAGTGAAGCTTCAATAGAAACAATCCATTTGTTCCATGAGTGCAGATACTTGTATCAAATGCAAAATCTTGTGCCCTTGTATCCTTGACATCCTTTTTTTTTCCACAGATGTTGTAGATAAATGAAGTTGATCAGGCTTTTCCCGCCATTGGCCTCTATGGCTATCACCTGTGGCCTTGATCTTGCTAAGGTAGAAGGTGCGGGGGGTGTGGGACACGTGTCACTGACTACGGACACCTGATCATGAGTGTGTGTGCATGTGCAGGTATGCACGTCTGTGCCTGGGAGGGAGGGAATAAAAGGGTGGCGTCATCCTGGGGAGAGGGGCTCTCAAGTTGCTGTCTCCCTGCTCACCGTTAAAACCAGAGAAAATAATGCTGTAGCGGCCAGGAAGGAGGCGGCACTCTGGGCAGGTTCGGGATGGTTCTGTGCAGCCGGGTATTGTCTGTACATCAGAGGTGGCATCAGGTACATGGCAGGCATGGGTGCCGGGGAGCCAGGAGGCTGGCAGGCCTCCCAGCCCCCGGCGCATCTCACCCTCTCGGCTGATTTGCTGCTCTCGCTGCTGCTCGTTGGTGCTGTCGGTCCTGGTGTCCTCGTGACGCTGTCCATTTAAGCCCGTGTCCAACGCATGTGCGCCCACTTGCGCATGCCCAGCCTGGAATGCTCGCAGCACCGCTAATGTCCATCATCACAGTGGTGGGAGGGTGGAAAGACCTGATTTCTCTAACCCTACAGATGCCAAGGGCTTGAAAATTCTCCTTCAAATCATTAGGACGGTGACCTACCCTGCCTGCGATGGCTGCAGAACAGATGTGCAGTGGGTACTCAAAAAGACAAAAGTTTTTCTTTGTTCATTTAAAAATGTTTATTGATCAGGTACCATGTGCCAAGCGCTATTCTAGGCAGTACAGCCAACACACTGAGGAAGATAAATAATTCATGACCTTGGTGGACTCTACATTTCAATAGGGGAATAAATTACCGAGGAATTTGTTTTCAGTTACTAGTAGCGGGGGCTTGACTAAATTCACAAGGACTTGTCATTTCCTACAAATCAATCCGAATCTAGGAAGGACAGTTAATACTTGTGCGGCAGCTTCATGCCATCTGCTCCCGGCTCTATCCTCGGACTCACCGCGTGGCCCTGATTGCTGTTGAAATTTGGACACTGAGATGGAGCCGCAAAGAGGGAAAATGAAGTGAAGACACACAGGGAGAGGCCCCGTGAAGGAGGCATGCTTCTACAGGCCAGCAAATGCCAAGAACTGTTGACAAATCACGACCGGAAGAGAGAAAGCAGGATTCTTCCTCAGAGTAACGAGTGAGTGAGTACCGGCCTGCTGACATGTTGCTCTTGTAGCTCTAGAATTGTGAGAGAATAAGTTTCTATTGTTTTAAGCCACCCAGCTCTGAGAGTCTTTGTTAGGGTACCTGAAGGAATCTAGTGTAACAAGTTCTTTAACTTCCACCTGTCTCGGATTCTTTAACTGAGGATTGGACATGATGAACTGATTTGCATCGCCCAGCAAGTAATCATAGTAATTACCCAGTAAGTGTTAGCAGTTGTCATTATTTTGAGGATGAACACAGGAAATGGGGCTTACCTGTGACCTCGCCCTCCCTCCTAGTCACTGACTTGTTAAAGGATTGAAGTACCAATGTCCACAAGCTCTTAGCACAGCATAGTGTACCACAATACTGGGAATTTTTCTAGGTTTTGTCTAGATTTCTTAGACTTTATTACCCTGTGTTTACTAACATGTTTTATCTGTTGTTGGGAAGGATATTCTGAAGAGCAAAAGCAGATTTTTTTAAGAAAAGATTTTATTTATGCATATAGAGCTGGGGTACAGGCCAGAGTCACGGGAAGTGAGTAGATTCACCAGACAGAGTGGGGAGCAGAACAGGTTGATGAAATACACTGCTGAGGAGAGCAGCAGGCAAGGTAGGAGAGGTCTGCCGGCCATGTGGATATCCTGCTGGCCGGGGACTGAACTTGTGCTGCAGTGGCTGCAGAAACCCCACTGTGTGGTGCTCAACCCCTTAAGCCACCAGGGAGGCCCAAAAGCAGATTTTAATATGTTTGAGCTTTACTCTTTACTATTAAAGAGAAAATTAGAGGTGAGCATATACATCGCCTCCTCTGGGGCTGGAGATCTGGGTTCTAATGTAGTCTATTCTGCTCTATCAACTCCATGATCTCGGTAAAGTCTGAGCACTTCTCAGCTTCCCTTCCTGTACATCGAAAGCTATGTTATCTAATTTCTAATGCACATTCCCTCTTGAAAGCTGATTAAAGCTACAATTTAAAAAAAGAGTTGATAGTCTGGTTTAGTGGTTGAAGGTATCTGTCTTAATGGAAGGTAGATCTTCATAACTTGTGGAAAAGATGACATTTCTCAAATATGTTGCTCACACCACCACATGTGCAATTGAGTACCCAAAGCTTGGTATCTAGCATTAATCCTGCCCCTTGAGAGCCTACCAGTTGATGTCATCTTCCATCTATCTCCTATCAACACATTTAAGAAGGGCAAAATCATAGAGGGCACCAGTAGACACCAGAAATCAAGTGGATCACATGCTCTCCTCTTGCAGATGAAGAGCAGACAGCTTCTGAACTGGGTCCAGAATTCTTGTCTTCTGACATGTAGCCCTGTGCTTTTTAATTCCTGTGCTGTTTCTTGTAGGCAGAATTTTCTAATGAGTAATTTATCTCATCCATTTAGACATTTACTGCCTTCCGAGGTTTGAAGATAGAACTCAACCGAGATGGAGCCAAATTACTGATGTGCATTAATGTGTATGGCTGGGGAAAGTTTATTTACTTACTACAGTCCTTGGTCTTTCTTAAGCTAACATTAGGCCTTTGTGAGAGATGTCCCAATTTTATGTTTTCTAGTGGAGTAAAGAGAAGAATGCCGACTTAAAAGAAATATGGAAACCTATGTTTCTATGTCTATCAATCATCATCATCTGTTCATAGCACTCCTCAGATTAAACTAATCTTACTAACTTCTCCCTGGTGAAGGAGGGGGTTAAATCACAGCTCCACAAAGCTATCTGCAGCCACTGAAGCATGAGGTCAATGCCTGGCCAGGGAGCTGACCACATGGCTTGGTACAGCAGACTTCTCCCACATTACCCACTGCTCCCCTCAGCAATGTATTGCAGTCAGTCCACTTGTTCTGTTCCCATTCTCCCCCTCCCCCCCACACACCTCTGGCCTGTATCCCAGTTCGTTCATGCATAAATAAATCTTTTTAAAAAATCACTGCAATATAAAATGGAAGGTCTTTACCTAGCATACATATTTGCAATCAATGATTTACTTATATGTAAATTTTGCAACTTAACTTTTCAACCAGTTTTTTCCTATTTCTTTCATATATCCTTAATCCTGGGTATTTGAACTACTAACATTTCCAGAATGGGTCAGCCCATTTTGTGTCCCTGAGTCTTGAGCATATTACCCCTTCTGTCTGTTATTCCTTTGCTTGTTTTGTCTGTCTTATAAATCTCTACTCACACTTAAAGATTCAATCTAACAACTTCTTATGTCAAAACTTTTCTGATTAACTTAAATAGAGGTCACTTCAGCTTTTTGTATCCTCAGAGTACTTAACATTGCCCTCAATTATCATGCTGTATTAAAAATTATTTATATCTGTTTCTCCCTTCCTTAATTATAAAAATTTTTGGAGATAGAGCTCAGTGTTATTAAGCTTCGTGATTTCCAAGTATTTAGCCTAATACATAGAATCACGTAGGTTTTCCCCAAATAATATGTTGAATGAATGATGGATGGATAAATGCAGAGATCAAAGTCAAAAGAAAACATAGTAATGTCTCTTGACTTCAAACCTGAGGAACCCATTCTATCTCCCCTCTTCCCCATGTTCAGTTCCAATAATGTTTTAAAGATCACAGAATGTTCTTAGAAAATCTTCTTGGAGATGTGGTTTGTATTCACTCATATAAGAATTCTGATAGCTACCATAGAGACAGCAATACTATCAACTGGTTATGGTGTTTAGAATATTGTATTAGAGAAAAATGAATGATCTGCATTTCATATAATGGTTTAATAGTGTTATAAGTTAACTGGATAATAGTTTTTGGGTTATATTACTTCAGTTTATTGGCAAGCTAACTTGAGCAATATTCAGCACGGAACTGGTTTTGGAAGGCATTTATTGCCAATGATTCCTCTACAGCCCAGTGCTTTCTGACACTTGATGATTGTAGCTAATTTCTTCCAGTGCTAAAATGATGAGATCTGTGCCAAAACACTTTTAGGGGGAATGCACAAGAGGAGAAGCCTAGGAGAGACGATGTTTCCTGGGCATTTGAGGTTTATTTTGCATGTTTTCTGGTTAGGAATGTGGAGGAAGGGATGGGAGGAGAACCACTCATAAATAGGAATGAACATTCAAAAATATGTATCTTCTCTCAGCAACTGCACTCTGCCAAGACCCAAGGCAAGTTTATGTACAATCTTGTTTCATCAGAAATAAACTGGGAATCTTGGTTTTGGGTCCTGGGATTTGATGATTGCAGAATAACAATTTAAGCCAATTGAACGGATCACAGTGTTCACTGACTATAGTGAACTGAATGTAATGTTTTCATCCATTCAAATGACAAGAAGACTTTGTTGAGCATTCTGCTTTGCCTTGGGCATTAGAAATGCATACAACAAGAAAGATATCCTTAGGCTTTTTACATTTGCTTGGGAAACTTCATATTCGCAAATATAGTAGAATATGTAGCAGTTATTAACAGAAGAGTGAAAGATTATTGGATAGGTGGAGAGTATGATTATTTCTCTCTGGATGCTTTAGAAAGGACAAAAGGGGAAATAAATGTTATTGGCTTTGAAGAATCAATAAGGAAATAAAAGAAGGACATTGTCAGGTGAAGAGTGTAATAAAGTTAGGGGGCTGAAAAGTGTGTGCCCTCACCCCTTAGAATCACCACTGTTTATGTTCTTGGTGATAAGTTTCGTGCATCAAGGTGGCCATGCCCTTCTATTTCCAGGACATTCAGAACAGTTATACCCCAGAGAAGGGGGCATAGCTGCAGGGTAGAAAAATCCTGACTCTTAAACAGAAATATAGATACTTAGCATTCAAATTAGAGTATGTGTTTGCATTGCAAAAACTCATCATTGTACCTTTAAAATTTTTACACTTTTTAAAGGTATGCTATATTAAAAAATTATCATAATTTTAAAAAGAAAAAAAAAGGTAAAGTATTACAAGTTTCCATTTTTATAAGAAGATTCTACTTATTTATTTGAAGATTTATTTTATTATGCTAACAAGAACTGGGGTACAGGCCAGAGGTGCGGGGGGTAGGGTGGGGGTGGTGGTGAGAGGATTCACCAGAGACAGAGTGGGGAGAAGAACACATAGATTGACTGAAGTACACTGCTGAGGGGAGCAGCTGGTGAGACAGGAGAGGTCTGCTGTGCCATGTGGGTCACCTCCCTGACCTGGGATCGAACTCCTGCTGCAGTGGGTGTGGCTAGCTTCACAGTGCTGTGACTTAAGCCCTTGCACCACCAGGGAGGCCCCTACTTATCTATTTGACATAGCACTGAACAGACATTTTCTGGTTCTTTTACGTGTTGGGAAGTTGAGTAAATTTTTTTTTTTTTGCTTTTGCCTTTAACATTTTGCTTTATACCTTTGAGTACTAAGTATTTTCAAACATGAATCACATTTACCTAAATGGTATTTTTATTTACCAAAAAATAATCAGCAAATATTGTTCTGTTTATATACTTTGGATGAGAAGGAAAATTCTAGGTTTCAGTACTGTATTATTCATATTTTATTCCAAATTGAAAACATCACAAAGTGAAGTAGTGAATCATTAAAACTTTTTTTTTTTTTATTTTATACATTGCTAGAATGTCAGTGTTTTGTAAACAGTATCTGGAAAAACGGAGGCAGCCAAAGAACACTTGTTGATGGAGGGATTAAGTTCTCAATCCTAAAATTTTAAAGTTACTGGCAATGGAGTCTGGTATCACTCTTACTTGACAACAAGAACATAAATCTACAAAATCACTTGATTTATCCCAACACTGAACCTACCTCTTTTGGGAAGAAAGCTTCTCTTTAACTTTGACAAAACATTTATAAAGCCCAGGTTGATATTCAGTTGATGCAAGGGCTGGAGAATGGGATTCTAGAAGAATCAAAGCAGTGGACTAGTACTGAGGAAGTCCCTGCCTCTCTCTAGGTCTGAATTCTGTCCTCCAAAGAGGAAGGGAACCAGAATGGGATCTGTTAAGACAACATGCTACAGGATTTTACCTCTGTTTTTCACTGATCATAAAGTGTTTACAACCCAATGAATTATCCTTGGGGATAGGGAGTGGTTTACAGTGGAGCCTTGTTACTTCTTAAGTCAAAGGTGAACAATTACCTTATATATTAGCTCCTAGGTATGATGGTAGATTACTTTTGCAGACAAAGGAAAGACATTTGTCTTTGAAAATGTCCCACTGTTCTTAGCCTTTTTTCTGAAGAAGCGATTTATTGCTGGTCAAGATTGTATAAAAAGAGACATTATCAAAATTTGCATTCATTAAATAAAACAAATAGTGTAAAAATAAAGTCTAGCTATGCTGATGAAAAGTCAAAAAGACCTATGAAAAATAGCACTGAGAAACATGATATCTCTTAGGAAGAAGTTTATCTGTGATTTGTCTGATTTGTTCCTTAGTGAGGAAACTTCCTCTCTTCTTTCACCCTCTTGACTTCTTTTTTTTTTTTTAAAGATTTATTTATTTATGCATACAAGCACTGGGGTACAGGCCAGAGGTGTGAGGGGTGGTGAGAGGATTCACCACAGAGAGCAGGGAGCAGAACAGGCAGATCAACGGAAGGAAGTACACTGCTGAGGGGAGCAGCGGGCACAGCAGGAGAGGTCTGCTGCGCCATGTGGGTCCCCTCCCTGGCTGGCAGCAGGGATCGAACTCGTGCTGCAGTGGCTGCGGTTTGCTTCATAGTGCGTTGCTTAACCCACTGTGCCACCAGGAAGGCCCACCCTCTTGACTTCTGATCTCATATTGAGTTCAAAACTTGTTAACTATGACATGCTATAAATCTATAAAGATCAATAGTTAATAACTATTACCTCCCACAGTGAGAATGATCCATGTCAAAAAGACCAGAAACAACAAGTGATGATGAGGGTAATGTGGAAAAAAGAACATCCAGCGTGGAGGTTTCCCAAAATATTAAAAATAGATCTAGCATTTGATAGTTCTATTCATAAGTATTGATCCAAAGAAAATAAAAACACTAATTTGAAAATATACGTGTACTCTTATGCCCGTTACATTGCTATATATGATAGCTAAGCTATGGGAACATCTTAAGTGCCTAGTGATGAATGATTGGATTAAGGCAACATGATACATATACACAATGGAATACTACATAGCTATAAAAATGACATCATGCCATTTGTGACAATATTGATGCAATTGTTGGAGATTATGCTAAGAGAAAGAAATCAGAAGGAGAAATACAAATACTAGATGTTTTCATTCATATGTTGACTATAAAACTAAGCAAAAGAACAAAAGCATTAAACCAAAACAACCCCTTTGAATCCAAATACAGCACTAAAGTTACCAAAGTGGGAGAAGGAGAGGCCTGATGGTCCTTTGTGATAGATTGTGGCTATTTTTGTGGTGGGCATGAGGTCATACATTTGAAAAAGTATGAACCTGTATTCCTAAAGTATACAGTGTTTTAAACCAACATTAACTCAACAAAGAAAACAAAAAAAAACATAATATCTGTAGCTATCCGTCTGTTATTTATCTATATTTTGCGTAGAGTCAGCTAGCTATTACTATTTCAAATATTTATGTGTGCCTTAACACTGAGGGATAAGAAAATAATATTTAAGGTAATGGAATATAAAGAATAAATATTGGGTTTAAGGCATAAATTTTCTCTTAACCAGGTATGTAAGAATTGTTTGTGTCTAGGAGTCAGGGAATTTGGATCTTAATTTAATCCAACCCCTGTTTATCTGTATGACTTGGGATAAGACTTACTGGATCAGGTAAAATAAAAAGTACAAGAGCCAGAGAAAATGTTTCCAAAGAGTTCTCATGCAAAGGAGGTATGTGGTGACTGGCAAAGTACTACAAGGAATCAGGTAGGTTTATTGTTTGTAGGTGGGAATTATTTTTTTAATATTTATTATTCATACAAGAACTGGGGTACAGGCCAGAAGAGCGGGGGTAAGAGGATCCACCTGAGTGGGGAACTAAACAGGCAGATTTTACTAAAATACACTGCTGAGGGGAGGAGAGGTCTGCTGCACCTTGTAGGTCACCTCTGTGGCCAGCGGCAGGGATCGAACTCGTGCTCCAGTGGTTGCAGCTTGCTTCACAGTGCATTGCTTAACCCACTGTGCCACTAGGGCGGGCCCAGAAGGTGGGAAATTTTTGAGAATTTTACCATATTGGTGGAAATAATCTACTGGAAGGTAAATGAATCACAGTGGGGAGTTGGAGGAGAAAAGTAGTTATCAGGCCTGAGAAGAGATGATTGCAGGTGAGAGATATGTCCAAATGGAAGCAGATTTTTATTTATTTTAAAAATGCTGAATTAAAGATGAGGGTTTGAAATCCCTTGCATACTGAGAATCCAATAAACTAAGAAATATCTTAGAGATATATCTATATATATATATATATCTATATTGATGCCTACCTCTATAGCTATCTATTTATCTATATACAGAGAGGTACAGTAAGATTTAGGAGATAACTTTTATTGTTGATTTTTTTGATGTGTGCCATTCTTACCGGTGTAAGGTGGTACCTCATTGTGGTTTTAATTTATATTTCCTTGGTTATGAGAGATGTTGAGTATCTTTGCTTTAGGTATTATATCTCCAAAGATGTCATTGATGTGTATGTCATGTAGGGTTTTGCCTACTTTTTCTTCTGTGTATTTTATGGTTTCAGGTCTTATGTCTAAGTCCTTAATCCATTTTGAGTTGATTTTTGTGCATGGTGAAAGGCAGTATTCTAGTTTCATTCTTTTGCTTGTAGCAGTCCAGTTTTCCCAGCACCACTTATTGAATAGGCTGTCTTTATTCCATTGTATATTCTTTGCTCCTTTGTCAAAGATTAGTTGTTCATTAACTTGTGGGTTTGTTTCTGGGCTTTCTATTCTATTCCATTGGTCTATGTGTCTGTTTTTGTTCCAATACCATGCAGTTTTTATGATTGTGGCTTTGTAGTAAAGTTTGAAGTCAGGAAGTGTGATCCCTCCACTTCCCTTTTTTTCAGTTAGGAGAGCTTTGACTATTCGAGGTTTTTTGTGTCTCTATATGAATTTCATCAATTTTTTTTATTTCTTTGAAGAATGGCATTGAAATTTTTATTGGAATAGCATTGAATCTGTAGATTGCTTTTGGTAGGATGGCCATTTTGATAACATTAATTCTTCCAATCCATGAGCAAGGGATATTTTTCCATTTCTTTGTATCTTCTTCTATTTCTTTTAGCAGTGTTTTGTAATTTTCTTTGTAAAGGTCTTTCACCTGTTTTGTTAGTTTTATTCCCAAGTATTTAAATTTTTTTGGTTTCAATTATAAAGGGGATGTTTTTTTTTTTTAATTTCCCTTCTTCAGCTTAGTTGTTTGTGTAGAGGAATGCTACTGCTTTTTGTGTGTTGATTTTGTGTCCTGCTACTTTGCTAAACTGGCCAATTAGCTTGAGTAGATTCTCTGTAGAGCTTTTGGGGTTCTCTATGTATATTATCATATCGTCTGCAAACAGTGATAATTTTACTTCTTCTTTCCCTATTTGGATACCTTGTATRCCTTTTTCTTGTCTTATTGCTCTGGCCAGGACTTCCAGTGTTATATTGAAGAGCAGTGGTGAAAGAGGGCATCCTTGTCTTGTTCCAGATCTTAGGGGAAAGTCTTTTAGCTTTTTGCCATTGAGAATGATATTGGCTATGTCTTCTGCCCATTTTTTGATTGGATGATTTGCTTTGATTTTCTTGAGTCTTGTGAGTTCTTTGTATATCTTTGTGATCGGTCCCTTGTCATTTGTATAGGGTGCAAAGATTTTTTCCCAATCAATGGGGAGTCTTTTCGTTTTGGTTAATTTTTTTTTTCTTTTTGCTGTACAGAAGATTTTTAACTTGATATAGTCCCATTTATTTATCTTCTCTCTCATTTTTATTGCAAGCACACAAAAACACTGATCCAAAAGAGTACTTGTACCCCTATGTTTATTGCAGCACTATTTATAATTGGTAAGACCTGGAAACAACCCAAATGGCCAAAAGTAGATGACTGGATCAAGAGGATATGGTACATATACACAACAAAATACTATTCAGCAATCAAAAATGATAAACTAGGGACATTTATAGAAACATGGATGGAGCTAGAAGGAGTTATATTCAGTAAACAAGTCAGAAGGCAAGAGAAAAATATCGGATGGCTTCACTTTTAGGAGGAATGTGAAAGAACAACAACCATAAAAAAGAAAAGAAAAGAACAATAAAATAAGAGAAAGGTGAAGGAAATGGCCAATTACAACCAAAAACAAACAAATAACCAAACAAAAATTCAGCAAGATCAAAAAGTCAAAGATAAACCAAAGGGACCATGGTGGGGTAAGGAAGGGAGGGAAAAGAATGGGATGAGAGCAGAAAGAGCACAAGGGACTGAGGCAATGGTGTATGGGTTAAATGGTGGTGGGAACTCCCTGGGGACTACAAATGATGTCAAATACAATTACATAAATCTAATAAATACATAAATAAATAAAACATCCAGAATAGAAGAAAAAAAGATTTAGATAACTATAAAGGCAAGTTATAAATATTAGCTATGTCTTCAAACACAACTTTAGAAACACTGACTTTAGCCTGTAGTTGTATTTTTTTTTAATCTGTTTGTTTCATCCTTTTTGCCACTCTGTTTTGGTTTGGCAAATTGGTGGTTATTAAATGAACCAACACTGAGCAGGTGGTAGAGGGAAGGTGGAAGTTTTCACAGAGATTATTTGTTCCTAGAGAGTAAAGACAAATGACCTTGTTTGACAAGTAGCTTTGAAATCACTCCCTTGATGTGAAATCACCTCTGAGGATATCAGATGAACATGACTTTGAATAGATTCACTTTAGATCTCCCATTTCATGGGTGAGAGACAATGTTTGG
Source organism: Galemys pyrenaicus (assembly GCA_019455555.1). Taxonomy (NCBI): domain Eukaryota; kingdom Metazoa; phylum Chordata; class Mammalia; order Eulipotyphla; family Talpidae; genus Galemys; species Galemys pyrenaicus. The sequence continues at coordinate 4,286,185 of JAGFMF010011878.1, forward strand.
TCAGAAACAAGCCAGAAAATATTGACTTGTCTATAATTTGAAGAGTTGGTAGAGGCCTGATGGTCAAAAAGGGTTTAGTGAAATCCAGAATTGTTGATATAGCAGTAATTTAGAAAAATAGTTCTCTGTCTACATGCCCTTAGTTGTTTATGTTGTCTGTGTGTATGTGTCATATTCTTTGTAGTCTAGAATCAAAATGTATGATAGTGTCAGTGGAAGCAAGTCTGTCTGCATTGTCTCAGAGCAGACCAGCACAGATGGTCACTGAGAGCTGATGATCTGTCTCATCGGGTGACATAACATCTGAAATTGTGTCCTGGTAACTGTCCTGTGTTTGATACTTCTCTAACAATAGTAACCACATGTGGACGATTCCCTACTTTCAAATGGGTTTTCTCAGTTCACTACGGTCATGAGCATAGGGAGAAGGAATGATGCTAATTTCCATGGCAAGGCATCATCTTGTTCTGATTATCAGAATGCTGATACTGAGAAAAGTCCTATTGAGCATTTCTGCTTTGAGACCCAAACAATTCTCTGTTCTTGCACAAACTTCAACGTATACCCTGTTACAGGAACTTGCTCAGACATTGATTTAAGTCCTAAGATTTAGCAAATCCTTCTGTTGCTAAAGTTGGCATTTAAATATTGTCTTTAGTAGGACTTTCCAAATCCACTGTCTCCCTTATAGCCCCACGGAAAGCTTTCTTTGTAAGTCACCTCTGAACACATTTGCCCGATGGATATGCTCCTGTATCTCTAAATCACTACAACACTGTAAACCAATGTTGCCTAAAAAAAATCCTAATTGAAGGATGAAACCTGGAATATTTATATACATACTGCAGTCAGAACCTGGAATATGTAATTCCCCAACTTATTCATTCTACAACCCACACAGGCAGAGAGGATTTCTCAGATTTGGGGGAAAGTTCTCAGTATAAAGATAAAAGATGTATTTGGAAAGTAGAAGAAAGTTGAGGGACAAGGTTCTAGGAATATTAAAAAGGCACTGATAGTGTTCCTCACAAAGTGACTTGAACTTGTCAGAAGAGGAAGAAATTAAGCTAATTTTATTTTTGTAAGACATATGAATTTGAATTGAATTTTGAATTGAATTGAATTGAATTCCAGGACACACAGTTACACAGTTAACATTTCCCTCAGTCCCTCATGTCTCCTACCTCCTAGTGTTCTAATCATACAATGGTGGAAACCATGTTCTCCTGTTCCAGCTAGGAATACCCCCAAGTATGAAAGCTGTGCCTTTTGTGTCTTTCTTTTCCTTCTGAACTTCTCAGTGTTGATTTTACCTTGGTGTCCTATAGTTGGCAGTGTCTGTAAAGTTGCAAGGACTGTCACTGGATTTCCCCAAAGTTCACATGGAATGGAATAGAATCCTTGTCCTTATTGATGTGAATGAATTTGCAATGTCATTCAGTATTTGCAAAAAAATAAAGCTATCAACTATTGAACATCGTTCCAAGTTGAAAGGAAAATCCATTCGAGATCATCCAAGTGCATTCCATGGGAGAAATGGTATTTGTGTCTCAGTCTGTTGATTGGTACGTGTTCCTTTCAAAACCAATAATAAAAACTTCAAAATAGATACTTCCACATCTAGAGAAAGGAGACATAATCAAATTGAGTTCTCCCAGAAATCCAAACCCAGTGAAAAGTTCATTTTCCTTTCCTTTCAAGTTAGAATATAGTTAACTTTTGGCAGCTACCCTGACTCTGTCTGCCTTTGTTTCTGTGTGTTTTTTTGAAGTCCCTCCATTGTGAGCTTTCTAAGCTTCTAGAAGCAAAATTTGAGTTCAATTTTTTGTTAAAAAAAGAAAAATGCCTACTTTTTTTTTTTCTTTTCTGAAAAGTATTGATTTCCCTAAGGAACTGGCAGAAGCTCTCTAGCCAAGCTGATTTGGAATTCATGCAGTATTGAAACTCACTGAAATAAACTGCAACTCTTTTCTTGGATTGTTGTTTACTTGTATGCTGTACTTTACTGGAATTGTTTGAAACTAGCTTATAATTGCCATTAGAAGGCAAGCCTTAATGCTCAAGCTTTCCTTTTTATTTTGTTTATCTTTGGGTGAATTTTCTTTTAAATTACAGAAATCAGGGTAATTCAATGACATGCTTATTTTGTGGGGAGGAAATGACAATTTTATTATCTTAAAATATGTATTTCTTTACTTGATTAGATTTAGATGATTTACTAGCTTTTTTTCTTGTCCTAGTTTTATTTAGAGATTGAAGATTTAATGTAGAGGAGTGGTATGCATTGGCAAAAGGGGAGCGATTGCTCAAGTAATGTAAAATAAAAATTGTATTTCTTTAAAACTTTAATCACTGTAGGAGCCGAGTAGCAAAACTTAATATTAATGTATAATCTGATGGATAGGGACTATTTATAATGGCATAAAAATACAAAATGTTAACATCAAAATAAAACAAATTTGGAAGTTTTGCTCTATATCTAACATACATTTTCTGAAATGGATAAACAAATACTGATTTTAACATACATCTGCTTGGCAATGAGACCATTATCAGATGAGTGAGTGCTTTCTTCAAGATGCCTGGTTCGTGTGCATATTTGGATTAGATGCTGCTGAAGCGGCCCCAAAGCCTCAAGCTGCTTATTAATACTTAGAACATAAGCACATCAGTTTGACTTGAAAGTGATGAGAGAAACAGATGTTTTGCCTGAAGTTTATATTTTTCATGCATACCTGTCAGTATGTTTCCAAAAGCAGATCTCAGAAATTGAATAAGAAAACCACCTTCTGCACCCACATCCCCTCCCAAGACAAAGCAAGCAAGCAAGCAAACCATAAAATCTGTCAATATAATTTGGCCACCTTAACAAAGATAGAAATTGTTGCAACCAATGGATTATAGCAGTTTAGTGGTAGACTGTAGCTCTTTTTCCCCCCAGTATGCTGAGTCTTCAGTTCTATTGCCCTTAATTCTTGATAATATTTTACAGTGCTCATAAAAATACAATATGTATCCAAATACCTTATTCTTTCTAAATTGCATGATCTTAGAGTAGCAATGAATGTAAGAATCACTTAGTCTTGTGGTTCTTAGTCATCTTGCAGTCATAGGACTTTTGAAATCTGTTACTTAAAAAAAAACAAAAACAAAAACAGACTCTGTCTCTAGAAAAAGGCACAGAATCTCCATGCAATATTCAAAGGGTTCATGGACTTCATTAACTCCATCTCTAGACTCCAAAGATCCATAAACCCCATGTTAAGAAACTCTTGTAGTGTTCCATTTTATAGAGATAAAATAAAATTACCACCTAAATTAGGAGAGGTAGCACTAGAGCTACCTCTAGTATGACTTAACTTCCATCTATTTTAACAGGACATCTACTGACGTAATTTGCTAACCTTGAGATTACTCATTATTATTTAGATATACATCACTTTCTTTATTCAGACTTATTGTATAGCACGATGTGATGACCACGCTAGAAGAGCTTAGTAAGTTTACAAATGGCGCCTATTCATTTGCCAAATATTTATTGAGAACTGACTATATCCCAACTATTAGCCAAAGGTGCCATGTTGAAGAAAACAGCCTGTGTCTGGAGCCAGACACAGATCTACCTCTTGGATTTATCTTACCATCTTAGTCTTATCATTTTATATGTATAATTAATATATATGTATTAATTATATATGTCATAATTACATTGTAATATATTCAGTATATACACACTACCTAATATATACATCCATATATTTATTTTAATAAACATTTATATACAATATATAATGATATAATTTCACATGTATATACACATATGTGTGTGTGTGTATGAAATGGTACATATTCCAAGACCTATAGGCATCAGGGAAAACATGGGATAAAACTATGAGACAGCATTTACCATTGTCCTTGATAAATATTTTATACACTTGGTGTTTGATTAATATTTGTTTCTCTCCTTGTTTTGAGATTCAAATATAATATAACTACTAATGACAAAAACTTACTTTGAGGTTAGGACCAAAAGTGAGCTAAATATTGGATTAATTACAAGAGAGGATTGGAGTGGACTTCATGAGAATGGGAGAGGTGATTCTAAAATCACAGGTTGGTACAGATATCGGGGTGGGGGGGTCATACGTCAATTTAGGTTTTTTTCTGGTTAACTTTTGCTTTGTCCTATAGGAACGTGAGGGTTTTTAAATGTCTTACAATAGCAATTTTTCAATATAGCTTTATTTTTTTTAAAGATTTATTTATGTATGCATACAAGCACTGGGGTACAGGCCAGAGGTGTGAGGGTGGTGAGAGAATCCACCAGACAGAGCAGGATGCAGAACAGGCAGATTGACAGAAACACACTGCTGAGGGGAGCAGCGGGCACAGCAGGCGAGGTCTGCTGCGCCATGTGGGTCCCCTCCCTGGCCGGCAGCAGGGATCAAACTCATGCTGCAGTGGCTGTGGTTTGCTTTATAGTGCACTGCTTAACCCACTGCGCCACCAGGGCGGGCCCTCAATATAGCTTTAAATATGCATTTAAGTCATGTAAACTTGAGAATATTACCTGAACTTTCTATTTTTAATTTGTAAAACTGGAACAACAATAGAATGGATAATACAGTCTTAGTTATTTTGAAATATAAAGCAAATGAGTCTTTTTGGCCCAGTCTTGCCATATGGTTAGTATCCAATAGCTATCAACCATTGTCGTAAAAATCTATCTTATACAATTAAGCATTTCTGCCTTTTCTATGGCACTTACTCTATGAGATTCCTGTCCTAGTCTTCATGAAAAATGAATATGGCTATGGCACAAATGCTTTAGAATAGGTTATTTAAGTCCCCTGAGACAGTAGGTTAAAAGTACAGCTTTTTATTTACAAGAACAGAGTTTTGTCAGGAGAAGAAATACTCTTGAGAATCAACAAAAGAAGGCTCTGAAGAATGCAGAATATAAACCATATTTCCCAACTCCCAAAAGTTGGAGTGATGATAAACCCATACTGTTTATATCTTGGTGACTCTATGAACCTGTATGGGCTGCAGGTAAGACAGATAATTGAATGGATGTTTGTCTTTAAGAAGTCTTTTTTTTTTTTTTAAGATTTATTTATTTATGCATACAAGCACTGGGGTACAGGCCAGAGGTATGGGGAGGTGAGAGGCTTCACCACAGAGAGCAGGG
>JAGFMF010011878.1:4291425-4322001 GCA_019455555.1 Galemys pyrenaicus
CCCTCCCTGGCCGGCAGCAGGGATCGAACTCGTGCTGCAGTGGCTGCGGTTTGCTTCATAGTGCATTGCTTAACCCACTGCACCACCAGGGAGGCCCCTTTAAGAAGTCTTTTTAAAAATTATTTTATATATATTTTACATTATTTTTCATTTTTGTACATTGTATATTTCTCATCCCCATGGAAACCCGCCACCAATTCACCCGTGCACCATCACCATAGTCCCTTGTGCTCTTCCCACCCATTTTGTTCCTTTTCCCTTCCCCTCCTCTCGGGAATGTCTGGCTTATATTTGTCTGTTGATTTTGATTTTTTATTTATTGTAATTGAGTTTTCCCCTTAGTCCCTTGTTTGTTTCTTCTACAGTCCTTCTATAAGTGACAACATCTGGTAGTTTTCCTTTTATTTCTGGCTTATTTTGCTCAGCATAATCCCTTCTATCTCCATACATGTTGCTGTGAATTGCATGAGCTTATCTTTTTGATTGCTGCATAGTATTCCATGGTGTATATATACCACATCTTCTTGATCCAGTCATCTATTTTTAGGCATTTGGGTTGTTTCTATAACTTGCCTATTGTGAAAAGTGCCACAGCAAACATAGGTAAGCAGGTGTCCTTTGGAATAAGAAGTCTTATGGAACCAAAGGAGGGAACTGTGTCCAAGACATCTGTTGAAAGTCAGTTCAGTAGCAGCAGGACTGATTTGCTGGTGCCAGGGAGCCTCATGAGGGACAACTTGATGTCTTCAAGTGTCTTTGCTCCTGTGCTGAACATTAAATGTTTCCAGTCGTGAGAAGTCATTTAATTGACCCTTTGACCACTTTCAGTGGAAGGTCTTCCATCAATAGCTGCTGAAGCAAAAAATGTCATCCTTATGTTCTTCCTAAATCCCATCTAAGAGTGCTGCACATACATCTAACTTTCTAATTGTCCAAATACATTTGCAAAGCCCAGGAATTGACGGAGAATCAATAACACGAGAGTAATCTGTGTGGTATAGAAGGAAAAGTCCTCAGCGTCTGCAGTTGGCTGAAACCCATCCCTATACGTTATTAATATCATTCCAAGAGAATCTCTCTGGCATCTGCTGCAAAGTATAAACAAGTTGCCAGAGTGTGGAAAAACCCTGAGTGAGAATAAAATAAGGCATTCATTTAGTTACAAAACATATACTTTGCATTCTCAGTACAGGGGGAGTGAGGTTACTGGGGCTTGGGGCTGACACTTTGTTCTTCTGTCTTGGAGACAGATCACATGTCAGTGATCTTCCTATATCTTGGCTTCATATATGTAATGGGATTAGTAATACCTAATCTTTACCCAGTTGTAGTAAAGATTCTGTGTGGCAATGTAGGAGAAAAGTTTGGTTATTGTCGTTGCTGCTATTATTTGCAGTACTGATAACAGAAGATCTTTTTCCACTCTTAGTTTTAACTACTGTGAAGCTGGTTGGTGAATGTCTTAGTGGTGGAACAGGGGAACAAAGTTAACATCTCTTTGAAAAATGAAGTTAGATGTTTTGCCCAAGTACCCACTCTTTTCAGCCAAACGGGAAGTTTGATTCTGATTCTTGATGGGAATGGGAAGGGTGAATGGGTGAAGTAGGTCTACTTCCTCCAGGCTCTTGTGACTGAAATTTATTATACTCCTCTTGAATCATCACTTTTTCATAAAATTTTAGTTATTTCTGAGGGAACATATACATTTGATGGGGGATATTTCTTGTGACTTCTTAAGTGTGGAAAAGGGTCATTCATTTGATTATTGTAGCATCATGACTTAGCACGTCTATTGACTATAGCTAAAACCAATCTGTTTTTCTTTAATATTTAACTAATAGTGCAATGTGATCTAATTTCAGTCACTTTTTACAACAAATTTGACAAAAATTATGTATCAATTTTCATGACAGTGAAGTAGCTTTTATGATTGGTTATTAGACTGTTATGATCCCCCTTCCAAGGCAAGAGCCTCTCTATAAGCATATTTTAATGAGTTTTGATGTAAAACCTTTATAAAATTTATATCATTGGATTCTTGAAATGTACTATGTAAACAAATGATACTATCAATTATAGTGTATACTTTGAAATTTTAACCAATACTAACCATTTTGAGACATTATTGTTAATACTTTGAAACTTGGATGAGCCTATAATACCATAGTGATTTTATTCAGTTTCATTGGAAAAGATAATAGAATAATGGCAAAGATATTTTGTAGTTTTCACTTTTTTATTTTCATACATATGTTCATATAGTAAGTTGTTTACCAAATCATATTGTCTACAGACATTTCAAAATTTCAGCCAATCACAACTTCTGAAAGCATTTGAATGGATTTAGCTTTGGTTCTTACCTCAAGTGAGATTTTAAATCCTTACCATGTCTTCTCTGGCTATCAGGTAGCCTATAAATCAGTTTTTCTATACCATGTTTTAAGAACAGAAAAGAACACTCCTTGAGCCAGTTGGTGGTACTCAATGCCAACTCAGTGGAATAAGGTGAAGCTTTGAGTTCCACCCACTGGCTTCATAAACATAGACTTTAGAGCTGCCATGTTGACCTTAAAAGACTGAAGACATGTGGGTCTGGCCCTTGCATTTCTGGCTTTACACCATTTCCCCCAGGATTTCCCTACAACTGAGATGTAAGGGGAAGTTCCTAAGATTCTAGTCTTTCTCGGAATCTTGATTCCTTGTTCATCCTCTCCCTTGGCTTAATTCCTTGCAAAATTCCTAACCAAAAAATGAGATTTGGAATTCCTTCTTGCTCTATTTCTTCCATAAAGGTATCTTATCTAGACAGCTAGAAAGTGATACCCACTGTTTATATGATATTTTTATAAGTGATTCTCAACAAGACTTTAATTTCTGTTCTGAATGTGAAGTCTGGGATTTTTGCCAAAAGTTCTTTCTTTGAAAATAATAACAAAAATATATCCAGGTTTTGATTTTGCAAACACGAGCCTTGTTTAATGGTTCACTGCATGAAAAGTTAGTGAGCTATATGTTTTGTTATCTTCAGTCTTATTAAAATTCAAATTGCAGGGGTCTTGTTACAAAAGAAAAACATTAAGGTGACTAGCGATAATCCAATCAGAGTTAAATGAAGCATTTTCAAAAATGACTTTACCAAATTTATATTTTAAGTTGTATCTTTTATTTAGTTCTTGCTGCTGATAAATGACCTGTTAATCACCTTATAGTGATTAACAAGTTAGACACAAGAATGATACTTCTATTTATTTCCCCTTTGTCAGATTATAAGAATTTTTCATTTTCTATTTAACTCTGTTGATTTAAAAGTAAAAGCTTCATTATAAAAATTCATTCTAAAACAATAAAAATAAATAAATTGGCAGTTGTCAACATGATGTAGGTGGTTAATTTTATAAATGGACTGCAAAAAGGAATAACCTCACTGTTGCATCTCATTTTCTGGAACAGAAGTGTTTCTGAAAACCTCTTTCTACTGAATGTTTTGGTACCAAGTCCTGGTTTTCATTGAGTTTTGGACTATTATTTTGGGAAATGTATTAAACCAAGGATAAAAGAAAACCAAAGGTCAGAACTGGGGAAGCTTTTAGCACTAATCTTTAATGATTAGTTAATTTATAACTTCAAAGAAGCATATTCTATATATCACATAACTTTCACTAATTACATTTATAAAATTCAATGATTTTTTTAAAGTAAATTTACAAATTGCATGACCGTCATAGTAATCTATTTAAGAACATGTCCATCATCTCAAAAGGATCCCTCATGTCTACTGTTAAACTGAGGCCCCCCACTCTCCAAACCCCCATCACCATCTCAGGCAAATATTAATCTATTTATCTGTCCCTATAGATTTGTCTTTCCTGGATATGTTACATAAAAGCAATAACATGATTTATGTTAAAGTCAGCTGCTTACCAACCTTGATTCCTTATCTCCCCTTTGCCACATACCTGGCAATATTTACAGGTTTGGGGGATAAGGACGTGGGCATCTTTGAGGTGAACTCTTCTGCTTACCATACAGACTATACTTTTGTTTTCATATCTGAGAAACCCAACATCAAGAAGATAGTCTCTGATGTTACGTTCCAAAATTTTTTATTATATTACATTTGCTCTTATATCTAAGCCTACATTACATTTTGAGTTCATTTTTATGTATAACGTCAGATAAGAATCTCAGTCCATATTACCGTGTGTGTACAATTGTCCACCATCGCTTAACAAAGTTATCCTTTCTCTAATTAATTGCCTTGGTATCTTTGCCAAAAATCAATTAATATGTTTTCAAGTGCCTGTTGGCCATCTGTATGTCTTTGGAGAAGTGTCTATTCAGATAAGACATACAGATAGCCAACAGGCACATGAAAATCTGTTTATCATCACTTGTTAGGGGAATGCAAATCAAAATCACAACAAGATATCATCTCACACCAGTAAGAATAGCTGATAGAAAAAGATAAGAAACAACAATTATTGGCAAGGATGTGAAACAAAAAAGGGAACTTTTGTACACTGTTGGAGGGATGTAAACTGGTACAGTCATTATGGAAAAAAGTATGACGATTATGCAAAAATTTAATAGAAACACCGTAGGATCCTGCTCTTTTCACTTCTGGGCATTTACCTTAAAAATATGAAAAATGTAATTAGAAGAGATATACAAGTCCCTATGTTCATTTCAGTGTCATGTTCAATAGCCAAGATATGAAAATAACTTTGGTGCCCTTGGACAGATGTATGAAGTGGTATATATATACATGCATAATGGGACAATACACAATTATAAAAAAATGAAATGCTTTGACATCATGAATGAATCTATAAGATATTAAGTCAAATAAGTCACATGGAGGAAGTCAAATGCCATATCATTTCCTTTACATGCAGAAGATATGCAAAACAAATGACCAAACAAAGCAAATTAAAAACAAAGTCTTAGATTATTAAGAACAAAATGGTGGTTATCAGAGGAGAAAGGGAAGGTGGCAGGAAAATAGAATAAAAGAGAGTAATTGCATAGTGGTTCATGATTAGACTTTTGCTAACAACCATATGTAATTGATGTAGAAGGTACCACAAAATAAAAATTGGCTTATATCAAAAAATAATCACCTCATAGGATTTCTTCACTCATGCTTTCACTCATCAATCTTTTCACTGAAAGTTGATCTTTTGAGAGCTTAATCTCTGTAAGACATCACAGGGATTTCTCTACTGGGATTAAAATAGAACACAATGTGGACCTGATGTGCTCAACATGGATTATGAACTGATGGTTCATGTCTTCTCAGTGTTCATGTGTGGAAGACATATTCCCTATAGAGCAACTGTGTTTAAAGATCTGGACTGTGAGGTGATGGCAAAGATTAAATGAGGTCATAAATGTGGGCCCTAATCTCATGCACTTCTGAGAAGAGAAAGAGACAACAGAGCACTCTCCCCAGTGTGAGGACACAGTCAGAAGCTGGGCATCTGCTACCTGAGGAGTGAAATCTCACCAGAAGCAGCTCTGACAGCGCCTTAATCTTTCAACTTCAGCCTCCAGAACTTTGAGGCTTCCATCACCCAGTCTGTGACATTTTGTTAGGGCAAATAATACAATGAGCCAACTAGATAACAGCAGTCACATAGCGGGTTGTGTCAGAGAAGTTTGCAGGGATTCGGGAGAGAACGTGATCCAGCATTTCAAAGAGACCTTTGAACTGGTTCTGAAAAGGAGGGTAGGAGATTGCTAGGCAGTGGTAGTATCTGTGCCTTTGGAAAAGTCTGCTTAAATGTTTGCTTTTTGCCACGAAGCTCTTCTTATTAAGCCTCTCACTCAGCACATTTCTAGGTTCAGAGAACAGTCTTGATGTGTGTTACTAGGTGATTGGCATGAGTGTTGCTGCCGTTCTGTCCCTATGTTGGAGGACTCGCTGCAGTTCTTGTTTCTCTGGCTTACTCTTTACTTCCTGTGTTCTCTCAGCAGACACAGACCTGCTGGTATCTGTAAGAGTGTGTCTTAGGGAATGAGATTTTAAAGTCCCTTTTAAAAATTCTCTAAGTGGAGGTCAATATAAATAAAGTATCACTTTGGGCAGAAAACAAGGCATGAAGACAAATCCTGGTGTCATAGACATTACTAAAATAATCATTCAGAAACATCGTTTTACAAAGTCATTTCCTGCCCAAGTGGGAAGTTACATGCTGTTCTTAACTCATGCTGTCCTCAATTTTTCTACCATTTATATTAACACACTATAATTATTAGCATCGACCTTATGCACAGGACTGTAGAATTCACTTTGCAGATATATTTTTTCCTTTCCTTTTCTGCTACTGACTCAGTCATTCATTTCCTCAATCACTCATTCACCTAACATATCTTTATTTACTATCTATAGTAAACCAGTTCTCTTATTCATTCCCTTAAATATTTTAAACATCATTTACCCATTTAATATAAGCATACAATATCTGCACAGCAGTAAAGGAGACCTATGAGATGCTTGTATTCAACAAGGTGTTTGTGCTGGAGAGCTGAAAGGAATAGACAACAAATAAGGAAATAGATAATCAAGATGGTGTCACTGATAGAGCTCACTAGGGAAAACGTCTGACACAGGAGATAGGAACTATAAATCGTGATGGGAAAAGTTAAAGCCTGATGATGAGAAGTAAGTAGGACAAAGATGATGAGAAGAGGGAGCAGAGAGGGGACCCATTGATGGAGCAGCAAGTGCAAATGCCCCAAGGTACTAAAGAGGTTCATTTTATTGAGAAACAGGAAAGGAATCAGCGTGACTAGTACATAGTATATGACCTGGGGAGGAGAAACAGGCTAAGACTTATAGCTCATATGCTTTGATTTGCTTCAATGAGAAGTCACTGAAGGATTTTAACCAAGTAAGAAAACCTATGTGTTGAGTTTCACTTGAAAGATGTACTTTACTTTTGTGAAACAATCACCTTGCCTTTGTGTATAAACCAGCTTGCCGGTGGGAATCAGTTAGGAAGCCATGGCTGTATTTCAGGGCCTCAGGCCTCATGATTAGCCTAGGAAAAGAAGAGAGCACACATCTGGGTTAGACGTTCAGAGCTAGAAATGAATGATTTAATTATGGAGGGGATGGAAGGGGAGGATGGAAATCTCGTAGTCACACAAGATGTCTTGTCTTAGAGCAACTAGATTGCCAATAATGGCATGTCACGTAGTAGCAACAAGAAGAAAAGGATAAGATTTGGCTAGAAAAAGACTTCTACCTTGGGCATCATGTGTGACGTGCCAGTTAGATACATGGTTGGGGTCCAAAGGAGACTGTGGGCTACAGGACAATGACCCTCAGAGGAAATGTCTACATTGAACAGCGACTAGACCTGCTATCCAGAGGCAGAGAGTGGATGTAATTAAATGGAAGCGACCAAAGACAAGAAAGAAGCAGCCCAGTGCCAAAGCTGGTGCCTGGCGTGAGCCTACACCTGATGTAGAGCAACGGAGCTGAGTCCACAGCCTGGAGAGAGCCAGCCAAACCCGGAGCAGGAGAGAAGGTGCAGGGCTTTTGCAGGGCAGCATGTCCCGCTGAGGGATGCTGTGGAGACGCTGACAGGAGCCGGGAAGTGTCCTTAATATTTAGAGAATGAGCTTAGCTGGTGACCTGCCCATGAGGGTTCCAAGGAAGAGGTGGTGATGGAGGAAGCCAGACTGGAGAAGGCAGAAGAGAAGCCCCCAGGCTTCTGCTTTCCTCCTGTTATTAACCTAAAACCTCTGCCTGATACATAAACCTGACCTTTGCCTCGCTAAATATATTTGCTCTGCTTGGCCACATTAGGGTGGTATTAGGTTGAACTCAGAGATCCTCGGAACCTGAAATGCAATTTTTTGATTTTGCTAGAAAATAAAATCAGGCTCAGGGATGCTGGTTTCCAGGATGTATTTATTTTGTTGTTATTGAATAACTTTGCGATGTGTCATCCTCCAAAGAGAAGAATGATTATAAGTTGGCATTTGTTTTATGACCTCATTGCCATTCATTAATAACAGATTGTTAGAGCATAAAGAAAATGCAGTTGAAGAGATAAAGGGCATTTCTCACTACAGTTTGTTCTCTATGTTTCTCCCACCCCATTTAAATAATAACTTTCTATTGCCCAAAATTGGTGTTTTCTGGAAGTCAGAGAAGAAGTGGATCTTAATCCTTCACCGCAAGTAACCTGTCTTAGGAGCTGCTTATTCAGTGAGCAGAAATTATTTTTGAACATGAGCAAGGAGGAGGAAAACAAAATTTAAAACGATCAGCTAGAGTACTTTTATTTCTTCCCTATTATCCAGAGACATGCTCATCTTCCCTTTTATCTCTCTTGGTTTATTTTCCTCCATACTTAGTTTATTCAAAGTCTGTACATAGCTGAAATGAGTCTGGGTTTGGAATCTGAGGAAGATTCAACCACAGAACACTTTTTATGGGAACTTGTGGAAAGTATTTTTTTCATGTTTTCCTTTCCATCTTGGGGATGCCTAAAAATAACTTGCAGGTGGGCAACACAAATCAGAGCCAAATTCTACCTCTGTTCCTTATTACATTATTTGTTGCATTTTTAGAACGTTTTACAGCTGATATTGAAGTTTTTGATTATTTTTTTTTCTGGATCTGTAATTTTCCAGAGTTATTTTATAGGCCTATATAAAGTCCATAATCTTGTTTTTATTATAATTTTAGTTTTGGTAAATGAACAATGGAGTACAATTTGGACATGGTGCCAGATGCTATTTTTTTTCTCCTGCATTGAAATGTTCCCTGGTTGTTACTCGATCCTGGTGTGAACATCAAAGATTCAGGTCCCTTTTAAGAAATGTGGATGACAGAAACCTTGTCTGCTGAAAAGATATGGAGGAAAAACAGGGGATACCCCAGACCTTGCACTGTGGAATCATCTGTAAGTAGGGACTTGGGGGGCACTCAGAAGTGCCAGCGCACTCTGTATTCACACACTTGCTGTGTCTGTTACCACCTCATCGACGTGTTTCTTATCACCACATTCCAGTGCCGGAAATGATCTTGAGCATTTTCTTGTGATTGCATCTCTAATGCCTTATAAATCCTTTTAAAATAAATGCATTTGCTCTATTTTTTTCTCTAATTGAATGTTGCCATGTCCCTCAAAATGAGGCCTTTAATACTAAATAATTAGGACTAAAAACTCTTCCATCGACGATTATCATGCAGTCCATGTAGAAGCTTCACTACTAGCTCATTATGATTAATCTGGGAAAGCAATGTGGTTATAATTAATTTTTACTCAGTTCTATTTCCTACAACCGGGGATGTACACATCTGCTTATACTTAGCAAAGACTTATTACCCTCATCTAAATCACAAAAATTTCTGATATTGTGCTCGAAATTAAAGAATACTGGCAGTGCAGCTCAGGGGCATGGGAGAACATTGCATCTGAGTCAGTATTGGCGAGTGATTGCTGAGGGCACAAGAAATCTCCTTTCTGAGTAATTTCAAGTCTTTGGGCATCAGGTTCTCATCTCAGTGATGTCTCCATTCCTTTCTTGATTCGAAATTTTATCAGGCCATATAAAATCGTATCTTTTGCTTCCTTTTCTCGAAAACATTGATTCACTTTACAAATAAGTATGGTCCCAATAAAATGTAAAATAAGTCATATAATACAAACAACATTAGCTCTTCTTGGAACTCCACTTTCTTTTTTAATCCCTGGCTCAGCTGAAGCAATATCTTTCCTATTGTAACGTGTACCTTTCTCGGTCTTACTCTGAGTGTACATTTTTTAAATGATAAAACTATGTTTGAAAATGTTGCATAACATTTCCCTTATCAATGCATCATAATGTATTTAACCACTGTCCTGTAGAGGATTTTTATATTATTTCCTTTCTCCTTAAATAATTATGATTAAATTCTTTGCATTTATGTGCAGTTAATTCTACAAGGGAAAGAACTAACAGGTAAATTTGCTGCATCAGAGGGAATGCATATTTAAATGATTTGACAAATGTTGTTAAACATCATATTGAAAATTTAAACATATTCTGCTAAGAAGCCTCCCCCGAAGCTGAGTATACAGTACACAATTCTTTATTTTAAAAAAAATGATTTATTTATGCATATAAGAACTGGGGTACAGGACAAAGGTGTGGGGGTTAGAGGACTCACCAGAGACAGGGTGGGGAACAGAACTGGCAGATACACTGAAATACACTGCTGAGGGGAACAGCAGGCAAGGCAGGAGAGGTCTGCAACCCCTGGCCAGGGATTGAACTTGTTCTGCAGGGCTTGCAGAGGCTTCATAGTGCAGTGCTTAACCCCTTGCACCACCAGGGAGGCCCTCATAATTCTTTATACTATGTGTTAAAAATTTTGCAAATCTGAGCACCAAAATTGTGCAATCTCATTGCAATTTGCTTTTTCAAGTTCCTAGTGAAAAATAGCTGCTGGTTGTCATTGTTAGCTTTTTACTTTCCTGTTTACATTCTTTGTCCAGCTTTCTATTTTTAAACATTAATCTATATAATTATTCTCGGTACAACCCCACTTCTTTTTATATATGTATTTTTTCTAATTTGCCATTTTCTACTTAACTTTGTTTGTAGTGATTTTTATATTTCTTTGTCAAATGAGTTTTTCAACTTTGAAATAGTTACCAGAATGGATTTGGGTAATTTTTACATTGATAAGAAATTAATAGTAGATTTCTGGAAGACCTACTCTGTCCAAGATATCCTCTCAAAGACAATAAATGAAGGAACAGTGATTTATATGAAAAGATTAATTTCTTGAGTTTCTTTATACAAAATATATACACCCTACTGATGTATTCTCAAGTGTTTGACAGTGGCAAGAGAAGACTTTGAAGTAGTAACACAGTATTAAAGCATGTAGCATTTATTTTCTAATTGTAAATGAGAAGAAGCATATCCACTAAGTTAGAAATTTGAGAATAAACATCACCCATAATCTCATCCTCCAGAAACAGGTAGAATATGAATCTTGTCTTTTTTTTTTTTTTCTGTACACCTAAAAAGAGCAAATACAGCTGCCTCTCAGAAATGCTGCTCTCAGGTGTCTCATACCAAACCACAGAGTCTTACAGTGTTGGGGAGAAAAGTCATGTTCACCTAATGCTTAGTGTAGTGGTCTCCTTCTCAGAGATACCCCCATGCTTGGAGATCCTCTACTTCCAGGTAGTGCTTCTCCTCCGCCCCTCCTGCCCTCCTTCCCTCTCTGCCTCACTCCCTCCTTTTCTCCCTTCCCCCCCTCAGTCCCTTCCTTCCTTGAGTCCATTTTGTTCCTAATGGCTCTCATATTAGAATAATCCTTGCTGTGCATCCCAGGATCTGTCTCATTCTTTTACTCTCTTTTCGTTTTTTTTTTTAAAGATTTATTTATTTATGCATACAAGCACTGGGGTACAGGCCAGAGGTGTGGGGGTGGTGAGAGAATCCACCAGACAGAGCAGGATGCAGAACAGGCAGATTGACAGAAACACACTGCTGAGCGGAGCAGCGGGGGAGGCAGGAGAGGTCTGCTGCGCCATGTGGGTCCCCTCCCTGGCCTGAGGCAGGGATCGAACTCGTGGCTGCCCTTTGCTTCATAGTGCGTTGCCTAACCGCTGAGCTACCAGGGAGGCCCTCTCTTTTCATTTTGACTTAGTTATTTTTCAGTATTTTTGTGAATGATCCCAGTGTCTGCCCTTGAGAAGAACCACTTAACATACTCACCTGCGACACATACCCGTGCCATGTTTATTGTGTAGATGATGATTAGGTCTGAGCCTCTGGGAGGGCCGAGATAATTTTACCCAGTTTCTGTCTGCTGCAGGTCCCTTTCCTCTCACACACCTAACTCATGATCTGGCCACTCCTTGCAGGGCTCTGTTATTGCCAGGAATCCTGTGTCCTGGGGAGACTCTCTAGCTACCCCGCCACCGCCACCCCGCATCTGCTATCTTGTACTTGCCTTTTGGCTCTTGGCCACGGGCCGCACCTCCAAAACGTCTCCTCAGAAACTAACCTGCTTCATGACTCAATCTGTTAGATGCTTTTACTCTTCTCCTTGCAAACCCTTAGCAGGGTACATTGGATCTGCTCATTGATTTATTAATCGCCGTCTCCTTCGCATTCTAAGATCAGGTGTTTCCCATTTTTGTTTCCCTGCCACCCTGCATTGTGCAGTGGAGACACCTAATAAATATTTGTTGAAAGTATATGAATGGCAGAAAGTGTAAACAAACTCATGAATCTCTCCTCTCAATTAGGAAATGCCTTCAAAGCTACCCTGCTGTGTCAGCCCAGAATATTCTCCCTTCCTGCCTTCTAAGACCCAGTGTTCCTTCCCTCCCCTTTGAACTACTTTCTGCCCTTTCTAATAGTAATCCATCTCACATCAACTTTTCTAATTTTGCCTCTTCCTTTTCACCTTATTTCAATGAGACAACACGGTGAATGCATGGAATGTTCCTACTGTGTGGAACACTGTGGTGGCCACCCATGAATATTTTGTTCTCTTTTATATGTATTAAAAATGCATGCATCTATCTATCATCTATCTATAAGATTTACTAGCTACCCAATGGTTCTCAGTGAATATTTTATGAGCTGAGATTTTGTGTTATTTGCATGGTTTTCATTTTGTTTGTGTTTTCTAAATTGCTCACAATGAAAATGTAATCTTTTTATGTAGGGGAAAATAGTTAAATTATTTAGCACTTGTATTATTAGATTTGGCAAGGAGGAGGTCCCTCGTGTCCCTCCAGTAAAATTGGAGGGGAATTGTGAAGGAAGAAATAAAATTGCAAGGAGGTAAGGATTTTAAGCTTACCACTTAAAAATGTGGACCTTTCAAAATTTCCTATCCTGCTGAGGTGAATTTCAATTTCAATAGTACAATATGTCGATAATTTCAGAGCCATTCTAATTCATAATTGGTCATCAAACTAGTTTCCTGTAAGTGCCCAGGGAATGGCTCTAACACTTTGTCTGTGGAATGAGGAGACTGGATATCACTCTGCAGCATTCCAGGTGCTGGCTTAGCAGTGACTTTGGCCATGGGCTTGGAGTCTGTGGGTCCTAGAGGGAATGACCCTATTAAGAGACTGAACACTTCAGGTTTCTTTGGGATCATTTCAGTTTCCATGAAATTAGTTCCTTTTTTCCCTTGACTGTTAAGTGTACTTGGAAAATACCTGGTCAAAGGCTCTGCCCCAGGACCCTCCATAGACAACAGGGTGGCAGAGTGGGGACCTCATATGTGTGAGAGGCAGGAAATGATGGGGGGGGGGGGTGTCCCCAGCTGTTCCTTTCATCTGCTTTGTCTCTGAGATGTAAATCTGCTCTCAAAGGCTTAGCCCTTCATCATTAGAACAGAGCTGGGAATTGTCAGGATGCAGTGGGTGCTTGATATTGTAGAGTTTGTTTCCTCACCCTCTCCCCACTTCTTCTCTCCTACTGGATTTATTCTCTTTTAAAATAACATTCTTGCGTGAAAAGCATGGCCATGGGGCCTCCCTGGTGGCCTAGGGGTTGAGGCTCATTGCTCTTGCCACCAAGGACTGGTATTGATCCCCGGCCAGGGAGGCGACCCACATGGTGCAGCAGACCTCTCCTGTTTCCCCGGGGCTGCTCCCCTCAGCAGTGTGTTTCAGTCAGTCTGCCTGTTCTGTTCCCCACTCTGTCTCTGGGGAATCCTCTCACCCCAACACCTCTGGCTTATACCTCAGTATACACAAAAATACATTTTTAAAAAATATATATATATAAAAAAAAGAAAGGCATGGCCACCTTAGACAAACAATGAAAGCAATGGACTCTTTCTCCAGGAAAATGCACACCATCACAGAAGCTGACATATAAATTTATACAATTCATAGACCCATAAATTACTTCCGTGGGAAGAGTCCTTAGCAGACATTGCCTTTCATTAAATTTCAGCTCAGTTCCATTTTTCCTCTTCCAGAACTTCCCATGGGATGAAAATCTCACACTTTCTTTACAAGGGCTTTTTGAAACCAGGGTGTGAGACCTCAACCATTTTCCACCAGCACATTCAATGTGGCAGACACCAGAGCAGGATTTTCTGCATGGGGACCACAACTGCTGTCATCTTTCTCCTCCATTTACATTTTTCTGGCACTTTGTCAAAGCATCTTTGATTACCTCCAGGAAGCCAGGGAACATCCAAACATAGATGGTCAGCTCCTCCAGTGCACCCAAGCATAGATTAACATCCTTCTTTGCATTCTTATATCTAGAATCAAGAGGAAGATAGTCCATTCATTTTAATCTCCAAATTGAAACTCATTTTATTTCTATTCAGTGCAGTGCAATCTGAAGAGTCAAGGAAACAAGCACAGAGCACATGTTTTTGTTTGTTTTCCTTTTGGCCCCAGGGACTGCCTTGAGCTGCCAGGATTGTCTTTGCATTGTCTGTAATGCAGAAGACTTAACATTCCCTGGCAGCCCTCAGCTGAGGATGCTGGAAGCTTCTGTCCTGGTCCCCAGCTCTTTCACCTCCGTGATCAGATCACCAGAGGCCTGGCTTGCCCACAAGTTTTCAGAGTTTCCTCTGTGAATTGTGCTCTGGCACCCACAGTGGTAGCTGTTTTGATAAAACACGCATTATTACTCCATGTCCTCTCCTATCTCGCGTCCTACTAACCTGGAAGTATTTCCTCACCCCCATATAGACGTACTTCAGCTTGAATTTTCTGTCAGTGTCTACATCTGGAAAAACCCCAACTACGCCATTATGTAATACTCTCTGGGGGACATGCTTTTGGTTCTCACCTATTGCAAGTTTAATCTCCCTGGTTGCCACCCACTGAAAGCTTCTAGTAGTTACCAGATTGTGACAACCAATGCACTTGTTCATTCCTACACTTCTAAACATTCCACTGTGGGGGGAGGCAGGCATAATTGATAATCCACTTGATTCTAGTTTAAAATCTGTACTTCATTGAGCTAAGTTTATAATTTAAGTTGAAATATGAGACTTTTGTAAGGTTTTGCAAACATAATATTTAGCATTATTTAGGATTTAAGCATGTGTATTCTAATTCATTAGGTTTAAAAGAATTCGTTATGTTCTTGGGTCTCCTTTTGTGATTTAGGTCATTGAATTGCATAGAAGAGAAAATCAAATATATTAAATGTATAAATACTGTTTAAAATATTTAAGGGGATTTAATTAACTAAGCTGTAAAATCCCCTTTAAAGGTCATACTTAAAGTGTATTGGATTTATAAATAGCACAACTTTGTAAATGAAATCTGAATGCTTTGTAAAAATAAGAAAGAAAAATCTACATCTTCCAATAACTTGAACTAATAAATATTAAGTTAAGAATGGTAGTAACACCAAATAACACTTTTCTCTGTAAAATACCTTCAAATTAAGCAACAAATTTACATTAATAATGCCTAATAAGTCTCAGTCTTTATTACAAAGAACTTGCCAAGGATTGCTGTTTTTTTCTTTACCAAACTTGTCCAGCTTTGAAGCATTCCTCTAACTCCGCTCTCCCCCAAGAATCTGCATTGGTATCTCCAGTTCCTATTCATCCCCTTTAATTTTGAAATCTACTCCCTGCTATATGCATTGTGTACCTCATGTAATTTGACCCCTATCTAGTTATTCTTGCTATTATTCCATTATTACTTTTCAAATTCATTAGTGTTGTCTTGCCACTGAGTTGGTGGTTCTTTGCTAGTTATTTCATCCCTTTTACTTCTTTGAATCACTCAGTCTTCCAAGAACCAATTCTACTCTCTCCCATTTTACCAGTTCCCAACCACAGAGCTAGCTACAGACTAATTCTGGTCTTTCTGTGTCATAAACACTACGTCTTCCAAAAGCTGACCTTCAGTCAATTGGCCTATGGTATTGCACCAGCCAAAGATTTCATGTTCCATTTCTCACTGTGCAGGGATCAGCTTAATGCAGCTGCTTTGCCTTTAGTCGAATCAAATCTTCTTGGTGAGAATTTTTTATGAAATTCAGAGGCTTAAAATGAACAACTGTTGTTGTTCATGTACTTAAGGGTCAGTTTTATATAGTGGGTTCTGGCCTCTGCTGGACTCATTTATTTGTACACCTTCCATCATCTCTGGGTCAGGCGTTGCTGAGCTAGATTGGGATCTTTTGCAAGTTTGAAAGTCAGCAGACCCCTGGCTGTTTTAGCATATCCTTGCCTGGAATGACTCTGCTGTGCTCTCAGTATTTCTGATAGAGCCCTGCCTGACACTACTTGGATCTTATTCTCTTAGTAATCAAAGGTAGAAAGGAAATTGACAGGACAATGTCAAGCCTCCCCATCTGTCAAGTCTACTAAAACCTTATTGGTCCAAGCAAGTCATGTAACGCAAGGGTTATAGAAATGGTCCTAATTTAGAAGAAGGACAATACCACAAAACAAGGGATGATGATTTAGGAGAGAGCAGAATTGGGCTTTCAACACACAACATTAAACTCAGCACAAAAATAAGAATGACTGTAGGAAATATGGGTCTGAGATATTGCCATTCTTTTGGCTTATATGGATTGCTAGTGTAAAGTCTGAATTTTCTGCATGTCTTTTTGCACAAGTGAGGAAAAGAATCTGAAAGTAGATTTGGAGTGAACAGAATTATGGAGAAATCACGGTGAATGATTGCTAGATCCGATTTTATTTGAATGTGTCCCATAATTGCTACCATGACATCCACTTTTTAAAATCCAGTTTGCATTACATTTTTTTTTTGTTAACATGGAAAGTTTTAGTTCATATTATCTGATAACCTCTAACAGGGTTTGAAACGGTGCTTGATGATGTGGTTCCCAAGTTTGGAACCCTGTCTCCCTCCTTCCCCTCACTCTGAAGTTCTGAAAGGGGTTCTTGGGTGAGAGCCACTCTTTCAAAAAAAGCTCTTCAAAGAATTCCAAAGCATTGCCCAATCTGCTCTCATTAATAGTGTATAATGGGTACTCATTTAAGAGTATGTGGGTGGCCCTTACAAAAATACTAGGGAGTTGGCACTCATAATCACAAAACCTTGAATTCCAAAAGAAAGAAACGCTTACACAGTCTCACTGAAAACCCTCTTTCATGGTCAGTCAAGTGAATGAATTCTCTCTCTCTCTGTCACACACACGCGTACACACACATACGTACACACACACGCACTCAGCATTAAAATTCTATACAATCAATGCTAAGCAAAAGAAGTCAGAAGGAAAAAGAAGACAAATACCGTATGTGTAATATAGAAAAACAAAACAAAGGAACAGACAAAACCAAACAAACCTTAGAAATCTGGTGGCAAGACTGAGGTCCCAGAAGGGGAGGATGGGGGTGAGGAGCAAAGTGGGGGTCCAATGGACTATGGTGGAGGACTGTGAGTACCTTGGAGGTGGGTATGGTGTGATAGCATATATTTGAGGAGTTGTGAACCTACATGTGTCAATCATTTATGCTGCTATATACAAGCTTTACTTCAATAAAAAAATAGTACATCTTAAAAAATGCTTATAGTGTGGTAAATAGGATCCTAATGTTTTGGAATAGGGAACATCAGGCTGTGAAAGTAATACAGTATTTTTTTTTTTTTTAATTTTCAGCTTAGCTACAAGAAAAGATGATTGTGTATGCATATGTCCTTGTTTGTGTGTATACAAAGGAAGACTAAAAGAGTGTTTGAAGACACTTCTAAATAGAAGTCCCTGGACAAACATTGCAGGCAAATGATAGCTAAGAAAATCCTGCAGGCTTGTGCTTTGATACAGAAACCCATTAGCAAATGCAGGGCACTTACAGGAGCCACCTATTAGGAACTTCCACTGGCTGCGAGTTCTCTCTTACACTTACACTTTATTTAATGAAGTTGATGGCTCTCTGAAGATTTCTACACATAGGTGTTAAATATTCCAGCTCATATATGCTTGCTACTTGATTCTTCTTTGTCCTTTAAAGCAAAAGAATGAATTATGTAGAGAGAAGGTCTGTCAAAGAGATTTCAGATTAGCTTCATTGATCTCAATTTTTAGTTAAAGCAAGAGGCAAGAGACATTTCTAACATATACAGTCTTATGCATTTTCCATGACACATTATTTTGAATCACCATTTTTCCCGGAACATATGTAGAAACGGAATCATATTTTTCTGGGGAGAAGACATATATATATATATATATTTTTTTTTAAATCACAATTGTTGCTCCTAATTCTTCAGTTTGAGCTGTTATTCATGGCACTAGTAACTTCAGGAGAGGAGTCTCACATTTTATGGCCAGGAATTATGACTATGGGATTTACTTCATGCTCTTCAAGAAGGGTGAACAGGGAATATTTACGTTTCAAAAGAAAGTTTCCCATTTCTTTCCAATGAAATCTCAGAAATTACTTTTTGTGGGCAGATATTGAGCTCTTAAATAGAATCAAGCCCATTAAAACAATATTTGTGTTCCATTCAAAGAGAGAATACTGCAGAATAATTCCATTTAATTTTGTGAAATTACCAATATCTACTACTTTTAATATACTGTCCTAAATGTTCAGGTATGAAATTGAATAA
This sequence comes from Galemys pyrenaicus, assembly GCA_019455555.1. Lineage (NCBI taxonomy): Eukaryota > Metazoa > Chordata > Mammalia > Eulipotyphla > Talpidae > Galemys > Galemys pyrenaicus. Next base: position 4,309,986 of record JAGFMF010011878.1, read on the forward strand.
GAGATTTCATACCTCTATGAAGTTCACACACTGGTAGGGACAGGTAAAAATTCTGGATATGGAATAGAAATCACTGGAAGCAAAGAACAGAAGCATTGCAATGGAAAGGGAATTGATTTAGTTCCTGAGGGACAGAGAGGAGTTAGCACAGCATTTGTTTCCATTGCTTTATATTTTCTCACTATTTTTAAGAGGAGGGCAAGAGGTAGTAAATTCTTTCTAATTCATGTAAAGTGGACTTAACTCTTATCTATAAGAATAGACTCCATACTGAGGCCTAACTAAAAGGAAAATCATATTATCTTGATTCAAATGCTTCCTCTGGGCCATGGAAACATGGATGGTGTGTGAAAAGTTAGACATATAAAATCTGAAAGGGTCATTGGAGGAATGCAGTGTGGCATGTGTGAGCACCTTAACAACTTAGCTAAAACCAAGGCAAAGGTTTTGCCAAACATTATAGTACTTTGGGATTACTTAACATGATTTTAAAACATCTATCAAAAAAAAAATTTCAAAACTCAATTACTAGATATATGAAGCAAATGAAAAAATAGAACATTAGAACGAAGTTGTAAAAAATAAAGAGTCAAATGAAAGTTAATATCACACTTAATGGTGAGATACTAGATCCTAAGATGGGGAACAAGATAAGAATATGTACTATCACCACATTTATTCAGCATTTGCTACAAGTTTGAACCTGGACCATTTATGACAAAAATAAACTTAAAAAGAAGTAGATAAGAAAAGAAGGACTAAAACTATTTCAAATGCAGATGATATGATACAGTAATCCAACAGGAATACTAAAAAAAAAAAAAAACAAAAAAACAAAAAAAAAAAACCTATGGAATCCACTAAGTAACTATTAAAGATAAACAAGTCCAGTAGTTTGAGGTATACAGAATTGATATAGAAGAAATCAAAATTTCTTGAACATTTGCAATGAACAATCAAAAAGATAAAATTGAAGAAGCAACTCCCCTCACAATAGCATCAAAAATAATATGATACTTAGGGATAAATTTAACCAAAGAAATGCAAAATGTATACTCTAAAACTACAAAACAGTGTTGAAAGAAATAAAAGGAGACATAAATAAAGGAAAACACATCCCGCATTTATGCATCACAAAACAAAATTCTTGAGATGACATTACTTATTAAATTTATCTATTGGTTCCATGAAATTCCTAACAGATTCTCAGCTGACTACTTGTAGAAATTAGTATGTTATTCTAAAATTCAAATGGAATTTAAAAAATCTTAGAATAGCCAAAACAATTCTTAAAAGGAAGTACAGCCTGGGAGAATTCACACTTCCTGGCCTTAAATGTTACTACAAAGTCATTGTACTCAAGAGAATTGGCGCCGACCTAGGAGAGATATATAGACCAGTGTAGAAGGATTGAGAGTCAGAAGTACATCTGTCAATGTAATTTTCAACCAAGATGTCAAGACCATTCAAAAGGGAAGGGATAATCTTAAAAAAAAAAGATATTAAAAAAATGATTCTGGTGGTGCCGGGGTGAAGATGCGGCACTATGAAGCTATCCACAGCCACTGCAGCACGAGTTCAATCCCTGGCCAGGAAGGGGACCCATATGGCGCAGAAGACCTCTCCTGTCTCGCCCACTGCTCCCCTAGGCAGTGTATTTCAATAGATCTGCCTGTTCTGCCCCCCACTCTGTCTCTGGTGAATCCTCTCACCACCCCCACACCTCTGGCCTGCACCCCAGTTCTTGCATACATAAGTAAATCTTTTAAAAAATTGACTCTGGAGCAAGCAAATAATCCATGAGAAATAATGAGGTTAGAACTCTCTGACAATATATGCAAAAGTTAACTAAGAATACGCCAACAACTAAAGTTAAAATGAAAAAACACTTTGAGGAAATCATACTAGTACATCTTTACATTGAATTTAGCAAAAGATTCTTAGTAATAGCACCAAAAACAAGCAAAAGATTCGATAGGTAAATCAGACATCAGAATTAAAATCTTTTGGGCTCCAGAGAGCCCAAAAGTGAAAAGATGCATTGCATAAAAAAAAGTAATTTGCAAATATATATCTGATAAAGAACTTTGAGCTATTATGTAAAGAATTCTTATAACTCAATAATAAAAGACAACTGATTTTAAAGCAGCCAGAGGATATGTATGCATAAAGAGATATGTAAATGACCAATAAGCATATGAAAATATTCTTGACATCATTAGTCATAATGGAATGCAGATATTCTTGACATTGTCACCACAAAGAGATACCACTTCATACTCACTAGCATGGTTAGCGTTATACACGCACATTCTCATTTATTGAACCTCATCATTTTATTTATTTTTATTGCAGTAACATTGGTTTACATTGTTCATTGTGTTATGGAAGCAGAGGATCTCCCACTTTTAGTGCTGTTGCCACAGTGCTTCCACCAAAGTACCCACAGTCCACCACCACTGTCACCATGCTCTCTCCCCATGGATGTCTCAGTTCTGTAGTCTGCTTTCCAGGGCTAGTTTTTGAGTCTGGCATATCTGACCCTTTGACTGGGGTCTTTATATTCCACCATCTGATATTTATAAGTTATTTTTGTTGCAATTTTTTTCAGGTTGTTTTCTTTGGTTATGTGTATTCCACAAACGAGTTAAATCATTCTCTTTCATGTTTTTGCTGATTTCACTTAGCTAATCACCTGAAGTTCCCCTCCTTGTCAGAAAAGGCACAATTTCATCTTTTTAGAGTGCAGTGGTTTTCCATTGAGTTTATATACCAGAATGTCTCCATTCAGTCTTCTTTCGATGGGCTTTTTGGTAGATTCCATATCTAGGCTGTTGGGAATAATGCTGCTGTGAAATTAGGGGTGCTTGGGTCTTTGCATATTAGTGTTTTCATATTTGTTGGGGAAATAGCTGGCAGTGGTATTGCTGGCTGATAGACTTTGAAGAACTCTCCATAGTGTTTTCCTTAGAGGCTGTACCAATTTATATTCCCAGCAAAAGTGGATGAGTATTCCTTTCCTTCTACATTCTTGCCATCGTTTGTTATATATAGCTTTTTTGATCAGGCCATTCTCATAGATGAGACCTCACCTTTTAAAATTCAGCTGATTTCTGGGTTTTTATGATACTCTGTAATTTATCATTTGAGTTTATTTTAGAAATATTAAATATTTCAGAGGCATATGAACAAGTTGAAAAAAAAAAAAGAAATGAACCCTCAGGTTTCAATTGTGATAATAGAATAGAATCTAAACCAAAATTGCTCCCCAAACACCTATTTTTAATAATATTTGTGAGCAGACAATGCCAATTACAGTTTCAGGGTTACTGAGGTCATTCAGAACTGCAGACCCAGCATGACCTCCTTCCAGGAAACAAATAAACGCAGAGAACAATATGAAACATTACAGATCAAGGGTGCATTCTGATACTTGCAGCCTGAGAGATTTGTCAAGGCCACGACCAAGAGGTCACTGTTGAGACTGAAGCATAACAATGCGTGACCTTTATTGGGACAGTAACAGACACAGACTTCCCCTCAGACACTGCCCACTGAGCTCCTCTGAGCAGTCACTAAGTGCCACTGGTAGAAACTGATAACCATTTCTAGTCCCCCCTCCCCCATTTCCTTCCATCTGCCTGTATACTTACTTTACTGTTCATACCACTTAACTGTTCAACCTCTACTTCTAGTTCATAGAAATTATGAAAATTGCTTTGCTAAATAAATTCCTTTGAAAACCTAAGCCTCGTTTAAGGAACTATATAAAGGAGGTTTTTGCACAATGAATGACCTCATCTAAAACTCAGTATCAAAATGAGAATACTCCTTAATAAGATGTAAAGGGAAAATAAGCTATAAAGGGAAAGGAACCGAAAAGTGGGAGGCAAAGAGGAAGGAGAAGAACTTTAAAGAGGTGTATAAGAAGCTGGCTTAATGACTGTTATCAAAAGGTAAAATTAGAAAAAATCATGCCTGAAATTCACATGCTACATTAACACATCTTTCTGTATTATTTAGATGCCATAGGCTTGTGGAAAATAATTTCCCTTCCTTTATACACATTGATGTTCCATCAATGTTAGAATTAAATCTCATAAATTATGAACTACATTTTTGCAGCAGTAAATCTTTTCAAACTGACACTGAACCCTTTTGTCTACTCATGTGACATACACTTTAGGCCATTTGCTATGCATCATTTTCTTTTTTTCCAGGATACAGGCGTAGACTGTATTTCCCAGCCTCTCCTGCACTTGGGTAGGGCTATTAAACATGAGTTGGGATACTGCATTAATTGACTATTTCCAAAAGTGATCCATGTAAATATGATCAACATGATCCTCTTACTTTTCCCCGGACAGACCACAGAAGATTATGAAAAGGCCTCTGGGTATCTATAAAATGGAAGGATTACAAAAGACACTGAGCCTGCCTCTAGATGAATGTTCGCCACCAGCTAGGAACACTGACATTAACTTGAACATAAGCCACAAATAGACTTTTATCATGGTAAGGCAATAAGACAATTGTTTGATATAACAACTGATACTGTTTTCTTTAATGAAAACAATACATTAGAGGGAGCGTACTAGGCTTGTACAGATATTCTCTCCTATTTGCCTGTACCAACTCCAATTAGAGAGAACACCTACATTCATTGGAGGTTGGAAATATTTGCATTTGAAGGGAAAGTTTGTCAGGGAGACACAGGTGAGTTAGGGCAGAATTCTACAAAGCAAATTTAATGCATATCACATTTGTTCCAATAGAAGAAAGTTCCAGATACGGACTTGTCATGCTGTGAGTGTCCTTCACGGTTCTCAGCTTGAACTCAGGGGCTGCCTGTCGAGCTGCTTCCGGTAGGCTTTGTCTTCCTGCAGCTGAACCACCTGCTTGAGCGATGGAGGTAAAGCCAACTTTCCAGATGCTTGTGGGTTGAATCAATACTACAAATGGTCTTTGAAGGAAACATAAAGTACTCAAAGCCTTTATGTTTCAGCTAGTTAACCATTTAACCACAAATGTTTATTTTAAGTACAGGTTACAGCATAAACAAAGAGTAGCTTCTATTACGGTAAATGTTGTGACCTCCTGATCTTTAGTTGGTGAAGGAGGATGGAGGAAAATAAGCAGGGTAAATGAAAATAAGTAAATTTCTTGGGATTTATCTTTGAGATCGTTCACGTGCTACTTAAAAGAGTTCTCATGTCATTAGTAAGATGTTTCATTGACAATGATAAACCAAAGCGGAAAGTGTGTATTTGGTTATCTCTCACTCTAACAAGTTACCAAGAGTTAGTGACTTAAACAACCTACATTTATAATCTCACAGTTTCTATAGGGCAGGAGTCTAATAAAAACTTCCCTGGGCCCTCAGCTACATAATCTCTGTCAAGGCGGTAATCAGTGCTTCAGATGGGACTGGGGTCTCATCTGAAGGTTTGACAGGGAAGGCAGAAGCTTCTGTAATTACTCATGGGCTGTTGTCAGGATTCCATTGTTTGTTGTTGAAATAAGGGTCTTGTTTCCTTGTTCACTTCACCTTTGCTGCTTTCCACTTTTTAAAAATCAAGTCCATTCTGTCAATTTGCTAGTTTATTCTTTACAAACAAACAAACTAGGATCCATCCCACACTCAAGGGGAGACAATTATGAAATAGGATCTTTTATTTTACAGTTTTTTTGCCTATGTTTGGCATGTAGATTTTGGTGAACTTTTCAACAACAGTGCAGCTTTTTGATTCTTACGATGTTATTTGTTTTATTTTTCTGGTCAGTTATTTCTGGCACTTTCTTTGGTGGGCTGCTGTTGCTGAGTGTCCCTCTTACAGGAAGAGGAGCAGCAGCTGCTGAGAATGACTCTCTATGCCACTAGGAAGACAGGGGAACATAGGATTTTACTGTTACTGTCACTGCTGAGAGATCAGTGTATTTGATGTGCAGGTTAGAGGAGGCAGACTCAGCCCATGTCTCCCTTCCTGCAAGGGGATCAGAGTGCCAGCTGCCATGGCTTGCATGTAGAATCTAGGACTCCTCACTCGGTTAGGCTAACCTCTCTCTGATCCCTTGCTTGGGGCAGGGTTTTCGTGCATGTTTTGTTCTGTGTTCACTGGTGGTTCTGGTACACAAGCCACTCTGGCCCCTAATATGAGGGTGTACAGAATATAAAAAGATATTGTGTAACCTCAATTTTTGAACTTTGGGGACAATTTGTCTCTTTCTCTCCAGTTTTCATATCCCTTTAACACTGCAGTGAAATACTTCAGTAGCAGTTTAGTTGTGTTTAGAGGGAGAAAACAGGAACAAGTAAATCTATTCAGTCTCAGTCTAGAACTCACCACTAGTTACAGCAAGGTAATAGACACCTATGGTTCTGTAAATGTTCTCCAGCTGTCAGTTTCTGATAAACATATTGACTTTCACTTTAAGAGTCTTCCTCTTGTGCAAATGATTTCACTTGGTAATGTGATGGCCATGGATAGCATACTTTAGGAATCTGTTGTTATTATCTCAATTTTACCACTGAAGGATGACCTGGAGTAACCTACGGCTGTGTGAATATTACAAAAAAGAGTTGGAACTATAGTTTAAATCTTATGATTCCAGGTGGTGACTTCCATAGGTAATCCAGCCAAGGAGGATAAAGCTGATGATGGTTCAAAAGAATTCAATTGATCACTTTCCTAAATAAAGTAGGGAGTATTCCAGGAAACAGTATCATGTGAGATCAGCCTATGACATTGGGTAGAATGTGGAGAGAAGTGAATTGGAGAGGCACTCGAGGAAGGATAGACATGAGTAATCCATGGAGTTGTGAAAATATAAAGGTTTTTTGAAGAGCTGAATGAGTTGCACTTTGGAACTCAGAGAATCTAGAGGAGGAGTGAGAGTAGTCATGAGCTCAGAGACCTGGTATAGAGAACCTCCAATGTGATTTGAGAAAATGCACTCCTAATTTGTGAGGCAATGGAGCAGCTTGTATAGATTTAATTGAGGTCATTTGTCACTACCGCTATGCCTTCTTGAGAAGCATCTGAATATAGAGTATTAGATTATGATAGTTGTGACAATACTGACTTATATAGAAAAGATAAATGAAACAAAGTCTGTCAATCTGCATAATGATGGAAACTACTTTTAATGCTTTGCCCTGAGATAGATATTGTACTTGACACTGGGGTACATGGGTGAATATGAAAGGCAAAATCCCTGTCCTTAATGACCTCACACTCTATAGGAGAAAGGATAAATAGAGATACAATAGAATGTGACAAGGGATATTATAGGAGAAATAGAGTACTAAGCAAATATGATGAAGAATAACTAGCTTGGAGATGATGATTCGAAAAGTTTTCCAGGAAGTGGTACCTTATTTGGATCACCATATATCCTGTTTTTTTCCAGAACTATTCTATTTATACTTTTGGTATAAAGATTTTTTATAAAGATTCATTTATTTATGTAAACAAGAGCTGGGGTGCAGGCTGGAGGTGTGGGGGGGGTAAGAGGATTCACCAGAGGCAGAGTGGGGAGCAGAACAGACAAATCTACTGAAATACACTGCTGAGGGGAATAGCAGATGAGACAGGAAAGGTCTGCTGCACCATGTAGATCATCTCTCTGACTGGGGATCAAACTCATGCTGCTATGTCCGCTGATAGCTTCACAGTGCTGCAACTTAACCCCTTGCACCACCAGGGAGGGCCTCTCCTAGTGTAATTATTATGAACACCTCCTTCTACTCTTAAAGGCATTCCAACTTGAAAATCAAATTATCTGATAATCCTTTGTCTCGGTGAAAATAGGGATGAATTGTAGATATCTAGACAAATGAGAGTGTGGGGTTATTGTAAATAGCATATAGTAAGTGGAAGCAGAAGAGATGATAGTTTGCATAATAATACAAGCAATAAATATCATTACCAGAAAGCACAGTGAGATTGAAAAGAAATGAAGATGGACACATAGTCAGGTTTCAGACTTCAAAACCACACAAGCTTTGAAGGGACTTGATACTTTATCCTGAATATAATGGGGAAGACATTGAAGGACAGTGAGAGATGACTGGATTTGACTTTTGAATACCACTTTGATTTTGTCTGTAAATAGTGGACTTTAGGGATTTGGGGGTGATGAGAGAATGACTATTGTAGGCACACCAGCTAAATCCTTTCAGAGAGGTAAAGATAACAGATAATGGGACACTAATCCAGGATGCAGGCAGTGAGAAGGGACAACTGACTATTATTTCAGAATTTGAAATTGTGAAAATCAGTGGATTATTGAAATATGGGGAGGAGGAAGTAGAAATAATAACTAAGGATGAGGTATTCTCTTCTGGCTTGAGAAATTGAGTGGGTGGTGCTATTCAAGAACCAGAAGAATGAGAGAAAACAAAAATGTTTTCAAGATATTTAGAAGAGGGATTAATTAATTGTGATAGATGAAAATAAATAATAAATGATAGCATCTACTTTCAAACTTGGTTGAAGAAATCATGCTAATTAGCACACTGAATATGAAGAGATGGTCTAGGTGTGTTAAGGAGTTGGAATTTGGATATGTTCTGAATAGCTTACAAGGAGGAAAATGTTTTGGTGTTAAAATGAAAGACATTTCACAGATGGCTGTGTCTAGCAGACATTAGAAAGGTTCAAGTGGATCCCAAGAGATAGATTAGGATTAAAGACAGATAATTGAGAGGCAGTGTTGTGAGTTGTGAAAACGCTGCATGTGGCTGAGGTCCCAAGGCAGTCCCAAGGACAAGACGCTGAGTCACACAACTGTTGCAGGGAGTGAGACAGAGAAATCTAGTCACTGTAACTCTAGTCACAAGGAGGTTGGGGAAACATTTTCTTATGATGAAGAAGAGTTAAGAAAATTTACTATTCTAATGTGGCCCTTGGAATGAGTGACCTGTGAGAAAACATTTTAAATAAGATGAAGATGAAAAAATCATAGAAAAAATTTGAAGAGTAAAAAAAAAAATCATGGAAAAGTAGAAGCAGAGAATATAAATTACTTTTCAGTAGAATTCTTTTCTGTGACGTTTAGAAGCGTGGAAGAGGGGCATATTCACAGAAAAATACCAGAGCTGGAAAGTTCCACAAGAAATCAGGCAAATTAATTCATGGAGCAAAGTCCATAGATTGAGATAAAAAAAAAATATGGCATTTATAATCCAATAAAAAAAGAGAGCAGTTTTTATTTCATTGATGAGAAAAGAGCAGAACTAGGTTACCAAATATAGAGATTTTTTTTTTTTTTTTTTTAGTGAGTAGTGGTAAAAATGAATGGAGAAAGAGGACCGATACATTGATGGAATTTCTCTTAATGAGAGACATAGTACTTAGTTTTATCTTAAATCATTCTCATAATTATAGGTAATTATAAGTCTATTAAATCAAGTTAGATTACATACTCAATTTTTTTTTTGAAGGTCTAAATCTTAGTAGTTTCATTAAGCAAAGTTTTACTGCTTGCTCAGACCAAGGTAAACATATCCACTCGGAAACATCCAGACTCATTTTCCCTGACTATCCATGGAGTCCTTGGCACAAACCACTGGAAGGCATCTGGCCAATGGACCAGGGGAAAGTGTTTGTGTAGGACTAAGTCTACAATTTTAAGTGTCTGACCTGACCATGGTATGCACTTTTTCTACCTACAGCCTTGTTCATCCTGACTCACTGTCAAAGGTCAGGGGAAGAGTTCTACCTCCACCAAGTCTCTGATTCTCCTCTCCCCAGCCCCGTTCAGCTCCACCCCTCCTCAAGAGACCGCGCTATTACACTGCTATACACAACAGTGATCATAAAACTACAAATACTAATTTAAAAAACTAACTCAAAGTTTGATAAATACAATGAAGAAAATAAACAGTGACAGGATAAACTATAATTTGGAAGACAAGGTTGCTACCTGGATTGTCCCATAAGGAAAGTTACTCTGGGCCTCCCTGGTGGCGCAGTGGGTTAAGCAACTCACTATGAAGCAAACCGCAGCCACTGCAGCACAAGTTCGATCCCTGCTGTCAGCCAGGGAGGGGACCCACATGGCGCAGCAGACCTCTCCTGCTGTGCCCGCTGCTCCCCTCAGCAGTGTACTTCCATTGATCTGCCTGTTCTGCTCCCCGCTCTCTGTGGTGAATCCTCTCACCCCCCACACCTCTGGCCTGTACCCCAGTGCATGTATGCATAAATAAATAAATCTTTAAAAAAAAAAAAAAGGAAAGTTACTCTGATTGAAGTGACTTTTAAGATGAGCCCTGAAGGAGGAACCAAGGGAAACAGTTTCCAAAAAAGCAAAGAGCATAAAACCAAATAATTTCTGCAAGGCAGGCAATTAATTTAAATGTGTGCAGTGGGCCAGTAACGTGGGTAGTTTCATCTATAAATTAATTGATGGAGCAAATTCCTCAGATTGACATTAAAAAAATACATAGTATTTATAATCCAATTAATAAAGAGTTTTTATTCAGTGACAGGAGTGACTAGAATGTGGGTCTGTTGTTGCTAGACTTGTGGGTGTGTTTGTAAAACTACTTATTGTCCAAAGTTTACCCCAAAACAAAAAGACACATATTAATAGGACACATTCAATTCCTTGAGTAGCTAAATACTGCTCCCTGCACCTGCAATATTCAAAGTAGACGTTAAATTTATTATGAAACATTTTTGCACTTGTGTATAAAGGGAACTTTAGTTATACAAATCAAAATGTCTAGCACATAAAATTAAATCAATTAAGATTGGAAGAGAAACGGCTCAAATAGAGGACTTTCTGTAAAGGAATGGCTGTGCCATTCACATCTTCTTGCTCTAGACTAACCATCAGTCCCTTGCTTCAACTTCTACAGGTTCAAAGGGAAAAATCCATTCAGCTCCTAACACAAGATGGCAGTTTCTCAATTTTCATGAATTTTATTTATTTATATTTTTAAAGATTTATTTATTTATGCATACAAGAACTGGGGTACAGGCCAGAGGTGCAAGGGGTAAGAGGATTCACCAGAGACAGAGTGGGAGGCAGAACAGGTGAACAGTCTGAAATACACTGCTGAGGGGAGGTGTGGGGAGACAGGAGAGGTCTGCTGCCCCATGTGGGTCAGCTCCCCGGCGGGGGATGGAACTCATGCTGCAGTGGTTGTGGCTAGCTTCATAGTGCTGTGACTTAACTCCTTCCACCACCAGGGAGGCCCCGATTTTCATGAATTTTAGAAACAGAGTGAGAATCTCTTAATTTCTTAGCTAATCAGTGGTGTATATATCTCCCTAAAAATCCATAAAAAATGTTGAAGTAGTTTTGGAAACATACGGTTCTATGAGTTTTCTTTTTCATTCATCATTGAAAGTACTTATTATATTTAGAAATAGTGTAAAATTCATTCAGGAATTTTTTTTTTTGTTTTCAGGATGAAAAATATCTGCCTAACACATAAAATAAATCACACGGTAGACTTAATGAATGCTACTAAAACTGTGAACACTTCTAATATGCATCATTCAATTTCACAGACTGGTAGAATTGTAAGACTTTTTGTTCATAATTTCACATTAACTACTTAAGTTTTCTTGACATATACTGGATTTAGATTATATTGTTGCTGCATAAATATTTAATTTAAGTCAACTCCATAATGCTTTAGTATTTCTGGTTCATTTGTTCCTAAGTGTTTTTTCACACATCTTCTAAAGTCTGATATAAGTTCCCAGGGGTAATGAACAAGTACAGATTGCAGATAGAATGCATTACAAAAAAATAAGAAACAACATTTTCAAAGTGCTTTGTATGTTTGCCATAAAACTTGCCAACTTTTTTCCTTATAGCTTAAAGAAGACAGGCAGAGTTAAATATTTCCTTCTGTAAGACTTTTCTATAGACAACCAATTATCTAATCAGAAATAGATTGAAGGGGCCTCCCTGGTGGCGCAGTGGGTTAAGCAACGCACTATGAAGCAAACCGCAACCACTGCAGCATGAGTTCGATCCCTGCTGCCGGCCAGAGAGG
>JAGFMF010011878.1:4322051-4507962 GCA_019455555.1 Galemys pyrenaicus
CTGTCTGTGGTGAATCCTCTCACCCCCCACACCTCTGGCCTGTACCCCAGTGCTTGTATGCATAAATAAATAAATCTTTAAAAAAAAAAAAAAAGAAATAGATTGAAATCAACCCTGGTGTATCTCTATCTTCCATTTAAATTTAAATTATTGGAGGAAAAGATTAATTTACATAGATATTTGACTCCCTAAAGCCTGTCGTAGTGTTGCGACATAGTAAGCACTTAGCAACATATATGTATTAAATAATAGATTTGTCTTTACAAGTATGTGTGTGCTTTTAGCCCAAGATTCCTAATAGATTGTTTTTCTTGCACCAGTTGAAGCAGTTCATTTTGTTAAAATATGAATTAAGAATATGGTCTACACACTATTACTTTTACACTCCTTTCTCTTTCCCTAGATACTTTTGTTTAAGTAAAATGATCCTATCATTTGGTTTTCTAGCTAGAATTTTGTCAGAGGGAAAATTAATGGAAACACAAAATGGAAAAGCTAAAGGAAATAACTGAATGGCTGTGTGTCCCTGAGGTTCTTCCATTTGGACCACAGGTATTTCTGCTGATGGATATGAACCACTTAAGGACCTGTCAGCCTTGGGTAGAGACTATCTTTACTTAAGGAATTTCTCAAGAACAACAAACTGCTCTTACAAATTGTGAATCGCAGAAAAGAATGAGATATATTCCCTCTTTACTCCTTTTCCAAGAAGTCAAATACAGGAAACAAAGAACAGTTTCATAATAAACAGAAAAGAATAGGGTTTGTATATGCTATTTCACCTGAGTATCTTAATTATTGGATATGCATTTAGAAGGAAGATTCTGAAATAAATATTGACTATGAATAAAAATGGAAGACTTTAGATCAAAGACATTGATATCATTAGACAATAGACCAGGCAGGGCCCTCCCTTGTGGTGCAAGGGGTTAAGATGCAGCACTGTGAAGCTATCTGCAGCCATTGCAGCATGGAGTTCGATCCCAGGCCAGGGAGGGGACCCACATTGGGCAGCAGACCTCTCCTGTCTTGTCTGCTGCTCCCCTCAGCAGTGCATTTGGTTGATCTGCTTGTTCTGCTCCCAGCTCTGTATCTGGTGACCCCTTTCACTCCCTGTACCACTGAGCTGTACCCCAGTTCTTGTAGGCATAAATAAATAAATCTTTAAAAGAAAATAAGAAACTAGACCAGGTATTTTTGCTCCCATGAATAAGGGGGTTTGGGTAAGCCTGCCTGTGCCTTTAAAGGCTGGACTTGGAGCAGTCAGTGGCTGGCAACGGATTTTGAGGCAATAAATGCTGAGAGTCTCCTCTGCCTCTACATTTCTCTGTCATCAATCAAGCAGTTGTGAGATAATGATAAACTGGAAGGTTTCTCATGAGAACAAGAGGTAATCTATAAGTTGCACCTAACACAACATGCTGTACCTAACATGCAGGCATATTTCAATTAACATTCTCTTTTTCCTAAAGTCATGGAGGACCGTGAAAAAAAATGCATTTCATTTTAAAGGCTAACATTTAAAGCTTTGCTTTTCTTTGTTTTTCTTCAAACAGAAAATTCCAAAGCATGTACTACCCCTAATAATTGTTGACCATAGGTCTCCAGTGGTGGGAGAAAGTTGCTTAATGAATAAAACATCACCTTCAATCAGGGATGCTTTGAATAGTACACCAATGAGAACTTAGCTTTGGTGGAAGGAAGAAAAACCAAAACAGCATGGCGGGAGGTCCAGAGGGAAAGTAGAGCTGGTAAGGAATTTCCCCATGGCATGGACTCTGAAGGACAGAAATGTTTAGTTTTAGGTATGAATTTCTGCCTATGTGTTTCTTTCATCCCAACATCTCCCTAAAAGTTCTCTGTTCACAGGTGTGTGTTAATGGAACTGTGAGATATTATGTGATTTAAATGAGACAAGAAGTGTGATTTTACTGTCACTTGGCATTGAGGATTTTAGATGACATTACTCTAATAAGAAAAAGGCAACCTTAGGAACATTTCTGAGTCCTGGAGAGAATCAAAGAACAAGTTGGCCACAGAACAAGTTAATTCGGAAATAGACATGAACCAGAACCTATTTATTCTAAATTTATTACATGGAAGTAACTCTTGGGTTCAAATTCCAGCCCACTCATTAGTAGCTATATGATTTTGAAAGTTATATAATCTCCAAATCCTGTTTGCTTATCTGTAACACTAGGATAATTAGAACATCTGCATAGAATTGCTGCAAAAATGACATGCAATGAATCTCATTAAGGGATTCAGCCCTGTGCCTGGCAAGTGACTAGAATTCTGTAGAAGCAAGCTGATAATTTTGTATTCAGTATATTGTTTCTGTGCTACTTGATATTATGACATAAATATTCTCCCATATCACTGAGCATTCTTTGAAAATATAATTTTAATGAATATCTACTTGTTGGCTCTGTTGAATCATATGGTTAATTTAATCCATTCTCCATTGTTTTAACCATGTATGTTGTTTCAGATTTTAACTATCATAAAAGACAATGCCAAGCTTCCATATTTAAAACTTGATAAGCATTTTAAATTATTTAGTCAGGAACAATCCACTGAATGTCTCTTAAATGTGCCAAAGTGTACAAGCATTTTAAGATCCTTCATACATGAACAACTTACTGTAGGAAGAGAATAGCAAATTACATCATTTTGATTATGATGTTTCAATTTGCAAGTAAAGTACCATTTCAGAGTGGGTTAAGTTTCCTTAAAATAAGAAAAACCATTAGAATCCCAAAAGTAACCTTAACACATATTTGATAGAAAGGGCTCAAAATCTCCAAAGACCCTGATTCTTTCCATCTCATTTAACTTTCTTGGTGTTGACATCACACTTGAGCAAGTAGCAAAGTAGTTATGACAATTTCAAGTATTTCCTCTGGACACAGAAAGGCTGAGTGTCTTTTTCATTCAAATGAGGAAGCCTTAGCAGACTTGCCTGGTCATCAGTTAGATGGAACACTTCTGTTCCCAAACAGTTCCCCTCAGGGCAGGTGAGCTGCCGTGGTTGATTTCACTAGTTCCTTGTAACAGGCCGTAGCTAGAGGAATCAACAATAATAAGCATGACTACTGTCAGTGTTTTGGCACTACTACTTCAATTTCATCATCATCCATACTACATATTATAGTAATGTTCCATTTCTATTTGTGCAAATGTTTTGGTACAATAGTTCAACACAATTTGGCTCTGCACATATACTGCAAATTGACTTCTGCACTGAATGAATGGATGGACGACTCATCAATATTTAGAACTTACCAGGTATTTAGTTCAACTGGACTGTACTTTACTGGATGGGCCATTACGAGCTTGAGAAAGAGAAGCACCATCTTTAATATAAGGGGATATTGTATGCAATGAAAACTTCTAGACCAATAATATTACCCAACAGCAAAACCATTATTTTGGGGATGGAGGGGGTCCATAAACTGACAGTAAATTAAAACGTGAAAGAGTAGAGAGAAGTGAAATTTAAGCTCTCAGTGGGATAAGTCTTCAACTGAAATGGCCTCACACTGTTTGTCTTGGATTATTTGGAGACCCATTGTATTATCTGAAGGAAGCCTATTGAACAATGATTGAGCATTGCTGACCTGTGGCTCCTCTCCCTTTACACAAAAGCTTCTCCAGACAATGCTTGGTGAGGTTATACAGTGATGCCAATTGTAATCATGAAGCAAAATGAAAGCCGTCACCCACTCCTCCAAGGTTTTAGTAGGACATGCTGTATTACACTCTAATTTTGAAAAGAGTCATCTCTCCTGATGGCTAATGATGAACTTTCAAGTGGATGCTGTACAAATTGCAATCAAATATCTTTATTGAATGCATCTGTTGTCAGGACAAACAATTCCACCTTAAAGGGCTTCACAGATCTCTTTGTTCCATTTTTGGTCTCCCCTCTGTTGCCCCAGGCAAACTGAAAAACTATCTTATTGAGCTTCAAGCTTCCAAATTCCTGGATGTGCATCAGTGCACATAATAAACAGTCAGGTGATTTCCGAGTTGTTGCTTTTTACCTCTGCTTAAACATGGAGATGATATCACCCACCAAGAGCGTTTAAACAAGTACACCGAAACATTACCTATGAAAGATTTTAGCTTCTATTCATGTTTTTATCCCAAATTTTAACTTGAACAACGTTCACATAGCCCTGAGATTTGAATCTATGTGTAGAATGTTTAGAATTTGGGGCCTGATATACACACAAACACAAACATACACACATATATGTATGCATTTATGTATATATACATATATATACACACATATGTGTGTGTGCATGTATATCTGTCCCTCTAGACAGTCTGACTTGATGTATCTGCTTTCTGCTTCCAGAACACTCTGCACTTTCCTGTCTATATCACCCATGTCTATATCACACATTAAGTTTTCAGCTCCTTTGCCACAGGGCCATTCATGCAATCATTCATTCATTAATTTATTCATTCCTTGGATCAATGTACTCAAAAATAAATATAAAATAATGGAGTTAATCGATAAAATAACTGAACACTTGTTTGATATTTACCTACATATCAAACAGTAAGTTATTTTAGTCATTTAGTAGAAAAGACATTTGAAAATATATCTTAATGATTCTGATACTAGGATCTTGAGTTTGAAACACAACATGGTTGAAATAACTATAAAAAATAGCTAAAAAATATTTTAAAAGGATAAATGAATCCAAGAGTTAATGTGGGACAAAATGTGCTTATTTAAGGCAGAGTATGCATCTGATATTTTATCTCTAGGGCAGTTTTCTCAACAGGCAATGTTTTTTTTTTTTTCCCCTTTAGGAGACACATAAATATCTGGGGATGTGTTTGGTGTATCTCAAAAATGGGAGACATCAGTGGTATCTAGTAGGCAGAAGCCAAGGCTGCTTCTGAACAACATGAAGTACCCCAGATAGTAGCGGTGCTCAAATTAGGAAACACTGTCCTTTGCATAGCCCGGATAACAGGCTAGTTATGTTAGAGGTTAACAGAAGCAATATTGCTAGTCCTTCTTAAAAGTGCACAAAATCGCACACAAGCACAGCCATTTGCAACAGGGTGGGCCTGAGTCCAGAGGATGTGACCCACAAGGTCAGTGTACACACCTGGAAAGAGGTTCCAGTTGTGTGCCAACATGGGGATCACTGTGAGATCACACCTGTGCAGGTGCCTTACCTGTGGAAGAGAGCCTCGACCTGAAATGACATTCAGAATCTAAGCTATGAGCCATCAAGTTTGCATTTCTGGTCCCTTCTGCCAGGAATGCTGTGCTCCTTCGTCTGCCCACGGCCCATTCTCCTTGGCACTGTGTGTTAGATGAAACAATACTCGCTACCCTTTCCTGACCACCCAGTAAATTATCTCTTTCCATCTTCAGTGACTTTCTGTCACACTCTGTTTCATGAACTGAAATCATCCCTTCTATTTATTTAATTGTTAATTTTTTACAACAATTGAACTAACATTAATACGCTTGAAAAAGCAAAGATCTTTACCATCTTTCTCATTATTTCATTGTCACTGTTTATAATAGATGCTCAATGAATCTTCCACGTATCCAATTTATTCAACAAACATTTATTGAGTGCCTATTATATATCAAATACTCTTCATGAGATGAACAGATCGGCATCTCTGTAGTCATGAGATGTGTGAATGAATGAATAAATGAATGGATACATGAATCTACCTAGAAAACTTTGGTAGGGGGAGCAAAGAAGAAATAATAGACTACTAGCAGTGATGAGGTAAGCACAATTAAAGGAGAAAAAGACAAGCCATAATGATTATAGTTGTAACTAAGCATATAAATCATAAAGATTGCCAGAATATAACTTGTACAATAATCGAGGGGCAACTAGAATGACTGAATCTTAGAGATAATGGGAGACTTGATGGAAGTAGTAATGTCCATTGGTAGTAATTAAAAAAGCTAAATTAGTTGTAACATTGCAATTAAGCCATGGCATAGCACACATTTAAGCTTACACTAATTTAAGAATAATAATGCCATGAAGGTTCCACATTTGTCTGAACCATCTTGTGACGTAGGCTGGTTGAATAGCATATTCATTTTATACATAGGAACAAGCTCAGGCTAAAATAGAAATAATATGCTTAGGGTCACACAACTACAAAAACACAAAACATATCCTGTATGTAAGTGCTTTTTTTTTTTGCTTTTGTGTGATCTGAAAGCTTTCTGCATTACTCACTTAGTGAAGGTTTTTTTGGGGGGAGTTTGCCAAGAAAAAGTATAATATTGCATTTGTAAAAACAGGTGATTATTAAGGAAGTGTAGAGCACATTTTAAGTATGTTGAAAGTATTTTGAATGTGAATATAGTCTCTAAATAATGCATCTGCCCATGGGAATGTCTTCCTAAGGAAGAAATGTTTTTCTTTGCAATTTTCATTTTTTATTTATTTGTATTATCTCCAACAGAAGAACATTTAAATTTTTGTATCCTATAATAATGTGAAAGAATTTTGTGATCTTAGAACTTGTCTTCCCATTCTTTTTCTCAAGCAAATTAAAGATTGGCATTAAAAACCTATTTAAAATATGGCCAATAAAGCAAAAGAACAGGAAAAAGGAAATAGAACTATGGAAAGGAAGAGAATGCATTTTAAATGAAAATCATTCTTATCATTGGGAATAAATATCCCAAGGCACCTTAGAAACCGGAAGAATTTAAATAGTTTCCCTTATTGAAAAGGTTTAAACAACATACCAAGCAACCTTTTAGAAGGCATTATTATTTTCTTGGCTGTAGATTTTAAAGTGATTTTACATGAAGAAGATTATTTATTCAACATTCTAACATCTTATATTGTTTAATTGTTTTTGAACAAAGGTGTAAGAAGGGATAATGTTTTTCATTCATGTGCCCAGTGACTCAAAGAACCCTGATTGATTCTGCACATGTTCCAGGAATGTATAAACAAGCATGACCTAATATCTGTAGAGCCCTGAGCAAGGTGGAAGAAACTTTTAAAGTAAAAGTTCTTCATGTAAGGTTTAAAATCTACAGCCAAGAAAATAATAATAATCCCTTCTAAAACGTTGCTTGGTATATTGTTTAAACCTTTTTGATAAAGGAAACT
Organism: Galemys pyrenaicus; assembly: GCA_019455555.1. Classification (NCBI taxonomy): domain Eukaryota; kingdom Metazoa; phylum Chordata; class Mammalia; order Eulipotyphla; family Talpidae; genus Galemys; species Galemys pyrenaicus. The sequence continues at coordinate 4,329,188 of JAGFMF010011878.1, forward strand.
ATTAAAATAGAACTTTTACTTTAAAAGTTCCTTCTTCCTGCAAGTAGTTCTAGAAACAGGAGGTGGACAGCTTCCAGAGATTTCATGGAAGGAGGTAAATTGAATTGATACTTGATGTAGAAACCTTCTAGGCTGGTAAAGTGAAGAGTATTTCAAGGAAATGGAAAAGAAAATGTCAAAATACAAAAGAATTTTGGAGAAATGGTAATGACTCCAGAATCACAGGAATAGCTCAGCGATTAGAAATTCACTGGGAAAGTAAATAAAGTTTTATATGCCTGATGAAGATGTCAGCTTTGAGGTTTCAAACAAGAGGTCCTACCCAAGAATGTGAAGCACAGGGAGAGTAAGATGGGGTTTAGTATTTTAGAGGATTCATCAGCTATCTACATTTTCTATAGGTTTAGGCTATTCTCTTAGTTTTTAAAGACAAAAACAAAATAAAATCAATAACCAAGTATTATTTTTGAACATTTGTGTATTAGTCAGTTTCTCTAGAGGGACTAGAATAGGATAAGGATATACAGATGTAAGTAGGTAGAGAGAGAACAAGAGAGAGAGAGATCGATAAAAATTTACAATGAGAAGTCGACGCACATGATTATGAGGGTGAGAATTTCCATGACCCTCTGCCTGCAAGATGGAAGCCAGGAAAGTCACCATGTAGTTTTAACACAAAACTCATGAAGGCCTGGGAAATTGGGGAGGGGTGGTGATATCAGTGGTATAAGTCCCGCTCTGAATGTGATGAATGTGAAAGCCCAAGATCAGGTGTCTGGTGGTACAAGTCCAACTCCAAAGGCCCGAGGAGACGGGAGCAGCAATGGCCCTGGGTGAGAGACAGTTATTATTCTGACTTTAGAAGAGCAGTCAAGCCCATCCTCGTCCTTTTTGTTCTATTCAGGTGCTCAACTGATTACATGATTCCCACTTGCCTGGTGAGGGGGTTAGTTACTCAGTTTACCAATAAAAACCTAGTTTAATTTCATGCTCAGAATGCACTCAGAATTGCTTGCAATTAAAAATTCAAACTCTTCAACAACTGGTAGACCAACAGGACGCTTTTAAGGATTGGTGGGTTCTCACGCTGTTGTTGGTAATGTTGTCTGGCAGGAAGGTGTGCCCTAACTGAAATGTCTTCTGTTCTTTCCCTCTCTGTGTCAAGGTCGTGTCTTCCAATTCCTTTTTCCCCAAGTAGATGTCTTAGTTACAGCAATTTTCATCTGGGCTTGAACTTATCATGACAGCTAACAGATTAACAGCAATTACTTTGAGGAAGGCATTGATTTTACCCATACTACATCTACAACTAGCTCCATAATGATGTCTACATATATATTCTACATCTATCTCTATCCTACATCATCTCTGTCTATGCATCATCTATATTTTATAAACACATCTGTGATATTTGCAAATGTTTTATGATCATAGTTTTTATTCTCATCTCCAATGAAATACAGGATAACTGAATTACTGGGATCTCTGTGAACTGTCAAATATCATGAAGGGAGCATAAAGCAGAGCTGGGATTTCAATCCAGGGTACCTGGATGCTGGGTCCATGCTGGCAAGTATCACAAGGGATGCCTCAGGAGTCGCAGGTGATCTGTCTGGAGCCGAGGGCAGCTGGAAGAATTACGTTAGCATCCTTCAGCTCTTTGGGCCCTCTCCTTTCCTATACTGATGCAGGGCCCTGGAAGTGCAAATGTTTCTGTCACCCAAAGAGGAGACCTTGTGTCATACCTGCACAATGTTCTTTGAAAACACTCCTTATGGGATTCTATAGACCCTGGTTGCTCTCTGTTCAAATCAGGGAGCGACCCTCACAGGGATGATAGAAGTTTTCAGGGGATTAAATGTCAACAATGTGCTAGATACATATAAGAAACTTTAAAACGTTCAATTTATGAGAGGGTTATTCATGGGCTATTTTAATGTTCACCTCGAAGATCCATTTTTCATAAAATACCTGATTTCAGTGGGAAGTTTTACTGTGTTTGCTAGATCAAATTATGTAACCTTCAAGAGTTGCTCTCATCTTTGATGAAAAAAAATTCATCATAATTTTACATAGTTATTACTTGCTTTTGGCTTTTTCTCTCCTCTGCTAGGAGGCAAAATTCCTTATCTTATTTTCACTTATAGGAATTACTTTCACTTATAAAACTTACTTTCATGTGAGAATAATACTAAAATCCTTGTTTATGATCAGCTTATCAACTACTCCCAATATAGACAGTTCCCCAGTAACATCAGCATGGACACAGAGCACTAGAAGCTCTGGAATCTGAATCCAATCTGTTTTCCTCGTATTCAAGTTCATATTTTCCTGAGAAATGCTCTGTCACCTTTCCTCAAAATGACACCTTTATGCTTACAGTAGTATGGAATTAATTGTAAACTAGCAATCAACCAGAATAATTGCCAAAAAGTGAAGATCTGGATCCGGTTATTTAAAATAAATTGGTGATTTCTGTACCCTGAAGAGAAGTCCTGCCTCACACATAACTCAACTGAAAAGTTGACCCTTATGTGTTTCATTCTCTACTCTCATCAGACGTTCTAATATCTAAGGGACCAAAAGGTCTAAGGTTTGACCAGAACAATGACCTGTGGGTAAATGCCAGGCTGCATCTGTCTGGATGATACTTTTTCTGTCAATTAATGATATTTCCATCCTCTCCTGCATCTGTCAATCTATTGTTAATTGAAAGCTTCAAGTAAAACATAAAAAATGTGAGTGAAATGTAGAATAGCTTATCTGACTTTGTCCCCTAAATGAATCACAATGGAAATCTAAGGGGAAAAGGTAACATAACACACTGTTTCATAGATAAGGAAAATAAACACAGCAGAATCAGAAATGAAGCAGTTTTCACGTTCATAGTGATCTGAATCTCAAACAGTTAAGTCCCACTTTTTGTTTGTGCGTATCTCCCAACCAGCTGCATAAAGGAGTTGGGGTGTTGCAGAAATAGCCAGGAGGAGCCTACAAGTGAGGAAGGTGGCGTGAGGTTTCCCAGTGCAGAGAGCTGACGCTGCTAGCCTGGAGAGAACCTTGATGGGACATTTTGCGTCCTGCCCATAACAATGCTGGGGAAGGTGGCAAGATCTGTTATCTATGACTTCATAAGGAGCCCCTTTCCTTAATGGTGTAGCACAGGTCAGCATGGTAACAACTAATATTTTCCTCCATATCAGATTAGGCTCTGAAATTTACCTCATTAAATTTATATCAAATAAAAAAAGGAGGGCAGTTAGAAAACTAGTGTTGTGACTATGAAGTGGCAATATTTCATGTTTATAACTTTGGTCTGGTAATTACTGCAAGCAATTCTTTCCCCAGAGATGCGATATTTTTCATCAGTCATATCCTAGAGGGAACAGTAAACTAGAAGCCTTCTTGTAAGTAAACATTAGCAAGAATTGTACACAGAACAGCTTGTAGGTCATTGGCCCATCCAGAAGCTGCCGAGCTCTGTCAAAGAAATCATTCCCTCTACATTGCCTTTCTTTTTTTTTTTTTTAATTAAGCAAAAACATATTGAAAGAACTAACTTATGACATGATATAGGCTTCAGGTGTACAGCGTTTGTTTGACATCTGTCTTTGCTATGTTACGATTGCCATCTAGTTTCCATTCACCATCATACCATTGACCAATACTACTCAGCTGCAAAATAGAGACAGAATCTTCCCATCTGAGAGACAGAATCTTGCCATCTGTGGTCAGCTGGATAGGTCGACAGGTATTATGCTACATGAAGCATATGTCACATGGAGAAAAGCAAATGTGATAGAACTTCACTCGTATGTGAAAGATAAAGAGACACAACTAAACAAAAACAAGTTTTTAGGTTAAGATTATCTCAAAGAGATCTCCCAGGTTCCTATTCCCTGTGACCCAGAATTATCTTGTTTACATGAAAATCTAACTTTTCACTGGCAGTTCTGATGCTGGTTTTCTTATCTTTTAAGGTGGGGATCATTTTTGCACTTACAGTATTTGCAGATGATATACTTGGCATGAATTACTTTGTTACAATAGCATTAGAAAATTGCTTTCATTATTACCCATAAAATACAATGAGAAATAATATAGTAGCTACAAACACAGTGATCATTTTCTTTCATTGAACTTTTTATATATAGTTATGTCAGCAAAATTAAAAATGAAAAAAGAAATATTATAGTTCAGAAAGTAATGGTTTCATAACTCTAATTATATCAATACAGTATTTAAAACATGAAAAACCATGTATATCTATATATTGATACCCTGCAATGATGAATAGCTGAATAACAATTAAATAGGAACAAAAAAAATCTTAGTTCAAGGATGCTATTCAAATTTAGTTAAATATTTCATGGGTGAAAAATGATTCATTCTTATCAGGCAAAATTTTTATTTTGCATTTTGTACTATTTGACTGTTTTAAATGTTAAATAAAACTTCAAGTGACCCTATAAAATGACATAATGGAAGCCACTCAAAATCACATTAACCAGCAATGACATGATTTAAAACAGCAAATAAAATAGTTTTTTAACACTGACATTATTTTTAATTGCTAAGTCATGGTGATAAAGTCTGTTTTAAAACAGTTGTAAAATACTTTATAGATCATGCATCTCTTTGCCACCTATAATATGGGGGAGGTTGAACCCACTGTTTTACCCATTATATGCCGTGACTGGAGATTCTGAGACATTAAATGGACCAATATTTAAGGTACTTCGAAGAGGACCTCACATCTGGTAAATGCCCCATAAATATCATTATTATTGTTAAAAATTATGACCCCTCCTATATTATCTGTATTGTGTAAACAATAATGGCAAAGCCTGATCTCATTAACATGTTTAAGACCACCCATAAGCTGGTGATACAATTTGTCTTTCACTTAAAAGAGTGAAGAAAAAAACTTTAGTTGCACAGAAATTTCATTCTTAATGAAATATATCACTCATCACTGCCAGATTTCCAGTTGATTTCTTGCTGGTAGACCCTTCTCCTTCTTTTACTTCTAGGGTAAGGCTTAGCTTAATTGTTGATTTCTCTGAAACCTCCTCTTCCTTTATCAACTCTTTTGCTCAGAAACAAGATTCACTGCCTACTTATGCAATTAGCCATTTGTCCATCCGTCTGTCCACTTGTTTCTTCAACACTTTGGTTATTTTGATATGCTTGATGTGGTCACAATGACTTTGCATTTTTTAAAAAAAGATTTATTTATGTATGCATACAAGCACTGGGGTACAGGCCAGAGGTGCGGGGGGTTGAGAGGACTCACCAGAGACAGAGTGGGGAGCAGAAGAGGCAGCTCGACTGAAATACACTGCTGAGGGGAGTAGTGAGTGAGGTGGGAGAGGTCTGCCACACCTGTGGGTCACCTCCCAGCGGGAGGCAGGGATCAAACACGTGCTGCAGTGGCTACGGTCTGCTTCATAGTACATTGCTAAACCCACTGCACCACCAGGGAGGCCTATGCAATGACGTAGAAATAAAGAGTTACTAAAAACACAAATTGCTACAATCACATCTTATATCAATAAAATCTGCAGGAGAAAAGAGAGATGTTGGAATTTTTACAGGGCAGGGAGAGGGGCACCCCAGAACCCCCAAATCTGCCTGTTTTAAATAGCTTCTGCCATCTGCCATATCAAGACAAAACATATAAGAGCTTTAACTGAAAAGAGCTTTAACACGATTAGTGAAGAATAAGGAAAAGACAAAGAATATAGTTACTAACTAGATCATCCAAGGTTACCCATCTCCTCTTGGGTAAAGGTCCAGCCAAACAGGATTGGCCCAAAGCAAGGCCTGAAAGCCTGCCACAAGTCTAGAGCACCTTCTGGCAGGGACCCCATAGAAAGGGGGAAGAAACAGACACATCTGGGAGGAAAAGCACGAAATCAAAATCAAGCTAAAAGTAACCTAGCCGAGGGTCTCTCACTCATATCTGTTCCAACCAAGAAGCAGCTCAGTTTCTTCACATCCGAAGATGTCCGAATATCAATGTGCCTCCTGCTTGTCTTCTTGCTCTTTGTCTGCTCCTCTTTAGCTCAGCTCCACCCTGCTCTGGGTGAGGCAGGGAACCAGGAACTTGCCCTTTTCCTGGGACCACCTTGTTACAGTATCACATGCATGATTTTAGGTGTTATCCTCAGCTATTAGAACAGAGTGGTATCAAACACTTGGGAGAATTATTTAAGCCATTGTAGGAGGCCAAATAACATTTCCTAGTGTATGTCAGCATCACCTAAATGGAGAGCTGGAGAGGAAGGTTTGTCCAAGCAGAAAGTGGTGATAAAATGGGAAGAATGTTGGATCAAGGTCCTAGAATAAAGAAGAGCATGAATTATGGCGTGGAGGGGGAAAAATACAAAGGTGATTTTAAAAAGTTCCACATTTTTGTAAACTCAAAAGATTGAGAATAGTCCATGAACTCTGGAGAGTTAATCCATGGCCCTAAAATTAGAAGTTCTTTCAATTCTTTTTAGTATTTTGGTCATAGATAAGGCTGCTGAGGAATTTCAGCAACAGAAAAGTTATTGAATGTGAAGTAACTGTAGAGGTTGTGGAGTAGAGAGGAAAAAGATGAGACAAGGAATGCTGTTTTGCTTGTAGCTGGGATTTGATCCTGACATGATGATGTTTCTCCTAAAAGAATTCATTGAGGATAGTTTCAAAATTTAGGTGGTATCATCAGCAGGACCTGGTGACAGGATATTGGGGCATTGGTAGCAGAAGACACAAAGATGCTTTCTGAGTTGACCTCCAAGTTAAAAGATGACAGAAACTGATGAGAGATGTGAGACCAGAACCTACAGCACTGAAGGAGGCTAAGTAGAAAATTTAGGAGGGAGGTGTCACCAGACCTCAACTGGAGGTGAGGTGAGAGATGATTAGCTAGTCATTAAATGAGCTATAGAAATGAAACAACTTAGGAGCCAGCTACAGCTAAGCAGTATCAGACACTAAGCAGTATATACTAAGTATACACTAAGCAGTATATACTAAGTATATACTAAGCAGTATAGAAAGTATCTGGAGGTGCAGACCAGAGAGGGGAGTGCAATCTGAGGGCTGAGAATCACAGGCCCTTACAAATGAATCTAGTCATGCCCTAGAAGTAATTAACTGAACAATAGAAACACTTCCACAAGGGAATGAACCCCTCCCCCAAGCTTCTGCTCTGGCAGGAGGCAGCTCTCCTCCCAAGTCTGCCCACCAGTGTCTGTGTGGGCGTGCTTGGACACACTGCTTCCTTTCAGGGACGGCTCTCCTGTGTGCCTATGACAGTGTAGGTGTCTTTCTCAGTGTCCCAGTAAAGCTGCCCTTTGGGATATAACTAAGCATCTTGCCTCATGGGGAAACTCACTGAGTGCTGCTGAAAGGGGAGCTGTGGTGAGACTTTTCTCAGAGGTAACCCAAGACCCCCAATCTGAACCCAACATCCCTCCAAACAGACATCAGCGTCAGTCGCACAAAACTGTCCAGCTGCCGAGCTTTCCAGGAAGGAGACTGCATTTCGACACTTTTCAGTGTGAGGAGACTGGGGGATATCCAAATAGAGGAAAAGCTCCCTTGGAAATAATAAACTAGGAGAGAAACTGGCTGACAGCAGAACCCTGGGTCCTAACAAGGAAAGACAGGAGAAGAGGAGGTGGCAAAGGAGTCAGAACGAGTGGACAAGAGGGGCCTTCCTGGTGGTGCATTGGGTTAACAATGCACTATGAGGCAAACCGGAGTCACTGCAGTATGAGTTCGATCCCTGCCACTGGCCAGGGAGGGGACCCACATGGCACAGCCAACCTCTCCTGCCTTGCCTACTGCTCCCCTCAGCAGTGTGTTTCAATTCATCTGCCTGTTCTGCTCCCCACTCTGTCTCTGGTGAATCCTCTTACCTCCCGCGACTTTGGCCAGTACCCCAGCTCTTGTATGCAAAGATAAAGAAATCTGGGCCTCACTAGCGGTGCAGTGGGTTAAGCAATGCACTATGAAGCAGACCACAGCCACTACAGCACGAGTTCAATCCCTGCTGCCGGCCAGGGAGGGGACCCACATGGCGTGGCAGACCTCTCCTGCCTTGCCCGCTGCTCCCCTCAGCAGTGTGTTTCAGTTCATCTGTCTGTTCTGCTCTCCACTCTGTCTGGTGAATCCTCTCGCCTCCCGCGACTCTGGCCTGTACCCCAGCTCTTGTATGCATAAATAAATAAATAAATCTTTAAAAAAAATAAAGAAATCTTTCAAAAAAAAAAAAAAAAAAGAGTGGACAAGAGGTACTTCCGTGAGGATGGTGCTGGAATGGTATTTTGCTATTTAGTGCCTGTGATAGCTCTACCTGAACCAACCTGTCTCCTATGGGACAAGAATCGTGCCTTTGTAAGTCTTGATTTTGGCATGTGTTTGAATAAATATATATATACATACCTATATAATGCTAAATAATAGAGTTGGTTTTCCACTTTGTTGTTTTTTCTAAAGGAATAAGACATTGACATAATGAGGAGGGGCGAATTCAGAGACAGCCAGTGTTGTCTTGTGGAGGATGCATGGGAAAGGGTTCATCCCAGGATCTTCCATTCATCTAAACTTGAGTAACCCTGAGCTCAGTTTAAGAGCTGCTTTAAATACAAGGCAGTTGCAATCGTGCGGAAGAATAGCATCCCGCATCCCATGTCAGTCAGAATGAGGCAGTGTAGATTCCAAGACATTCTGGTCAAATGAAAGAAAACATGTCAAATAAGTTGGAAACCTCAGGCCATAGGGAAAATGTTGTAATAAAAATTCTTGCCGGAAAGAGTGTCCAATCAGTTTAGGCAGGAGACATGTGCCAGGACAGAATGATTTATGTGGAAATTTTGAAAACTTGATCCACACCCTTTTGAAAATTGAGGATCATGGGAATTACATGTGGTTATATGTCCAAAGTCAGAGGGCCTCATTTACTGTTCTCAATAGAATATCAAGCAGGTAGTAAAGATGAGAACATCCCTCCCAGAGAAAGCAACATCAAGGCCAAAACGTCTCATAAAAGTGGAATGCGCTTGGAAGTGAGATGCCCAATTTATAGGCAATTGTGTGTGATGGAAAGAAGACATATTTTGGAATCCTACTAACCTGGGTTTGAATTGGATGCAGTCAAATACATATGATAAGACTTTGAGTGAGTTTTTTAAACTTGAAGCATCTCTGCTTAATTGTGAAATGGACTTAGTGTTTCCTAATCTGTCAGGTTTTTCTGAGAATCAAATGATGAAATGTACACTAAGTGCTCTGGAAGTACTGGACCAGTAAGTGCTCAACAAAACCTGATTTTTCTGACTTATGACCATAACTTTTTAAAAGGTACTGGATAGTAGCAATTAGCACCAATAGCATAAGAGTCCCTTTTTCTCCATTCCGCATACACCAACATTTGTTGTTTCTGGGCTTTGTGATATGGGTCACTTTTAAAGGTATGTAGGGATACCTCCTTGTGTTTTGATTTGCATTTGCCTGATAGTGACGGTGAACATTTTTCGTGTGTATCATCTTTCTATGTATCAACTATGGAAAAGTGCCTATTTGGTTCTTCAGCCCAATTTTTTTGATTGGGTTACCTGATTTTATGTTGCTCAATTGTATGAGTTCTGTATAAGTCTTGGATGTTAACCTCTTTTTGGATGTACAGTGTGCCTCTCTCAGCAGGATTCTTTTTTTTTTTCATTTTAATGGTAGCTTCATTTACTAGGCAAAATTTTTAGCTTGAAGAAGTCCCATTTAATTATTTTTGCTTTCTTTTCCCTTGCCACTGGAATCAAGTAGAAAAGATGTTACTGAAGGTAATAGAATGTATTGCTTTTATTTTTAAAATGTGTTTTATGATTTCAGGTTTTACAGCCAAATCTTTAATCCATTTTTAATAAGTTTGTATGAACGGTATGAGACAGTTTCTTCTAAATAATTTTGTTTTGAGGTTAGGCTTCTATGCTTATAACCCATTTAAAGTTGAAAGCAAGCTAATATCAACTTCATTCTAATAGTTCCCAATTGTAATCTCCTCCCCTCTTATTTTATGTTTTTTTTCTTTTTATAGCATTTCCTTTAGTATGTCTTGCAAATTTGGTTTTGTTACATGATGAGGAGAGGGACACCCTAGAACTAGAACATCCAAGCCCGCCCACTCTAAACAGGTTCTGTCATCCGCCGCATCAAGACAAAACATATAAGACTTTTGATGGAAAAGAACTTTAATACAATTAATGAACAATACAGAAAAGACAAAGATTATAGTTCCTAAATCAAACACCCAGAGTTACCCATCCCCTCGTGGGTAAAAGTCCAGCCAAACAGAATTGGCCCAAAGCAAGGCCCGAAAGCTTGCCACAAATTTAAAGCAACTTCTGGCAGGAACCATAGAAAAGGGGCAGAAACAGTCTGGGAGGAAAAGAGGAAAGTCAAAAGCCGGATAAAAGCTGCCATTGTTAACCTCCCCGCAGGTCTCTCACCTGCATCTGTTCCAACCAGTCCAGGACAACGAAGCCAACAGTTTCTTCACATCTCTCTCTGCTCCTTGTGCCTCCTCCAGGTCTCCTTCTTGCTCTCCATCCTGTTTCCCTGCTTCTCCAGTCTCCTCTCCAGGTTCTTCTCCTCCCTGCTCAGCTCCAACCCTCCTTTGGGGTGGGGAAGGGAACCGGGAACTTCCCTTTTCCTGTTACAGTGTGGTCGAGATGAAGTCTTTTAACTGCTTTTGGTCTGAAAAATTTTTAACCAGAGCTTCAATTCTGAGTGCTAACTAGACTTGGTATAGTATTCTTGGGAAGTCTTTTCTTTCCACTACTATGAGTATCCCAGGCCATTCCCTTCAGGCTTGTAGTTTTTCTAATGAGAAATTTGATACTTTCGTTGATATTCTATTATGTGCAACTTTGATTTCTTCTAGAGGCTTTTAGGATTCTCTATTTTGAATTTTGAGCATTTTAACTAATTAAGTAATTTATGTGTCTTTAATTTAACTAGTTAATATGTCTTGTGTTTATCCGCTTAGGTTTATTTTATTTGGAACTTTTTGATCATCCTGAATCTGAATATCTGCTTCCTTCCCTAGTTTGGGGATATTGTCAATGATATATTTCTTCACATAAGATTTCTTTTTGTTTAATGATAATCAGATTTATTTAATTATATTTGACATCATTTGTAGTCCCCAGGGAATTCCCACCACCATTTCATCAGTGCACCGTAACCTCAGTCCCTTGTGCTCTTTCTGCCCTCATCCCTGTCTCTATCTCCCCCACCAACAATCCCTTTGGTTTGTCTTTAAAACTTTTGTTCTTGTTGTGTTTTTTGTTTTTTTGCTTGTTTGTTTGTTTGTGGCTGTAATTGTTCATTTCCTTGAGCTTTCTCTCTCTCTTTTGTTTTATAGTTGTTGTTCCTTTACATTCCTTCTAAAAGTGAAACCATCCATCCGATATTTTTCTCTTGCTTTCTGACTTGTTTCACTGAATTGGAATCCTTCTAGCTCCATCCATGTTTCTATAAATGTCCCTAGTTTATCATTTTTGATTGCTGAGTAGTATTCCATTGTGTATATGAACCACATCTTCTTGATCCTGTCATCTACTTTTGGGCATTTGGGTTGTTTCCAGGTCTTACCAATTATAAACAGTGCTGCAATAAACATGGGGTACAGGTGCTCTTTTGGATAGGTGTTTTGTGTCCTTTGGGAAGATCCCTAGGTGTGGAACTGCTGGATCACATAAGACTTCTGTTCCTTTCTCTTTTCCTTCTGGACCCCCGTGTGCTATGACTGTTGCTCCTCTTGATGCTGTCCTGCAATTCTCCATGTCCTTTTTAAAATTATTTTTTTTTCTTTTGCTGGTCTTTCAATTCAGTGAGTCACTCCTTGCTTTATCAAGTCCACTGTTGAGTCATCCTAGTCTATTTTTAAAATGCAACTCTTATTGTAATTTTTAGAACTTGTTTATATTTTCTCTGGTTTTCTTATAGTTGTCATTTTGTCCATCCATCATTCTCCTTATTTCAGGTGTTGTCAATATTGCTGCTTTGAAGTCTTCTTCCAGCAGCTTACTGGGTTCTGTTGTGTTAACCCCACCCCACCCCTCACTCCCCCAGGTTTTGCCTCGATCCATTGCTTGAGGTGAATGCCTCTACTTACCCATTCCCTTTGCTGCCCTGTATTTGTTTCTAGAGATAATGCTAGAGAGATTTCCTCCCCAGTCCTGATGCAATAATCTGTGTTAGTACTGGAGGTTGCAGGTATTGATCTAGGCTATGGCCTTGGATTGCTGTACTTTCTGTTGCTTAGTGTAGACCGAAGCCTAGGTACAAATAGGATACTGGAGCTGAGCTGCCCACACAGCAGTGATCCAAGAACCCAGCCTCAGAGAGAGGTGGGGGTTGGGGAGAGAGGTTACCACTGTAAAATGTGAAGAGTACAGTCCTTCCTGGGGGCTGTAACTACCTGAGCTGAGGGAAGGATTGTAATCACTGTCAACTCAAGGCAGACTCCTCTGCAGAACTTTTCAGGAAGACTCAGGCTGCAACCTCGCCCCGATTTGCTTTCAGCAGTCATTGCAGGCAGCTTCTTGCCTAAGGCTCAGGCAAGAGTGAAGTGGCTGAGGCTGAGGGGGCTGTGGAGAGAGGCTCCAGGTAGGCACCACAGAAGGCCACAGTCTTAATGGCAGGTAGGCTGTTGGAGGCCATCTGTAGGGCTGCCATGCCTAGGGGAGGGGACAGGGTTTTACAGTCCTGGGCAGCAAATGAGCCCCAGGCAGGCAGGATCTGCCCACTCCCACCACGTTCTGCAGACAGACTGTTCCCTGGGAGACCTGTGTCATACTGTTGCTCTAGGTGAGTGACTGCCAGAAAATTGGGAAGCACAAGGAGAGGAGGGGCAGTTGTTTTCTGGGGATTTAAGGTGTTGGCAGTGGGATAACTCCAGAAAGGAAGTGAGTTGTTCATTGCTACCAACATATTCCACAAATATTTCCCTGGAAGTTCATGTTTAAGCAGTTTCTGTGGGCTGATGTAGCCTGGTCGACTCGAGGACTTACTGGAAGTTGTATAAACCCCTGAGAGAAGAAAGTAAGGGCCATTTGGCCTCCAACCCTGGGTCATTATTTGATTTTAGTCATTGTGTTTCTTCCATCCTGATGCAACACAGACAAAGGACAAGGCAAGTACAGGCAAGTTGTGCAGAAGTTTTTGCTCAAGGATGAACTTCACGTACATCTGGACCCTCATGTGGAGGTTTTAATTTCAAAAAATGTATGTTCTTTCATTCTGGCTGTGCACCCTTCACCAGTCTCTTCTCCTCTCAGTCACACTGGTTTTCAGAGAAAGCTTCTTCCCTTTTCACATTGGGTGAGTGCAACCCTCCGGATACCGGAGCAACTACAGTGGGAGCGAGCCTTCAGCCCTGCCATGGGGAGGCTCTCTACTCCTGACTTTGGGGTGCAATGCCCCCAATATAGTTCCTAGGGGCCTGTGTTTTGGGCTTTCCTACCTTTTCCTTGTGGAAATCCTAAAATCCTCAGTTATTTTTTCAAAGGCTGTTGCTGCAGTATAGATGCAGTTTGTGTTATGCCTGTGGGAAGAGGCAACTTTAAGAGCCTGCTGGCCGCCATCTTCCAATTTGTCTAATAATCACAGAATTTTAGAGACAGAGAAGGGCTTGAAAATTAGAAGCATACAGGGAATCCATAGTCACATTGGAAGTAGGATAGAAATCATACCTGTGGGAATTTCTGGTAGACAATTTTCAGAAATATTACAAATATGTAAGTACTGAGACATCAAAATATGAGATGCCAGATATACTGTGGAAATTAAGTCTTGGAGAGTTTATTTATTTAGCAGAACATAGTGTAGAACCAAAGGTGTATCCCAGTAAAGGGGTAACAGGGTGCTTTCCAGGAAAAGGGAAGTTCCATGTTCCCTGACGCACCCAAAGGAGGGTTAGAGCTGAGCAGGGAGGAAGAGAAGTTGAAGAGGAGACTGGAGAAGGAAGGAAGCAGATTGGAGAGTGAGGAGAACTAGAGGAGGCACAAGGAGCAGAGAGACATGTGAGAAGCTGTGCTTGCCTCTTGGTCCTGGACTGGTTGGAACAGATGCAGGTGAAAGGCCCTTGGGGACGTTAACAATGGCAGGTTTTAGCTTGATTTCCATTTTTCTCTTTTCCTCCCAGACTTGTCTGACTGTTTCTGACCCTTTTCTATGGGTCTTCTCCAAAAGGTGCTTTAGAACTTATGGCAGGTTTTGGGCCTTGCTCTGAATCAATCCTGTTTGGCTGGACTTACCCCAAGGGGATGGTAACTTTGAGTGTTTGATTTAATAACTATATTCTTTGTCTTTTCTGTTTTGTTCACTAATTGTATCAAAGTTCCTTTCCATTAAAAGTATTACATGATTTGTCTTGACGTAGCAGATGGGGGAACCTCTTTAGAATGGGCAGGCTTGGGGGGTTTCAGGTGTCCCTCTTCCTGCCCTGTAACAAAGGGACAAGGGTGATTGGGTGGTCAAAGATATAGTAAAATAGTAATGTTTGGGTGTTAATCTTGGGTTTACCTTCTCAGTGCTTATAATAAAGCAAGCCAGAGTATTTTTGAGGACTCAGCCTGATGTAAGTAGGGAATTTGTCATAGAATTTTTTCATAGTCCTCAAATCTAAGAGGGTGCTATTTCTTTGCTCATTGGAATCCAAAAATCTCCATTTACCAGCCCAGGATTCTAGTCTCATACTAAGCCATATCCCTGAGCCACTAATGGAAACCATCCTGAGGAGAAATAAGAACATCCAACAAAACCACGTATGTGTGTAGAACACCAAATCATTCGTGCAGTGTGAAAACCTCAAGCCTGAAAACTAATCTAAAACTGGCCTGAAAATAGAAATCCCTGTAGGGATTTTCAGAGACAAATGTAAAAGCACTGCTTAAGGATGTGTCCAAAGCTGGGGAAAAAATGGGATTCTTATGAGAGAAAATGTCAACTGAATGCAATAGCAGACAAAATAAATTTGCACCCAAGAAAACCCACAACCAGAGATTGTCATCTGATTCTAAATGGAAGTATTCATACTTGCAGAACTAAAGGTAAATGGACACTCTGAGAGCAATTTTAAAGTAGGTATATTGGAATTATAAAAGACGATTAAGCAATACTTTACATCCCCAAAGTTCTTTGAAACATTTGGTTGAAAGATGAGATGGATACTTTTTTTTCCCCAATCAAATAGTGATTCTGGGAATAAACAATATAATCACTAATGTATATAAAACAAAATATCATATAATCATTTCCATAAATATTGAAGTAAAACTGAATATTTAAATGAAATGAAACTTGTAATAACAAAGTAGTGGATAGATTCTTTTACAAATATACACACATATATATGTATATATATAAACCTCCAACACCCCATTCAATCAAAAAGAAAATGTCATTATAAATCATGAAACACTGAACACAAACCCTTGAAATTCTAGAGAAATCAGAAAAATGATGACACTCACTCTACCAGCATTAATTCTATTCTGATACATACATTTTAAAAGTATTAGCATTTCAGAAGGTGAGATGTGTCTTTAAATAAATGATGTCTTAACATTGTCCCTTATCAGGGAATAAATTCAAGGAGTATTTTAAAATCAATAGCTTCCTATACTTGAAGAAATCTTGTACTTTGCATTGGTAATGCATTATTTCTATATACTAGCTAATGCAATTAGATAAGACAAATGTATCAAGTATAAGAATTGGAATGGAGGAGGTATAATTATTATAGAAATAATATAGTTCTTGGAAATTCTAAGAAAGTAAGCCATAGTTTAAACATCAACAAAATTAGTAAGAGTCCTCAAAAATTCTTTATATCAAAAATAATCTAAGAAAGACATAAGCTGTAAATATAATATTTAAACTTATTATTGAGAAATAAGGAACAATGGATAGAATTCTTAGGGACAATTATAAAAAAGAAAATTCACAGCCTGCTTATGGGTCTTTTGTAAGTTGATTTTCCTTTGTCGCAAAGTAATCGTCAACTTTGTAATGCCACTCAAATTTTATAAAATTGTCACATTCCTCCTACAATAGCGGCATTGGTGGACATGGTAGAGTTTCTGTAGTTGGGTAAAATGTTTTTTGAAGAAAATATCTTTTACACATTTGTTGAGATCATCTAAAATCTCTGTTGGATCCCAATAGAGAAAAGTCTGTTTTGCTTTTGGGAATATCGTTAATGGAATTGCATTTTGATATTTAGCTTTTTGTTTTCATTGTTTCATAAATGGAGCTAAGAAATCCATTGCTGCATTTACTCTAATGATATCATGGAATGTCTTGTTGAAACTTTCCTCTGTGATCTCAATACCAACAATTAAATTGTTCAGCTCCTTCAAAATCATCAGTTCAGTGGTTGTGTTAAGGATTCACTGGGGTTTTGTAATTGATAAGTTATTCTTTACATTGGCAAGTGGAATGTTCAAAGACAATAGTTTGCATTTGGAAAGCAATATTGTACATAAACCTACAACTTTTTCTTTTATTCCTCTACATTATTTTCCCTTTGCTTGAATTTTCTTACTTTTACCTTCTTCAGCTATATTTTGTGCCTGCTTGGAAGCCACCTGAATTGATTTTCAAGCAAAGATAGGGTATAAATACTTGAGTCTATAAATAAATAAAACCATATTTCTTAGTTTCAGTTTCTTCAATGGAGACATCTCTTCCTCTCTTTCTTGCCTCTGTTTATTATGATCCTTTCAGCATCTTTTAAAAGATAGCACTCATTCTTCTGCACTCTATCCATATTTCCATTTTATTTTTCTCTTTAACTCTTGACACTTTCCAGTATGCTAAATATATTTTGGAGCTGTTAATTTTTCTATATTCTTCCTTTACGATAAAATCCCATGTTGACAAACTGTATCCAGAGTGACTAGCTCCAAGAAGGCACTGGAGTAAAATGTAGTGGATAACTGCTTCAGTGTAGTTCCAAAGAATAACAATGTAATGACATATTTGGGATAACTGAAACACAAGATATAACTAGTACACTGACTTCTCTTTGTTCTACTTTTAGAGAAAGTGTGGTTAGTGTGAAGCTATGACTATAATCTACTTTGATAGAATCCTGGATTTAGGGATCACTGAGAGTTTCTCTGATTTAACCACAAATGTAAGTACCAGAGGGAATTTCCTACTGAAGATTCAAAGACATAGTACTTTAAAATAATAATGAAATGTAATCATATTTATTATTAGCTTTGTGATGGCCCAAAACACATTCCTTCTGCTCAACACTGTACTCCTACTTCATCATGATGATTAACATCAAGCTGAAAAATACCTATTTGTTGAATAATGAATGAATAATGATGATAATTTTAATGAAAATAATAGCTTTCCTACCAGGTTGTTAAGTTCTTATTCTGATGAACATTTCACTAACATCTGTCTTCATTCCATGTGTAATGGGAGTAGAATACGGTTATCACCTATCCTCCTATTCATATCCCCATTCCCAACTGCAAAAACCAAGGTTAAAGGAAACTAGATAATACATTTCCCAAACTCACACAGTAGTGAAAACAGAGCTGCGGCTGAAATCACGTGGTTTCCGATGATTGCCCTGCACGCTTAGGTGTCAGATCCTGTCCTTTGGATGTGATCCTGGCTCATTTTTCATTCCATTTGCCTGTCTTTTGTGTACATCCTAATTGGCTGCATCCTTCAGTAAAAGTGCAGATAGCCTTACATGTGCACATTGAAGCCAGGTTTAAGTGCTTCAAAGTTTCCTTTTCCAAAAAAACAAAAAATCTAGTTGTTATAAAAATGACTTTTGATCTCCTTAGATTGTCTGAAAAGCCACGTCTAATGCTTGTGCTAATCTTTTCTGAAAGCTCTTTGGGTAAATGGCTGTTAACACTCAGGTCTGACAGTTTAATGCTATTACACTACAAAATATATGTTCTTCCCCAAAATAAACATGTTTTATAATAGCAATACAGATGCCATCAAGGGGCAAGGTTATCAGGAGATAATTAGACCCCAGAGAGATTACAGGCTCTTAGATCATGAGCGCTGGATTGTGAGCCTGCCTTATTAAATAATTGTAAGAAAGTCAAAGTCAACTATAAATACACACATTTCCCTGTAATTACTTTAAAAAGTACAAGCCCAAGGTGCATGCCGATGTGCTGAGAAGATAAGGCTTCTCCCTCCATTACCCGAAAATGTCTAAATATAACCTAGAAAAGCAACTTTCAAATTGAATTTTAAATAAGAATGTGAAAGGAATGACTCCTCTTCCTTCCTTTGCTAACATTTTTAGGTGAGCTGTTTTAAGGACATTTTTAAATTCTGGCAAATGAATGGCTGGTTTTCAAGAAAATCCTCCCATCCTACTTTGTAATCCATAAAAAAAAATAATAAAAAATAAAAACCCTAAGTAGATGACATTCTCTGAATATAAACCTCTATATACTTGCATATATTATTTTTTTTGTCCTGAAAGAGCTCCCCTTTACTCTATACTAAATTTACCAACCAAAAACTAACATAGTATCTTATGATTAATTTTATTAATATAGTTATCTGATTACTTAATTCTGTACATTTATAGATATTTGATCTATTAACTAAGAAGTATAAATTCACAGTTCTTACCACAGTACAGAACATGTGTTCAATAAATATTTATTAAATGAATGAATGAAAAATTAATAAGGTAAAGTTGTCCAAACCTGGTGAATAGGAAAATAATTTTCTCTGGATGAGAGATTCATTGTTTGTGGCTTCCATCCTTAGTCTCAGAATGGAGCTATTCAACGACAGATGAGTGGATCAAGAAAATGCAGTATAGATACACAATGGAATACTACTCAGCAATCAGAAAAGATAAACTTATGTCACTTTCAGTGATGTGAGTGGAATGGGAAGGGCTTATGCTGAGTGAATTAAACCAGAAGGAGAAAGACAAATAGCAGATGGTGTCACGGATAGATGGAACATAGAAAAAATGAAAGGGTTGAAGACAAGCTTTAAAACTAATCCTTAAAGACTGATCTTAAGTTTTCAGAGAGGAAATGGGGATGCAGGGTGAAAATCAGGGGGCTGGGAGGGAGAATACAATGGCCTGCAGTGGAGGTCTCTGAGTCCTTGTGCAGGAAGTGTTACCAGGGGATATCCCGTACTGTCAGAACACTAACAAGGATGCAAAACAATGGTACTTCAATAACAATAAAAACAGAACAGCAACTATAAAAATTGTAAAAGTAATATAAAAATTGAAAAACATAGAACGTGGCTAGCAAAGGTTGCTATTGTATCAAGCAAAGGTGTGCATTCAAGGGGAGATTCTGGGAATTGTGGCTGGTGATGATGACAGTGCTGCACCCTTAACCGCAGTACCTGGAATGGTGTTGATGGTCCAAAGTCATCAGTGACAGACTTCACACCTGTGACCATCCTTTTCCATCAGTCTCTCTTGAAGCAATTACATAACTTCTTTTTTTTTAAAGATTTATTTATTTATGCACATAATAGTGGGGGTACAGGCCAGAGTCCAGGGAGGTGAGAGGATTCACCAGAGACAGAGTGGGGAGCAGAACAGGCAGATCAACTGAAACACACTGCTGAGGGAAGCAGTGGACGAGTTAGAAGAGGTCTGCTACGCCATGTGGGTCCCCTCCCTGGCCAACAGCAGGGATCGAACTCGTGCTGCAGTCACTGTGGTTTGCTTCATAGTGTGTTGCTTAACCCACTGCGCTATCAGGAGGGCCCACATTTACATAACTTCTTACCACATCCTACTAACTAGTGACAGAGCTGAAACTCAAAGTAAGATCTTTTAAGTCCAAATACCTGTGTTCTCTATGAAATAATTCCAGTTGCCAATCCATCCCACTTAGTGCAGCCACACCCAAAAATTGCTCGTGGCTTATCTTTGTACTTAGTTCTATGGAATCGCAAGAGCAGTATCTATGAAGTAACTTTTTCGTTTTTTGCTCAGTATTCATTTTGCCATTTCTGATTCTGAAATCCTACTCCAGATTCTGAATCTTCTACCTAGATTCTGAAATCCCCCCCTAATCAAGAGGCTGATTATTTGTTTTACCTTTTCTTTTCCCTCCAGCACTATTGAGGAATAATAAGTTTAAAAAAAATGATCTATATTTAGGGAGAACAATGCAGTGATTTACTATCCATTCACATGGTGAGATGACTACCACAATCAAATTCATTAACATCCACATCCACATAGTTATGGGGTCATGTTTTTATTTTTATTTTTTCCTAGTCATACTGCAACAGTATTCTTATTGAATACATTGAATAGGAAGATTTTAAGGTGAAGTTAGTGAATTCAGTCAACTAAAGATAGTCTTGTCTCATTTTCTTGGCAATGATCATTCCTTTCAAGGCTCTTTAATATTTGTGTATTTGTACTTTAAATTATATTCACTCAGCTCTTTATCATATACCTTTACAATTCCATATTTATTCAACAAGGTTTATTTTACAGTTATACTTTCAGTGGTTTCATTTCAAAAGTTTAACAGGAATTTAAACATAAAGGTAAGAAAATAATCCCTGTCATCATTTTAAAGCTTGCTGACTCGTGACAGATTTCTCTAGAATTTTGAATTGAAATAGTCAAATTGAAATAGTCAGAACTTTTCCATTCATAGAAGAGAGGAAAATTATCTTCCAAAGTTAGATTTTCTCTGGAATATTTCTATTAGTTAAGATAAGATAAATTATGCTATAGCGATAAGCAAGTCCATAAAACTTCATTTTTAACAACAAAAATGTGTCTTCTTTGTTTATTTTGCATATCTAAAGTAGATCATTTCTTGAGTGGGCATCAGGATAGCAAGTGGGATCACAGAGACACAATCATTCAAGCTCAGACTGAGGGAAGTTGCCTGGGTGGTAGCCTGTGCTTTCCAGATCCTGAAGGCTGACTTAGACTGGCCATAGTGTGGGAAGAGACCACCTGCAGCTGGTGTAGCCCTTAAGTATCAGCCACTATGTCACATTCATTGGTTCGCATTTCCTTATCTCTTTGGAGAGAATTAGCCACATGACACCAGTGTAGCTGGAAGGAAGATAAAGAAATAAGAAGGAGCAAATAAATATTTATTGATCGAAAAATGCCTCCTCTCTTCCAGCCAAAGAAGCTTGTTTTGAAGTAATGTAATCAATTTTCAAGCTTAAGACCATATATTCAAGTCATATGTAAATTTTCCAGTTATTTAACTCCTAGTTCTTCAAAACACAAAATAAAACTCTTAGAAGAAATGTTGTGATATGTGACTTAGATTGGTTGGATGGCAGAAACAAAACACCATATAAGAAATATGTGATGTTAAAAACAATTTCTGTATTTAGTTATTTTCTTCTTAATATTCAAACATTAACTGAAGCATTCTCTCCCACTTTTTTTTTTTTCCACTTTTCTGTACAGAAAATCTAGGATGGATTGAAAGGAAATGAATAACTCCCATCCTAGTCCTTTTGTGAACACAAAATATTATGCCAACTAACACATTTAGATTGCTATAAATCATCTCATGTTGTAGTAGAAAGTATCCGCATCCATGTGTGGATAAGTGAGTGACCATGGTGAGTCATGATGTAGAATGCCCACTCCTGACTAGCCTTGGTAATAGTTTTATGATATAGGTATCTTTCTTTCTTTTATTCATTCAAAAATCAATAAACAGATGCCTGTAATCTATCAGGCTTTGTTCTAACTCTGTAAGACTTTAGTATGTAGATAACCCCCTTGTTCAAATGGAGCATAAATTCTAATATGGAAGGACAGTAATTAAGCAACAGAAATTCAAGAGTCATACAGGGAAGGAAATGAAATATTACAATGAGACAGAGTCACTTGTAAGCAATATTGAAAGATTATGTAACATGCTGGGGCACAACGGAAGTTGTAGGACTAGGCAATGAGATTTTATTGCTGGCCCTCGGTGGAGGGGGGAAATCAGAATGCAGCTTGTTGAATGAAGTGGGAAGAGATGGAGTCAGTGAACAAGGGTGCTCTTTTAAGAAGTTTGATCATGTAAGACATGTTACATGTAGAAGAAGCAATGGGGAAGGCAAGCCTTCATTTTATTTATTTATTTTTTTAGATTGAAGAAATACATCTTCACTTCTCATAGCACTCCTCTTTTTCCTTGTATGTTTTATAAAAATGCCTGAGCTTTAGTAGGAACACCGAGAGTGGCCCCAGCAATGTCACAGTAATTATCACAACGATCTGATATTTTACTCATATTCCTGTAGCTGATAGGCCCGTAAGATGATCCCCATGAGCCCCGCCTCCTGAAGTCCATGCCCGTGTATGATTCTCTCCACTTGAGTGCAGATGGAACCCACAGGACATGACAGTGGCAATGGGATGTAGAGCATCCCAGGTGTGTGATTGTACCCACTAGATGGACGTATCTGCTTCACTGTCTCTTACTGAGTTTGAGAAGGTTGAACTTCATATTGGGAATGCCATGTGGCAAGCCATTGCAGGTGGCTATTAAGCGATGAGAGTGTTCTCTGGCCAATAATCAGCAAAAATACCATATTTTTTCAATCTCACAACTACTAGGAATGGGATTTTGCTAACAGCTGGAGCAAGCTTAGCGGTAGGTCCACTCCTATAGTCTTGTCACAGATGAGACTTGCAGACCAGCTGACCTTGGCTGCAAGCTTGAGGGACATTACATTCAGGATGCAGTCAAGCGATGCCTGCTGTCCTGAACTACAACAACCACAAGTTAATAAATGTTTGTTGTTTTCAGCTCTGCAGTTTGTGGCAATCTGTTAAATAGCAATAGAAAACTAAACTCATGAGAAAATTCAGGAAATAATTATTTGACAAAGATCAAAGACAATGGGAAGGAACCAAACTTTGAAATTGGACATTTTAACTGCAAAGTCCTCACTCATGATCATTCTGCTATGCTCTTTCAAGATCATGTTCTTATTTCTGGGAAGCAATGTAATAATTAGAAAGACTATGGATTTAGAGCAAAAAGCATTATTAAATCTTGGCCATCTGATTACTGTAATTTGGAGGCAAATTACTAAACTCAATTAGGTTTTGTTTTCTCATCTGCAAAGTAAAAATAGCAATAGGTTTTGTTTCATAAATTAGATTATATTTTACCTATACTCACAGAGAAAAATGCATTTTTCTAACACCTAAACCATGTAGACATCTAAGAAAAGTATTTTTTTCTTCAACCTATTTTATTCTCCAACATGTAACATGTTCGAATAAGCAATTTTAAAAATGTTCTAGAATTTTTTTTTTTTTTTTGCCCCAAGAAATCCAGCACCTCATCGAATGCGACACTGGCTTTTAATGATATCTAAACATAAGTGAAAGATGTGCTCACAGGGTGTCCATGGACATGGCATCTTTATAACCAAGTTGAGAATTCATCTTGGCTAACTCTTCCTAAAACCCAGAGAGCCAGCAGGAGCAGTGGTGAAGGAGTTAAAAGAGATTGCCGCTGGCAAGTCTCCTTAAATCAAGTGCCTGTTACAGACAATAGAGAACTGGTAAAGGGGGGGGGGGGGGCGGGAGGAGATAGCAGGAGGAGGTGAAATAAATAGTCCTTAGCCCCAGTACAGAGCTCACTTCTATAGGCTAGAGAGGAATGGCCAAGGCACTTAAAAAGGGTCTTTTATGCAAAGCATTTCAAAGGGCTATGATGAAAATACAATATAAAATGCACTCTTAGCATATTAGCCAACAGCTACGCCTAGACAAATAAGAACATTTTCAATTTACTCTTAAAAGTCTCAAAGGAGCTGGAAGTTCTTACAGCTGCAGAAAGAAAAGGTGAGTGTGAATGCAGTCTGAAGAAAATATTCTTGCCCTTATTGAATCAAGTTGAACAGGGGCCACTGTTGGAAAGCAAATCCCTGAAGATAGATGGGGGATAGGCAGGGAGATGCGCTGAAAAAGCTTCTAGTTCTTGGTTGTAGAAAGCTCTGGAAATCAGGGCTGAAGTCGACAAATGAACAGGGGTCTGAGAGAAAAGAAAGACCACTCCATTAAATGCAGACAATGAATACAGCTGGGTCCCAGGGAACACCCACCCTAATCCCAATGTCCCTAAAGCTAAATGGCATTGTTAGTGTAACCTGTGTGCAAACCTATTGTCTGAATCCTGTAGTTGAAATCCTGGCAGAAGACTGACTGATTTTCATTTATCCACTCAGTTCTTAAGCACAGTAAGAGCCTAGTTTGAACGAGATCAAAGAATGTAATGTAGCAAGAAAGAGCAAAAAAAAAGACTTCAAAACAAAATGGGTACACTTTACAAAGTTTTGAATTATCTCCATTACTTAAGCATTGGCTTAATAAAATTTTTGCAAAATATTTATTGAGTTATGCCTTTCAGTGTTTAGAAAGAAAGACATTTTTCAGGATTCCAAAGTGGAAGTTTTAAAATGGAGATTGAAAATAATATACTGATATTCTAAAACAAATGTGAGACTATTGTATATTTTTATGAGTTGTAAGTAATGATGGGATATCAAGAGAAAGTAGTATCTGAGGTTTTGTTTTAAGCTTTGAATTGTTTTTTGCTATAGGTTGTACCTTCAAAATGCTTTGAGAAATCCAGTAGTGTGTCGCCTCCTCCACTGCCACCACACCTGTTCCTGATGTTATCATCTCTCTCAGTGACTATTGTATTATACTTGTCATTGTTTTGTCTCAAAATTCAACCCCTGAATTATATTCTCTATGTAGAATGTGTATTGATCTTTGTAAAATTTAATCGATGTTAACTTACTCTTTTGCTCAACGTCTATCAATTACTTGGCCTTCCATATGAAATGAAAGCCAGATTCTTTCCATGATTGTAGAATTCTCCATGTTCAGACCTGATCTCTTCTCTGGCTTCATCTTATGCCACTCTCCCCCTCCTTGGACCTTCTATCCCAAGAAAAATGAATGATAGAATCAGATTCCATCACCATGCATTTTACTCTACCGCGCTACCTCCAATCACAGTATCCTTTTCTCAGTGAGGGAATGCTGGATCCTAGTTCTCACTCTTATGCTGCTAAATATTTCAGGACTATTGATAGGCAAAATAATTTATTCTAAATATTTGCCTGATATCAAAGTCAAACTTTTGTTTTAGAAGTTAACTATTGCTTCTCCTTTTCATGAAAAACTTCTTAATGTTTACATCTAAAATATCAAGTCCCTGTATAAATGATCTTTATATTTTCATGTCACTAACTACCTGATTTAATTTATCTTTTGACTGACTTCTTCCTCTGACATATCAGTTCCTGATAGTGTTCTTCACTGTTATATTATCATAACATAAAACAGCATACATAACATAAAATATAGTAGATGGACAGCTGATATATTTTATTAAATTTATGGCATTTTCTAATTTATCATATTCCAATAATTCCTTGCCTTTATTCTACTAGCACATCTATTTCTTAGTCCTTCTTTTGAATATATTTAATAACTTTAAAACTAATGGCTGTCTTTAACATTTTAGAAATACTCTACTAGTCTATCCTTATCTGCTTATTGTTTTACTTCTAATGGTTTTCCTTAATGATTTTTCTTTTTTTTTTTTTAGATTTATTTATTTATGCATACAAGAACTGGGTATAGGTGTGGGGATCTAAGAGGATTAACCAGAGACAGAGTGTGGGAACAGAGTAGAGTGACTGACATACACTGCTGAGGGGAGCAGCAAGTAAGACAGGAGTGGTCTGCTTTGCCATGTGGGTCACCTCCCTGGCAGGGATCAAACTCATGCTACAGTGGCTATGGATAGCTTCATAGTGCTGAGAATTAAGCCACCAGAGAGTCCCCTAATATTTTTCTTTAAATAAATATTTAAAATAAACATTTAAAATATTTTCTTTAAATAAATATTTAAAGTAAATGTTTAATCTTTTTGAGGATCTTAATACTTATTTTAAGAAAACTATCAATATATTCTTAAAATGAATTTTACAAATTTGAATTTAATTATGGCTCTTTTATGATAAAGAGATAAATATATATCATTTGAAAATATAAATATATGATTTGGAAATATATACATGACTTGGAAATATACATGTGATTTAGATGTAACAGAATAAAACTAAGTTACAAGTATTGATAGTTGACTATTTTTTAACAGGTGGATAATTATTGGAACTGGATTCATTTGTATAATGGAGATGACTTTATTTCCTTTGGTTTCTTTCTGATATAGCTTGGCATTTCTCCATTAGTGAATCTCTTCACATTAATTGCAATTCTACTGTTTGACTTGATATGACACTTGCAATGCATATGATATCTTATTTACTTATTTATAAATTATCTCATAACAAACTATGAGATCCATGTATAATCACTCAAATAGTCTTGGAAAATAATAGATAACATTAGAAATGTCAATATCCAGGCAGAAAATTATTTTGACCAGTGAGGTTGAGAATTTATTGAGAATTATCTTTTCGTGCTGTTACTAGATATGTCTCTGCAAGGTCAATTTCTCTGTCCAATATAATGAGAGCACAGAAAAATCCAGTACACATTGACTGTCAATTACAGTTCTCTGACAGAGCAAATAGACTTTTACATAAAACATTAAAAATGTTTAGTCTGCTGCTGAGAAATAGTGTTTATATTCACAAGCGAAATAAGAACATGACACTAGAGCATGAAAGGAAGCTGAAATTTCAGAGACTATTGAGGTGTCATCAGGGAAAGAAAAATGTATAGATTTCAAGAGAATCCATGTTCAGACTGAATATGATATGTAAATGACCTTATCCTGTTGAAATAGACCATCTTTCTAGCAGACTAGATGGGTTTGGAAAAGATTTGATTTTGTAATTTTTAAGAAAATGAGGAGTTATAAAAAGGAATTCAAGGGAAAGAACTGTTGCCCAATCAAATAAGCAGAAATGGACATTCTAAAGACCTAGTATGGCAGATGAAAGAGCTACATAAAACAGAGTGAGAGCTCTTTGCTAGAAACCATTAGGATTTCTTTGGAATCCAACGTACCAGTAATTATCAAAAATAAAATCAAGCATTCAAATCTATTACCTAGTTTCCAATGGAGAATAAAATGGTTCCTGGATCTTTAACTCTATGGACAAGGTGAATTTCAAGTTCATGATGGCCTTCTGTTTCCTTAGTTTGCCAAAGCATTCTAGTGAGACTCTGGAAATAATATTAAAGGAGTGAGAATTATAATCCAGTATGAAAAGAGACAGTAGGGCAATTAAATGATATTTGCTTTGAGAGGAAAGTTTATTGTTATGGGCATATTTCTCTGATTTTAGTAACATCTGCATAATACTTTTATGGAGTCAAAGTATATATCTAATACTAAAGAAGTTTAGATAAGGACACTATTTAAGAAGCTTCATAAATCCAAACAACATAAATATAAACAAGAGTTAAATATGTATCATTACATGGAAGGCATGGCTGTCAACTTCATATTCCAGCCTTGAAAGAGGAATTTAGCTTCCAAAGTATGATGTCTTTTTGAGTTATGTATTAGAAATATAGTAACACTTTTAAAATACCTTACATACTATTCTACAGCTATAGCACACTTTATCCTCATAGAGTTTTTATAAATAGAGCAAATTAATCATTTCCATTTTATAAAAATCACACCAGAGTTTCTGAGGCCCGTTCATGTAGCCAGTATCATGTCTCTCTAGTTAGGGGAAGTTAGACACAAGCACAGGTTTTCTAACTCCTAATATAGTCCTCCTTCAAGAAGACTGTTGTTTATTTAAAAAAAAATAGTGATTTATTGATTTATACATACAAGAATTGGGATGTTGGCCAGAGGTATGGGGGAGGGGTAGAGGATTCCCCAGAGATAGACTGGGGAGCAAAACAGGCAGATCTACTGAAATATACTGCTGAGGGGTATAGCCGGGAGACAGGACAGGCCTGCTGCGCCATGTAGGTCAGCACCCTGGCCAGGGATCAAACTCTTACTGCAGTGGCTGCAAATAGCTTGAAAGTGCCATGTCTTTAATCACTGTGCCACCAAGGTGGCCCAGAAAACTGTTGTTAGTGTGCAGCACAAAATACCTCCTGTCTGCAAAGGGAGCCTTCAACTTTCTTCCTTAGAGCTCGCCAACACTTTGGGGGTATTTCCAGCACATTGCTCATCACGTTGTACCCCAACACCAAAAGAACACAACTGGAATGAGTAATAAGCATGGCTCTAAATAAGAAGCCAACATTTAACACACTTCTTTTGATCATGGAGGCATTTTTAAAAAGACAACAAAAGGCTTTGGAAAAGATAAGGACTAAATATTCTAGGAAAACTTCTGACTCCAAGTTTGTGAATATAAACACCAGGATTAGTCAGGGGCAGCCATTTTTAATTGTCTATACCAGTCGGGAAATCCATCTAGGACACTTTATTTAGCTCATTAACATATCTTAGGAAGCCAAATGAATTATTTGTCAGAAAGAATTATCTGGAAAGAAATTAGTAAGCTCAGTGTTGCATATCTTTGTGGATATTGCCCCACCAAAATTAATTACAATTATTAATAACTGTTTTCTCTGGGGAGGTTTTTTCTTGCTATTGAAATAAGTCATTGTGTGTTCAGACTGAATGTGGTCTGTATTTTCTTCAAATGTTACTGCATATTTTAAAAAGTTTGGAAATAATGGTGACTCTGGATCAAGGATTTTAGAAAAGTAAAAACGTATTAGTCATTCAGCTAATCAAAAATTGGAATCCCACAGAAATAAATATATAGCTTAGCAGGACCAATAAGAAACAACTGGTCTTTGCACAAATGCAGTATCTGGCAGTCTTTCACCTAGAGATGTCTGTTATTAATATTTCCATGAATATTAATGGAGCTTCCAATTTACATGACAAAGAATATGGCCATATTTGATGTGAAATTATTAAATGACCATCTATCATAGTTGGGCAAAACTGGTTGCATTTAACTAGATGCTGGCTGGAATATTAGACTGCATAAATGAAACAGATTATTTTTTTGACCTTTTTCTTTGCTTTGCCAATAACCCCTTACATTTGAGTAAACTGCATGTGATTTAAGCTTGGTACTTTAAACAAGTTTGGCAGTGAGCAGAACTTGCCCAGGTTCGTCATTTTCTCAGAGGTGAAAGGAGTGTAAGAGGTGTGTGTGAGATCACATAAGGGGGCAGCAGGTACCCCATCACATGGTTTCACAAAATACTTCTTGGTCAGATCTTTGGAAGGGCAGTGGCATTTGCTGCTACATTCCAGTACCCTCATCTTTTTAAAAGTTGATTTAGTCTTAAGCAATCAGAAAGCATTTAAGAAGTAGAATAATGGTATTTTCCTTTTGTGACATGTAAACACACCTTTTGGAAATTGCATCTCTATATAGAAATACCACATCACAGTACTCCCCGATGTACAACTGACAGTTATCACTGCTTTACAGGTGCATACAGAGGTAGTCAGAATAGTGCAGACAGTAGCAGCCCTGTTACTCACTGCCAGCATTTACATGCAAGGTTTAGAAATTTGAAATCACAGGAGAGAATCAGGGAAGGAAGGAAATTTTGACCTGAAAGACAAGGTAGTGGTGTTTCTGGCTCATGTATGGGCACAGAACAGGAGAAATGTCATGCCCACTTATCTTCAGGAAGCGGAGGAGGGTTCTAAGACAGGTGTTCTTGTGGATGTGGTGAGTCCTTGTGAGGTGTTTGTGAAGTTGTAGAAATTGGGACCCTTAACTTTCATGGGCTCAGAGCAAATGTGATTAGAAGGTTCTTGGGAGAACTTGATATACGTCCCCTGAAGTTTGGGGAAACGTAACCACAGAGGTTGATGTCTTGTTCCTCATCTTTCTGAACTCAATGGCTCCATGAGCTAGGGGCATCCTGCAGTGGCAGAGTCTGCAGAAGGAAGAGTTTTGCAAGAGGCAAACCAAACCATGCAGGGTCTTTGCAAAGGTAGAGCTTGGATTTGGATGTTTTCTGTAATACAGTTATAATGGTCACAATGAAAGGACAGCAGTGTCCAGATAGGAGAAATGTGCTCCTTTTTTTTTTATATATAATATTATCCTGTCTCCTGACCCTGTCTCTAAGAGGTAATGGAAAATGGGAAAATAGTCATACGACAAGACCCACCCTCTCCTTCAGTTCATGTTACTAACAAGAAAGATTGTGCCTTAGTTATTAGCAATTGAAGAGTAATTAATATGGTAAGCAGAAGCTTTGGGCGGAGGCCAAAATCCAACAATGAAATCCTGACAGTTAATCCTAACTGAAATCTGGTTGCTTTTTGACTTTAGATTGCAAAGTGCCAAGATATCAGACCACATTACAACATAGAAGAATGAGGGGGGCAATTAGCAGTGGAGTTTAGGGTAGAGTGGAAATAATCATCCCTGTTTATATTTTCATCATATTCATCCTGTTTACATTCAATGCATGTATTTCATTTAATTCTCGTACAACCCTCTGTAAGAGAAATCCTCAATCCTTTACCCATAAAGGTTCTGAGGTTTCAGGGCATTGCTGAGGAGCTAGTATTAACAGGTATGTCTCGATCTGATACCTCTACTTTGGTATCCAGAACTTAGAACCATTTAAAAGAATTTTCTTTCATGATAATAATATTCATTAATTTATTTATTTTATGGAAGTGTCTTTGCATTATAACAGTAGCCAGGTTTCAGGTGTACATCATTCTATACTACGTTATATATAATCACTGCTAAATACCCAATTCCATCCTTCACCAGCCGGAATAGTCAGTGCTGAGTTATGCACTAAGATACCCACTAGGTATATGTTACTGAGGACTTGAAACATATCTAGTGTGACTTAGAGTTATTCTTTAGTTGTGTTGATGTCAGGTTAATCTCTCTCGGAAGACGAAGGTGAGGCTAGAAGCTGCTCTTTGGGCAGCCCTGTCTTAACCGCTTCATGGACCCTACACTGGTTCTTAAGTTTCTGAGACTCATGGGGAAGTCATGGTTACCGCTGTGAATGAGAGTTCACATTTCTCAGGCGTAAAGAGACACTCACGTGGGTCCGTGAACACTCACACTATACTCTTTGCTTCAGTGTAGACACAGTGTTTGATTAAGACACTGTCGAGGCTCCCTCTCTCTGTGCCTCTGCAGAGGAGTGATAAGTATGAGCGCCCGGTGATGGGCTTGCCACTTGTCACTATGTCAGACTTCAGAGATTCTCCAAATGGCAAACCCACGGAGGCATGTGCAGGTCCCTGCCACTGCAAGTCTGATAAAACCTGGCCAACCTCGCTTGATTATATCCTGCTTTCCTAACGGCATTTATTTGAAGTCTATAAATATATAAATAAAGAGAAAGATACATAGAGGAATGAGACCTGCTTTGAAATGCATTAAGAATCCAGGAGAGCTTAGATTTTTCTACCAGCTCTTTAAGTATTTAGCAGTGTGATCATAGGCAATTTAGTTAACCTCTTTGAGTCTTTTCTCATCTGCAAACTGGGGGTGGGGGGAATATTAGCTCCACTTCCCTCAGAATCTTTTCTGAGTTTTTGTTGATCAAAAATGAGGTGCTGCATGTGAAAGGAATGTGTGAGCTGTGGAGTGCTACACAAGTGTGGGTTATTATTCATTTGTTACCACAGCAACTGAAGGGCATCTCTGTGACAACAGAACAGCTAAGTGAAAAGCAATGATAAGAAAAAAAAAAGTATTGTCAAAATTGAGGTACATGATACTTTCCACAGCTAGAAATCCCCAATACTGATGCACTGTCCCTCAGGCCTTCTTGTTTTGCAATCAAGAAGTAGCATGTGTAAATATAGATAATTTCTGAATGAGAACTATAAAAGCTATTGCCTCTTGTTTGCTCTTGAAGAAATGATTCTTCATTGTTTATGAATATATTTTCATAGATAGATAGATTCACATTTCATCCCATTTTTGATGGAGACCCTAGGGTGTATTCTCCTTATAATTTGTTTTCACAGATCGGGACTTTTGGTGCAAACTTTTATTTTCAACCTTTATGGACATTGTATTTAGCTAGTATAACTCTGCATTACCACCACAAGGAGGCTTTTATATTCTGACTGTAATGGATTAGTAATAGAAATTATTACTCTGCTTAGTTAGGAGGTGGGGCAGAAGGAGGAGGTCTACCCCAGATTGTCACCAGCTTCCATCCCCACCCCCCGCCAAGATAGATGCTGCAGTGAAGGATCTTACACCTCTTGCACCCTCATCAGTCCTTTCAGTAACGTCAGTGCTATTCACCATGGATGGTCTTGTCAGGAAATCATCTTGTCCATGATTTCAGAGAAGTGAAAATACTTGAAATTTTGTCTACTTATAAAGAACTCTAAAAATATTACTCTGCCACACAGGGCCCATTCAAAGGAAATATTTTGATGTATAATATTTAATTTACTTCTAGAAATCACGAGGAAGAGAAAATAGAATCTAAATAGAACTACATATCAATTAATTCCCTCTTTTTGGTATCTGCTACCCATAAAGGCAGAGTAAAAAGCAAGCAAACACAAGTATTTGAGTAAGTGGTGATTCAGAATATCTTTGCTGTGGAAAAAAAAATGATATATATTTCCTACATTTTATTTTTTTATTGACAGCAATTTGTGCTTTTTACACAAAGTGAAAGTATAGTATTTCATGTATCAATTTCAATATTAATATGGCCAGTAGAAGTATTTTCCTCCACGTGCTAACACCTTCCAAAGAGGTCCTCTCCCTGAGCCTCTGGGCTGCTTTGAGGGACATTTGCCACCTTTACTTTCCATCTCTGAACTCAACACCTATGTAGGTAACTGTTTTTCCAATACACTCAAAACAAACTTCTGAGTAAACAACAAAGTATATCTCAGTGCTAAAGACAGGAAGGCTCATCTGTTTTAATAGACCAAATTTATTTTTAAACCAATGGTGAGAGAAAGCTCACTGCTTACCCTGTCTGTATCTGATGAATGTGGATAAAAATTTCATCTAGCAATTTGAGGACAGAAATAAAAACCAGGTGGGCTCAGCGGTTTCCAGGTTGTTCTAAAAAATCTCTGCAGCACACAAAGCAGACATTTTAGAAAGTCAAGAGATGTTAGCACTCTGTGAGGAACAGTAAAAGGACCCTCTGAGAAACTCATTTTTTGCTGTGGGTTTTCCCTAAGAAGTCTGCTTTAGTAGTTGACCAAAGAATTGAAAGAAAGTTGGGCCTACCATGGAATTTTCCACAGAAATGCATATCAACTGTGTGTTGTGAAGGAAAAAAAAAAATATATTAGTTTCGAATGTACATTCCATGACCAAAGTAGGATTAGTCTGTGAAAGGTGTTGATTATATATCCGGATTTCTCCAGATCAAAGTAAATGGGGTTGAGTGCAACAACATCCTTGTGGATTCCTTTGTGCTCAGATAGTCTGCTCGGCAAAAACTAGGCATGTGGCATCCTTCATGTGCCATTGATCTATGCGCATGTTTGAGAATGGACTCCCTCAGCACATTCTGGAAAGTACTCCTTTGTGACTCCTCTTTTTCGACTTATAATAGAACAGTCAGTTGCCCTTATGGAACCTCGAATGAAAAAAGAGACTGAAATACATTCAGAACAAATTTGAAAGCTTCCATGATAAAGAAAACTGGCAGACAATTTGGCTCAAATATGGTCTTCTGCTTTGTGGAAAGTAGAGATTTCTTTTTTCTGTAGAGTTTTTTGATTGTGTTGGAGAAATACCTCAAAAATACAAAACAACTAAGAGTAGGACATTAGTCCTAATTATTTTTTGTTTTGCTGGTTTGTTCTGTTCTGTTACTTATATCTTATAAATGAGTGAGATCAACCAGTAACCATCTCATTTTCTGACTTATGTCACTCAATATAAACACTTCAAGGTTCATCTGTTTTGTCCCCCAAAACACTATTTCATCTATTTAACAGCTGAGTAGTATTCCATTGAGCATATAAGCCACAATTTCTTTGATCTAGCATCTGTTGATGGACATTAGTTTGGTTCCATGTCTAGGCTCTTGTGGATAATGGTCTTATGAACAAAGATGTGCATACATTTTTTCATACTAGTGCTCTCATATTCCTTGGGTAAATACCTAGCAATGGTATGGCTGGATCATACAGTGTTGCCACTTCTAGTTTTCTGTGAAATTTCCATATCATTTCCATAGAAGCAACACTAAATCACATTCCCACTAACAATGAATGAGTGTTCCTTCTCCACATCCTTGCCAACATTTAAAAAAAATTGTATGTCTTAATTGTAATCCCAAATTCATCAATATATGATTTGTCCATTTTCTTTTATGTTGCATAGACAGGTTTTACAAGTACATTTTCAAATTTTTTCCGATTTTATCTATGTAAAAACAAAACTTTTATTATAGTATTTATTATAGTATTGTTTTATTATCTACAATGGTTTATTTAGTTGTATTGTCATTTTCCAAAATTAATACTATATATGAAGATAATGCATCTGGGTAATAAACTATAAATATGTAATTTGTGAATCATGGAACAATTTGTTGATAAACTGTTCAGTTATCATGGCAATAGTTGGTGCATGCCACCCATGCATCAGGGTAAGACTACAGTCTTTATATTTATTGACCAATAAATTGAAGACTCTAGGTGATATATAGAGAATGTATAGAGCTAATGTATTTTAAGTTTATGAAAAGTTTACTGCAAAGATGAAAGTAGGGAGTGAAAATCATTAGTGTGCCATCTAATTCATCAAGCACTGAAGCATTTTCTGTAATGAAGCATTTTGATCATATCCGGTTTGGGACGTGGTAGACTTGAGTAATGTGTGGGAAGTCTAGTGACTAAGAATGGAAATGATGAAATATAAGAATATCTGCCCCCCCCCCCGACTGGTCAATATTCACAGGGGATAATGGCCACAGCTGTGGGAATTAGAGGTTCCATGTGTGTAGGATTAATGAACCAGTGTTGTATCACTGACCTGGTGTGTGGGACAAAGCTACCTTTTTATAAGTTCTAGATAACCCATCTGCTTAATAAAGTGTCCCACAACAGGGTAGAGTTATGGGGAACTGGATTTGACTTTTAAGGGAAAGAAATATAATAAAACTAATCATTGAATTAGTGCTATTAAAATGGTTTGGGATTCAAGACTAGGATTATATTTCATGGATGATTTTTTAAAATTTATTACTATATCACTTATAGGTCTTTAGGTATTGAGTTGTTTCAAACTAGTACTTCCTATTAGCCCTAGGTCCCAGGTCTTAAATTATCAAAAGAAGTTATGGTGAGTTGTGTTGCAAATGAACAGAGTGACCTAGTGACAGTTTCTGCTCTCTTTGATTCAAAATGTTCAGCTTTCCCCATTTTCCTAGTTGATAGGCTAGAGGGGTATTGTTTAATCAATCATTCAGTCACTCACTCATTCATTTAACACATATGTCATACATCCAGCAGGCAAAAGGGATAATATTATGAGGAAGGAAAAAAAAAAACATGGTAGTATTAATGTCTAAGATTTATTAAGTATATTATGAGGCAATGAGTAAATACTTATTTCCAAATGAAGGATAAATATCTCATCTATCAATTTGCTTCTCCCACTGCTTTGGAAATGTCCCTGCTGCTCACTCTGGAATGAAATGTGTGATGGTGACAGGAAGAGGACCGACCTGAGAGGGAACTGCTCAGTGTCCATGGGTGGGAGGAACTCGAGACCCACCTTTGCCTCTGTGATCCTGTGCCCCTCTTCAGCTGTGCTTCTCAGAGGTACTAACTGCTTCAGTACTGGATGTCCAGGTGAATTAAAGAACCCAAGAGAAGCCAAGACTATTAGGGTATATCAGGCATGATAATATTTTTTTCTCATAACTCTAGGGTAGCCAGATTTAGGAAATAAATATAAAAACTATCTAGGGCCTCCCTAGTGGCACAAGGGGTTGAGTAACACACTGTGAAGCTTCCATAACCACTACAGCACCAGTTCAATCCCCGGCCAGGAGGGGACACAAATGGCACAGCAGACCTCTCCTGCCTCGCCCACTGCTCCCCTCAGCAGTGTATTTCAGTTGATCTACCTGTTCTGCTCCCTGCTCTGTCTCCATTGACTCCTCTCAGCCCCCACATCTATGTCCCATACTCCAGTTCTTGTACACATAAATAAATAAAATCTTTAAAAAAATAAAAGCTGGGCCTCCCTGGTGGCACAGTGGGTTAAGCAAAGCACTATGAAGCAAACCACAGTTACTGCAGCATGAGTTTGATCCCTGCCACCAGCGAGGGTGGGGACCCACCCGAGACCCACCCAAGACCCACCCACATGGCGCAGCAGACCTCTCCTACCAGCCCGCTGCTGCCCTCAGCAGTGTGTTTTAGTCTGCCTGTTCTGCTCCCCACTCTGTCTCTGGTGAATCCTCTCACCTCCGCAACTCTGGCCTGTACCCCAGCTCTTGCATGCATAAATAAATCTTTAAAAAAATTAAAAAAAAATAAAAGCTATCTAGTTAAATTTCAATTTTACATGCATGAAAAAATGGTTGAATGCCCATCCTATAGCAATCCTACGTCCTCCCTTACTCCTATCCACACCACAGAACTCCTAGACAACATAGTTTCAATTGGGGGTACAACGGGATATTCTGCTTCAGTGCTCCTGTTTACTCTGACAATGATTTTTAACCTTAGTAGTGAATACACCCTTTGGAGGGGAGGGCTCTACTTAAGGAAACAGGAAGTTGTGCTTTGAAAAACAATCCTGCTTAACGTGATTCCCAAGGGACATAACCAGTGCTGTTACTCATCCTCACTGAGGAGGACACCTAGTTCATGGTGAACTGGACAGGGTGTAATTTCTCTCGTTCTCCAGATTTGCAGTTTGCTTGAAACTGTGCCGTAAAAATACTGTTATTTTATTAGCTTGGATTACTGCTGTTACTGCTCTTGCTGCTGTTATTACCGCCATTATCTAATGAGTTTTATATATGTGATCCCACCTTAAATCTTACTTAACTCAGCAACTTTTTAGTTCTGAACATCTGATCATCCTTACTGTTCTTTGCTATAGATAGAGAAACAAAGACCAACAATGGAGGTAATTTATCTCCCATCATATAAGAAGGCAGTGTCAGAAATGGAATTCATGGTCAGAAGAATTCTTGTCTATAACTTTAGAGAAAAAGCTTTTCCTTCTCTAGCACTCTGCAGACAGCCTAGACTCCCTTTCCAGATTTTTAAGGAAATAACTTGAGAATAGAAGAAGGAGGAAATATTTAATTTTTACATTTGCAAAACACCCTTAGTGCAGAGATAAAACAGAATTTTATATTTGCTATTAAAAACTTGAAAATGGGGGTTCCCTGGTGGTGCAAGGGGTTGAGGTACAACACTATGAAGCTTTCTGAAGCTACCATAGCAGCCACTGCAGCATAAGTTTGATCCCCAGCCAGGGAGGTGACCCACATGACGCAGCACACCTCTCCCTCCTGCCTCACCCACTGTTCCCCTCAACAGTGTACTTCAGTTGATCTACCTGTTCTGTGCCCCACTCTGTCTCTGGTGAGTGTTCTCACCCCCCACACCTCTGGCCTGTACCCCAGTTCTTGTGTACAAAAATAAATCTTAAAAACAAAAAAGAATATTTCCTATACCTGCTCATTTCCAAAGATGCTCTCTCCCCCAAGAAACTTGATCGGAATTCTAGACATAGGGAGGTATATACTAAATCATGAAAGGCACTTTGCCTCATCACTGTAGTTAATAGAACTGCTACCAGCAAATGAGAAGGAATAAAATGCTTGTTGTTTTATCCTAATCTTAATTATTTCGAGAGGATGGGTAGAATGAATGCAGTGCTCTTACGTTTACATGAGACTACACGGCTCCTCCCATTGTTTGGTGATCATTGTCTCTACTGTGAAAAGGTGTGTCATTGCCATGTCTGAATGAAGCTCCATGTCTCTTATTCCTCCTTCTGTCATATAATTAGTCTGTTTTGGTTCATTGTTGTACTTTCAGCCTGGACCCATGAGAGAAGATGTGCAGAACAGACCTAACCCAGTTGCCAGGGGAGGCTGAGATTCAGAGGTGACCTGTGCATGTGTGGTGGAGGGGATGAACATGTATGGTGGGGAGTCACTGAGATTTGGAGGTGCTTGTTATGCAAGATGAGTTATTGAAAATTGACTATTAAAACATCCCTTGAATTCTCAGAAAATGAGCCACCAGGTTTGGAATAAAGCTAGTTGAGAGAAAATGGATTTGACTTGACAAGATAAAAGGGCAAGACAAGACATGGAGTTTGTCTCCTTTTGAGCAAATCAGTGTCTTGCTTCCTCTTATCCACTCAGCCTCCACCTAATCCACTCCTTTCACCAGGAATCATATCCTGTAGGTCTGGTCCCATCACCGTTGGTAAGACCAGCACAAAGGAACCCGGGTCACCTCCTCAGCCATTTTTATTTTGTATTTTATGTATATGCTACACTGGATTGCTTGTTTTACATCTTTGAAATTGCTATTCTAGTTTCTGTTTCATACACCTCACACAATCCTTTTCTTTGTCTGAGAGGGCATGTGCTCCTTCTCCTTCTAAAAAACACCACACCCCCAATTTTCATGAATGAGGTCTTCCTCAGACTGAACAATCCAGTTCAAAGTCTGGTCACTCCCTGCCTATCATTTATCACAGTGACACCTGCAGGACAGAGTTGTTATTTTACCATTTTTGTTATTTTCGATGACTAACATAAAGTGCGGCATTTAATATGCACCTGATAATACATGTTGAAGTGAACTGAGCTGCTAGGTCACTTCCAAAAAAAAAAAAAAAGAAAGAAGAAGAATCTGTAAGTAAGAAGTAGTCAGACTAAATTCCTGCCTGTTCTGAATGTCTTTTTTATCATTGTGCTTTGATGAATTAGTTTGAATAGTTTGGAGACAGTTTTTAATAAAGGAAGAGGAAGTTGGAATAATTCTTAAGCCTAGAAAACCCTTTTCCCCAGTCACACCACCAGCATAGTTTCAATGCATGTATTACATGTCAGGAGCTGTTGGGCTACTCCAAATCTTTTTTAAATGATTTTAGGTCAGGATTACAGGACACAGAGGCAGCTTTAATAACAAAAGAAAAAATAAAAATAAACAGAGGCAGAGGTGGATGTGGAGAAGAACAATATTCTGACTTAAAATATTTTAATTTCCTTATTTGAAAACCACAATAATAACATTTTTCTGTATCTATTTTGGAAGGTGGAGAGTAGGAGTCCATTAGAAATTGTGGTGTGAATTGTCATAGTTCTCATTAGAATAAAGAGATACCTTATTATTTTTTATGTATTCCCCAAGCAGACAGGAGCACAGAACACAAGAAAACCTGGGAACAGACACAAAAGACACATACCCATGAGCAAGAGAAGATGGTACCTCGGTTAATTTTCCTCACATTTCATTTTCTCCTTATGACCAACAATCATGGAAAAGTCATAAAGAAAATAACAGGGAACAATGAAGTTACATTTTTCAAAAACAGAGAGATAGAGTGGATAAAAAATTTACTGAACTATGGGGGGGAACCAAAACTATATCTTTCATACCATGTGGAGTTTTATTATTTTTTAAAGATTAATTTTTTATGCATGTAAAAACTGGGGCGTAGGCCAGAGGTGTGGAGGTGAGAGAATTCACCAGAGACAAATTGGGGAGCAGAACAGATGAATCCACCACAACATACTGCTGAGGGGAGCAGTAGGTGAGATAGGAGAGGTCTGCTGTGCCATGTGGTCACGTCTCTGGCCAGGGATCTAATTCATGCTGCAGTGGCTGCCAAAAGCTTGGTAGTGCTAAGACTTAACCCCTTGCACCAGCAGGGAGACAACAGCATATGGAATTTTATCATGAAGGGTCTTTTCAATTGGATCTATAAATGCTTACTTTTGTAAGATTTTCTTTCCTGTCCTTGCATTATGCCACATGCTGCCTAGTTACAGATTTTAGAAAGCATACTTCCTTCTCATTTGCTTTGTGTGTCCTCATAGAAAAAAATGCACCTATTTTCAAATCAACAAAAACATGTAAAAAGGAAGACTTATTTGACCACCACAGAAATGAGACGCTGACTAAAACCATCGATAATTCATGTCTGTGTGGAAGAAAAGATTGCCTGGTTATACAAAATGACTTGTACCTTGGTGAACAACCAGCATATTGTTTCTCAAGGGTATTTTTGATTCCTTCCTACCTGCATCCTTAATGTATAAAGTATCCCTTTATTCTGACAAATGTGATGCCATTCACTGGTCTTAAAGAAGTCCAGACTGGTAGTCAACTGGTAAAATATTATAGAGGATAATTAAATAATTAAATCCTCTTCCACCTCCATCTTTTTCTCAATCACAAAATTAGAGACTGAGATATCTTAAGCTGGATGAAACAATCTTGATATTGGTGAACCAAATAGAATGATTGAGTTGGGTACGCTTCCCTATTCTTCCTTCCAGGACACAGAGTTATCGTGGATAGGGTGAAGAGATCCCCAAAGCACTTACATTTTTGAGGGAATCATGAGATCTTCCTAATAGATAAGCCAAATCCTTGCACCCTCAAAAAAGTTTGCCTTCACTGAATGAAAGGAAATTGGTAATATTCCATATTTAGCCTTCTTCAAGAGACACATGCTCTTACCAATGTGTTGTGATCAAATGAGCAATAAATATTTGGGGCAGTGAAATGGGATATGAAATCTGTGCAATGAAGGCAAAGTCAAGAGTTGAAATGTTCCCAGGAATCATAGCTGAGTTAAAGATCGTAGTTTAGTCCCCAGAAATAACTGTTTCAGTCTCTTGTGGCAGACACAGAATGATAGAGGACACTGTGACATCCAGGATCTTTCTATTATATTCCATAAATTTTCATTAGAGGTTCAGAGAAGCATAAATAATGCATGATAAGTTCTTTCAAATTTCTGGCTAGGTGAGTATATGCCAGGAAGCTGCCTGTAAGACCAGATTTGAACAGGCCTGGGTAATGGTCTGGTTGTTCCCATTTGGCTGAAGTTAATGGAGAAGCAAGAAAAGTGAGTTTGTTTTAAATTTTAAGCTGGTTTCCTATATAAAGCTCAGCAATACTGACATAGTCTTACCTCCACTTCCATCTCTCCACAGAAACAAGTCACAGAGCATTTTGACTCACCCACAGTTAAGGCAGCGAACCTCACTAAAGCAGTGAACCTTCCAGTTCTTCATGAACTCCTTGGGTAATGACAGCAGTGAGAAGGAGGTTTGGCTTCAGGACAAAGGGGATACCACAGGCAAAGGTAAGCGAGAGACAATAATTACCAATTATGTGGGACTTATTTGTGCTAATTCTGTGCTAATTTCCACACTGAGAACTTGGTACATTGTCTCATAATTATTTCATGTAGCCCCTGCAGCACAGGGAGCATGGAGCGACTATCCCTGACTAATAGATAATGTCCCCGAAGGGTGAAGGGACCACGGACCCTCTAGGCACAGTCATAAAGATCATCTGCATCTGACATCAGCTTCTAATCTGCTCACCACTACATTCTGAGGCTTAGGAATAGATGCTGTCAATGCTGTGGTCAGGCTGAGAGAAGCTGCCCCAGACTAAAATGTTCGCTTGAACCAGAAAGCCTGAGTGAGGCGGTTGGAGGCATTCAGCAGTGGGGACTGCTTGAAATGGTAGAAGGAAATGGAATGGTGTTGACAGGTGGTGAATTGTACCCTGGACCAGCGAAGGTCACTGTGGCTAACTTGATTGTTGACCTGGGTTGACTGGAAATGTATGCACTGGGAATATTTGCTCTTACCTACTCAGACTTGTCTTATATTGTTGTCTTTACAAATGGAAACCCCCCAAATTTATTTGACTATCTACCCTCTCCAGTCTTTCTCTCCTTCCTTACCCATTCTTTCCTGTGGGAAATTTATTCAGCAACAGTCACTTGGAGAATGTGAGGAGAGAAAACTCAGACTTTTTCTTTGTTCTCTTCATGTTCTTCTCTACCTTATTACATGTCTCTGAAAGTATCTGTTACTCTACAGCTATAATCACTACTGGTTCTTTCTCAAAGGACTACTTTTCACTAAGCTTCAAATGCATGGATTTCTTCCGTCTCTCTCAGAACCTCATGGAGGGAAGAGCTTTCATCTGTCACTCATGTCTGGGTGCCCCTCCATCGTTTTTTTCCTGAAGCCTCTCTAAATAGTATGGTGTTAAAGTCTTTTGACTTAGATTCTGCTTCCTGCCAGGGGTGGGCACATATTAATAGTACCGATGAGCTATCTATGTGGAAAACACCAAACTGTAAGGAGCACACTTCACTCATTCAGTCTTAAGTTATAGAGGTTTGAGCCCCAGAGAGGAAGGATGGAAGGAATCCAGTCGTCTGAGCATGGGGCAGAACTCTAGTTGGAAGGGTCACTGTTATTAGCACATGCACTGGCCCACAGAACTAGGAATCTGTTATCTAATTTCTGTATCAATTTCTTAATGATCCTTCAGTTCACATGAGAGAGAAATAATTCATTGAATCCTTTAAACCAGTGGTTTTTGTGTCTTCTGCCTGTTCCTTTATGGCCTTCCTGTTGGTATGGAGGTCATATGCCAACTAGCATTGTGTACTGGAGAGGGAGCAGGGACTCTGTGCACTTCCTGCTTGCTGCTGAGGGATCCTCTTGGTGACATCAAGCCAGGGGAGAGTCCCAAAAACCAGAATGAGAGAACACTAGGATGAGATATGAATTAGACCCTCTTGCATGCTTTCCTTGAAAACCAGGAGGTGATCTGGAGAGTCTGACAGTACTGTGCTTTCACTCCATATGCTTTAAACAAAATAGCAAAATCCTGTTAGACTAAAATACCAAAAAATTAGGGGAAACTACACTGTGAGTGAAGAGAGGCCTGCTGCTAACCAGTGAGGTTTTCCTTGGCCTCTTCTTATGTTGGAAATGAAAGAATGTAATGTCTTCTTAACTTTCTCTTGGGAAAGAATATGTATTTGCCTTTCACAGGCCTATGCGACATAAACTTTGAGGATACTTAGTTACTTGTGGGGAAGCAGTGGAGGGAAGGGTGAATATAGTCTTCAAATGAATATACAAGATAAATTGAATGGCAAATTAAGTCCTCCTCTTTGTCCCATGTCTTGCCCTAGTCCCCATCCTGGCTGAATGAAGATGGTATCTTCCTCACAGTAGCAATTCATGGACTTGGAATCTCCATGGAAGGCAGAATTGTGTAGAGCAGTTCATTTCACAAGCTTTTATCATGCTTCTTATATTTTACAGGTTGTATCAATGAGGGGCACTTGAGTAGGAGAAGGAGGGGTTTAGTTATATGGGATATATAAAGAGGCAGGAGATGGGAGTTGAGCTGGGAGTTGAATTGGATCTACAATTGATGAAATAATACCTGGCAGGAGGTACCTGTCCTCCCACAATTCTCCATCTAATGAGGGGAACGGAGAAGTTCTTCCTTCATCCCTGAGCAGCCTGACTAGAAGGAAGAGAGGGACATGTGAGGGTCAGGTAGAACACTCCCTACTTAGGTTAGGTAGGCTGCTGTTCAGTCTAAAAATGAAGACACTGAAGCTGAGGAATCTCATTTGACTTGTGTTGGGTCCTCAGAGATGCTCTTTAGTCAAAAGCATAGCATTTGATTTGCAAATGGCCACAGATGATAATGGGATATATACTGAGGGAAAGGAGACATTTTGTTTTCTTTCTTTGTGTTTAGAGGTTTGGAATGCTGTGTGGAATGAGAATAGACTATCATGATAGGTAGCTTCTAACCTACCCTAATCATGGCAGAAAATGAAAACAACTTAATCTTACATGTGAAGTGAAATTCTATGCAATGTTTAGAATCTACACTATTGGAGCAATATTCTTGTGTCCCTGTCAGTTGCTGAAAACCAAATGACTTCCATAGAACAAATTTATGTTCATGTCACAGAAGTCCACAGACATTATTGCAGGAATATGCCATGTCAACTGCATAGGTGCCTAAAACAAAGGCTTGTAGAATAGGCTGAATTTCCAGGATGCATTTTAAATACTTAATGCAAATGCTTCATTTTTCAGTAGGTGTTTAATTCAATAGGAACATTAATAAAATCAATTCTCACTCCTGATGGAGACTTAA
This sequence comes from Galemys pyrenaicus, assembly GCA_019455555.1. NCBI lineage: Eukaryota > Metazoa > Chordata > Mammalia > Eulipotyphla > Talpidae > Galemys > Galemys pyrenaicus. Next base: position 4,373,419 of record JAGFMF010011878.1, read on the forward strand.
ATAAAACAAGGTCACTAATTACGTGTATTGAACTCCATTGTCTGACATATTCAAGCCTTGGGTGCAAAAGAAGAGTTATATTTAGAAGAATTTAAAACAAGAAAGGAAAGAAGAAATGTGAGACAGACTAGTGCATGAGTGAAGTGGATCCCCTTTTAACTTCCCTAACCAACTAGAGAACCAGTCCAGGAAGAATAATAAGCATTGATTAGATAACAGAAGAAAGGCTAATTCCATCTCCAAAGATAAATAATTGGTTTTTTGCTTTCCATTGCTTGAGGGGAGCCTAAAATCAAGAGTAATTTATAATCTTACTTTCAATTACCTTTTTTTACCCAACATTATATGACCATTATGTCTGTTCTTTCAATCAGACATTTCAAGCAATAGTGAATTTGTCTGCAACCTAGCAAATTATTAATTGAGGACTCAGATGCGTTTTACAGAACAACAGAAACTAAAATCAATGGGTGTCTAACCTAAGGGTTAAGTCCAAACAGTGCCAGAGTGAGCCAAGTCTATTCCCAGGTTGTGCTAACAAGACCTTAAGTGGTTGATTGAAATAGTGCTGTGGTAGGGTCACATCAAATAGACCCTTCTATGTGCTTTTTCCTCCATTTTTTTCTCACTCTGGGAAACATAACAATTTAATTCCTTTTGATGGTTCCCACTGGAACCACTAGGCTTTTCTGGGAGTTATGAAAAATGGGAAGTCGTGTTCAGTTATATACTTAAGGAGGAAAACCAGAGCATTTCCTAGAAATTAGTTAAGGAGAATAGAATCTCCTAATTTTCCTATGCTCACCCCATCCTGGCCAGCCTACTCTCTAAAACTGTATTGTCTGTAAGAGTAGAGGCCCAACTTTCTCATTACATGATGCTTTGGATTTCAACAATGGCACAAAAGAATTTTTCTAGAGTTACCCTGACACTGAGGAAGCCAATGTAGACTGGTTAAATCAAAGGGAGGGGAAGGAAGCTAGTGTTTGTTGGGAAATATGTGGTAGGTACAGACCTAGTCACTTTGTCCATGAAACTTATGTTCCTCAGGATGGTGTGTGTGCTTCATAATAGAGGAGCCTACTCATTTTCAAAGAAGATTTCACCCTAAAGAGAAGTACCCTTACCAAGTATTTAACTGCTGGTAAATGAAGAGGGGGGGTTTGACACCAGTCATGCCAGGTTGGCATGTGTGCCATCCAGAGAGTTTGCCAGCTTCACTGAAACCTGTGAGTCTTTCTCCTGTTTGTCTACCTTAGATAGCTAAATTCTAAGTTTTGGTATTGGCAGTCTTACTGAAACAATATAACTCCAGGCAAGCTGTCTAACATCTTAGAGACTTAATTTCCACATCACTAAAATTACAGTTTCAAAAGATATTGCCAAAGATTACTCTGAGCCCTGAGTAGATCTCCCCCTCCCCTGCTATATCAGTAAGCGTTTCCTTCCCATTCGCCTCATTTTGGCTTTCCTCTCCCAATCTGATCTTGACAAAGTTAGAGAAATATGGCAATTTCCTCGAAAGACATTATAGCTAGCCAGGAATTAAAGCTGAAGGGAAAGACTCTGAGAAGGGGAGATGTCTGTTTCATGTGGAGGTTGTTAACATTTATAATTATTATGCAATTTTGAACATGATTATATCTCAATGGGATGATATCTAAATATTATGCTTTTTCTTCCTATTAGAAAAACTATCTTTCTATGGAAACCGACTCATGATACAATACAAATATTACAAGGATCTGTAACTATCTTTTATTATTTTATGGATGTTAAAAAATCCATTTGATGCAAGCTTCGTAAAAGTAATCAAAATGTAAAAGCAATGAAGAAAAATTCAAATATCTGTAAAACAGATTTTAATATAGCACTGGCACTTCATGCTTAGAATTCCATTCTAAGAATTCCATTCTAAGGTAAAAGATCCAGAATTGTAAGTAAAGAATAAAAAGCCCTATCATCTTCTCAACATACACGTACACATATGCAAAATAATATCTGAGGCAGGTGGAACCAAAGAAATAAAATACCAGTGGTAATAACACCAAATAAAGTAAAATTCAAAGATTGAAGATATAACATAGAAGGGCATATTTTCTATGTTTTTAAAAAAGAGTAATCCAATGGGAATATAAATGATTCGTGAATCATTAGACACCTAATATGAAGGCAAAGAAAATCAGAAAATTAAGACTAAAGTAAGGGTCAGATTTTGACAAATATTAGATTTAAAAGCCCTAAAGATTTATTAAATTACATTCCAATGTTGAGAAGGGTGATTTAATTCCTATGTGTGGAATTTTATATCTTATAAAATGCATATTTTTCTCTTGTGACCAAGAATCAGTAATGCACCAAAATAAACAAATGAATAAATAAATGAATAAATAGCAGCACATAACTGTCTATAAAATAAATCTTGATGAATTCCAAAAAAGTGGAAAATGTAGAGGCCACATTTTTTACTAAAAGCCAAATACAATAGAGTCCTGTAAAAAAATTATAAAACACAATTTTAATGGTTTATAATGAAAATTACTTTAAATAAAAGATACTGGAAATGAAACTAAATTCTAAACTATTTCAAAATGGACAAAAATAGGTCATATAAACATATAAGTATATGTAATATATTAAAAATACACTCAGAAGAACAACTAAAGCCTTGATTATTTTATTAATAAAAAAGAAAGACTAAATATAATAGGTAAGTATTAAATAAAATTTAAAGTAAAAAAATGGAGTTACATTAATAGGAAATTTTAAATTAGAAGTTTTATCAACAAAATCAATACCACGAAGGAACTATGAATAAAATAGTTATTTTTTAAGTCAGGGTGATGATTAAAATTTGAAAAAAGAAAGACATTTGCAACACTACAAGTAATCAGATAAAACAAAAGAATTCAATATACTTAAAATTAAAGATAAATCTATGTAAAACTAGAAAGTAAATACAATATAATGAGAAGAACAATATTTTTAAATACTGTACATTTCCAAAATAAATTCAGAGTAAACTTAAAAAGATAATTTTTTTATAGAGAAATTATAAAGAACCTTACAGTCTAACCCTAGAATATCCATCAACCAATATGAATTTACAGGTAATTTTACTTTCATTCTTTTTGGAAATAAAAAATAAATGTTATACAATTATCTCAGAGATTATATAAATATGGTTTATATGTAATCCATATAATCTCACTAAGCTTATATAATCTTATAAAATGTGATAAAGTTAGCACAGAAAATTCAAACTATGACAGAGTAATTCTTAAAAAATGAATGAAAAAAAGTTTGCTATAAATAAGGAAATAACTTTCAGGGAACTATGCATAAAACATGCTATGTGAAAGTAGATACTTTAAAACAAAATGTATAGTGGTACAATAGAAAACCACTTGATATCCTCTGTGCTTTTAAGGTATGATTGTATCAAGTACCTAGCTTAATCATGTTCTACTTTGGTTACTCAGCTAAAAGTGTCCAAAACATAGAGATAAAACAAAACTTCCTTAAATCTGGGAAAAGTATGTATGTTGAACACCACCAGCAAGTGCCTTAGTAAGTATACTGAGAGATTCAGGTAAATAAAATTCAGACGGGAATGCTGACTACCACTATAGCACTATTACTCAGCATTGTTGTAGAGTTGCTAGCTAAAGAAGAGACAAAACTCTAGACTATTGGGCCACATTGTCTCAGAAGTCAAATACAGACCTTCAGTCTAATTCTAGACAGACATTCATTATCTCAACCATGTTGCTCTCTTTCCTAATTCATCTAAGCTTCAAATTCTCCCCTCTGGAAAGAGATATTGATTATTCCTCATAGGTATTATGAGAATCTAAACTAATAATACCTGTAAAATGACTAACCACATGTCTAGACAATCAATTTTTAATTACTAATATGTCTATTAACTATATTACTAAGTAGGGGTCATGTACCTTCAGTCAGGCAAGATGAATTATCCATACAGAGCTGCTGTAGCATCAGACCCATGAGCAACAATAATGTGTTGTACACTTGCACATTGATTAAGAGGGCAGGTACCATTTTCAATATTCTTACCACAAAAATAAAACTTTCAAAAGTTAAAAAATAAAAACCACCCTGACAACTCAAACATCAGCATGTACGAACACCAGCATGAGAAGAACCTAGCTTTCAATAACTATGAAAGAAAGACAAAACAACAACAAACTTGGATGTATCTTTTATATATCAAATAAAATAAAAATAGAACTAGGATATAGGGACTTGGAAAGATAGCTGGAACTTATTGACATTATAACAAACCAGAGACAACAGAGATGACATGATCTTGTTTTGTTAAATAGCCACAGACGTGTCCATATATATGAGTCAGTTTATGTATGGCGGGGTATGTTTGTTTATACAGACTATAAATGCATGTGCGTATGTACATGATTGTGTTTGCAGGTATGTACTTTGTAAGAAACAGTTGAAAGGTCTGTGAAATAATCATCTTAGAGTGTTCATCTATGGGAGACTGTCTACTTTTACACTATGTGAAAATAAAGTAGCCAACTATCAGCATCCTTGACCTCTGACTTGTAGTTTTGATGGGAGAACCTCCAAGGCACCTAGAAGAAATAGAAGTAGACAGTGAGTCAAGGGCATTTGTTCCAACATTTTCTGTCCTGCCAGGTCATCATGGGTTGATTGGGTTGATTGTCTCTATATTAAAGGTTACTTAACAGGCAAACCTCTTCATACAAATCTCTCTCTGGGTTCGTAACTTCCTTGCTTCCTTGGACCTAAAAGTTGTAATGACAGTCTGAACTATCCCTGAGCCATTGCACCATGGTTTGTTACTTTTCCCAAGAACTGTCTACACATTTGCCAATAGTCCTTGGTCCACCTTCACTTTCCCAGCTTTAGTGTGCCTCTGTTTCCTCCCTGCACTTGAACCCTAGTCCATCACTCTAACTCCCTGATATGGCTTATCCACATGGCTTGGGTAAAGCTAATCCATGGCTGGAATTCCAGTTTGGACCCTATGATGACCTCATTCCTCATGTCACATTGACTGACTTCAGGATGGGCTAATGACCTTGCCAACCTGGGCCAGTCAGAGTCATCTGAGGAACTCTGTTATTACAGGGAAAGGAGTATCTCTTCCTGTGTGCTCATCTTTGTGCTGTAGACTAAGAGCAGAGTATTTCATTGGGAAAACCTAAGAGAATAATGACAAACCAGATTCAAGCAGAACTGGAGAATGAAAACTAACATATTTCTGATGTTGTTTGACCACATATTCAGTCACAGCTGAATATAAACCTTGACTATCCAATGAGATGATAAAATCCCTTTCTCTCTTCTCATTTCACTTATAACAAAGATTGCTGAACAATGACAATTCCTTGTGACTGTCAATTCAGTTTAGTGTATTATTCTTTTAAACATTTTTTATTTATGCATACAAGAGCCGGATACAGGCCAGAATCCCGGGAGGTGAGAGGATTCACCAGAGAGAGAGTGCGGAGCAGAACAGGCAGATCAACCGAAATACACTGCTGAGGGGAGCAGCCAGCAAGGCAGGAGAGGTCTGCTGCACCATGTGGGTCCCCTCCCTGGCCAGGGATTGAACTCATGCTGCTGAGCTGAGGATGCTTCTGAGCTGCGGATGCTTCACAGTGCAGTGCTCAACCCGCTGTGCCACCAGGGAGGCCCTCAGTGTCTTATTCTTAAGCTGATTAGTTGTCTCTATCATAACTTTGTGTGACTAAGTCTGCTCTCCAATTGAGGAAATTGTGGCTCTCTGGTCCAATCACATTCATTGATTGTTGGCACTCTCTCTCTCTACCTCCCTTTCATCTCCCCTTTTCCTCTCTTAGACAATATAAAGTAGAAATATGAGCAAATTTTATATTTGGCAGGATAGAAGGGAGGGAGGGAGGGAGGGAGGGAGGGAGGGAGGGAGGGAGGGAGGGAGGGAGGGAGGGAGGAAAAGGAAATGAGTTTATAACTAACTGATACCTTGCCACTCCATTTCCCTGTCACAAAGCTATGAGTACTAAAATCCCATAGCTGTTATCCCAGATAATTTCAGTATCCATGAGGTTGGGATCTTCTTTAAGAAAAAAACATTGTGTTTCTACCCCTTATTTCTCCATATATTTTAATATAATCTTGGTCAAATGATCTGTTTGTGTGTGTGTGTGTGTGTGTGTGAGAGAGAGAGAGAGAGAGAGAGAGAGAGAGAGAGAAAGTCTGATCCTTTAATGAAAAAGTCTTAGGTAGCTAAAGGATTTATTGATATGGAACCGCGTTCATTTTATGTTTGCTGACAAAAGCTTCTTTAAAATAATATGATTTGATTTTAAACCTTTCTATCCAATCTTCACCAGTGTTGATATCAGTGCTTATGTGAAAATATTCTGCATCTACCCCACTGCTGCCCTTGCAGATGCTTACGCCTGTGCTTATCCTGTCTTCACATGAATATCTACTTTTATGTCATTAATGAGTTGTCCCTCCTGAGAGTCAGCTTGTCCTCTGTAGGTGTTATAAATCCTGACTATCATTTCAAAAAACAGCCTGGTAACTAAAAGTTAATAAACCAAAAATGTGCTGTATTTGCCATGTTTCCCTCAGATGTAAAGATTGTCATAGCACTTAATATTTTCAGAAAGCTTCCTTTCTCTTTAATTCTCTTCCTCAGCTTTCCTGCACCTTCAGCTTCCAGAATACACTCTCAAACATGCCCTTCCAAGCCCAAGATTCTTTTAACTTCCCCACTTGTCCTGATGTGGAAGTCTTCATGGTCAAGTGCTGTTGTGGGGAGACACTAATGGAGGGAACAGAGGAAACTTGAGGAGGAGGTAGACCCACATAGAATTCTAACGAGTGAAGGCAATGTGAGAGCTGGGAATTCCCTGGTGGATTTCTGCTTTGCTACACGAGTTCTAAATTTAAGAAAACCTTAAGAATACACTCCATAGATACAGCAGGACTGTTTCTGAGTGGGGATAATCTGTATTACTACTATATGGTTCTGAAGGTTTTGCAATAGGAAAATACTGCTTTTATTATAAGAAAAGCATAGTCATTTAAAAAATTATTATTTGGAAGGCACACATGTAAGCAAAATAACACTGACCTTGAGCTTCCTCTGGAGATGCACTGGGAGCTACAAAGCAGTCTGTCCCAGCATTGTTCCCCTACTGGGGTCATGTCACACTGCTGCTTCCCAACAGGGTCCATCACTCTTCTAGCTAAACTTGGATTTGTTGTGTTTGAAAATGGCATTGGATGAGGCATAACATGTTTCATGATTATAAATCATTCTGTTCTCTAGAAAGGACTAAAGTGAGACCTGCACACTCCATTTTATTTTGTCTCCCTCAGTGTTGGTGCTCATGCTGTGGTGTGATGCATTGGATAAGAGACTGAGCACCTACAAGGGAGTCCACACCAGCTGCAGTAGCCCCAAGCCCTAAGGATCTCTATGGGGTCTTTACTTTGATTCTGCCTTCATAAATTGGATGAAGTACCCTTCTGTGCCTTCTTCTTGGCAGACAGCCTAACAAGTGAAGGTTAAGCTTGACTGCTTTAGGAGAAAAGAAGAAAAATATTTCCTTGGTACTTGTGAAGGTCAACACAACTATGTCCTCATTAGTCACTCTTGTACTTGGAGAAGTGAATAGGTGGTAAGATCTTGTCTCCCCTACTCACTGATTCATTACACACTGTGGACACTTCTGTGCAGGTGCTGGGACAAGATGAACAAGACACACTCAGGCCCCAGAGACTCCGAGAATTACGGGGAAGAGAGACAGGAACAGATGAGATTCAAAAAGTTAATGTTGGGGTTGACAGTGAAAATGTAATTTTCACTGAGTTTTGTTTTTTGTGTCCCAGGATCTATTCCAAGTGCTTTGGATACCTTCTATTATCTCGAAATAACACGAGGCAGACGGTATTACTATTATCACTTTCTTGATTTCATAGATAAATTACAAGAGTTTATGACTTGTTCAGTGTTGCACAATGAGTAGAGCCAAAATTGAAGATGTCTAACTCCAGTGTGTATGCTAAGAGGTGTAATGGAATAATAAACCCGGTGCAGCCCAAGCCCAGAATGGGGGTGACTAACTATTGGAAGAGGAAAGGAAGGTTTGAACAAGAAGATCTGAGAAAGAAATCAATTTCATATAGTGCAGGCATGTAATTTGTGACAAACATGGGGAAAGGGATTCAAACATGCGTCTGTTGTCCGTAGCAGAGGTTGTGAATTGCTACTCTGAGAGCAGAGCTCTCTTACAAATATAATTTGTTTGATCAAAAATGTCTTTGTTATGTATTCCAAGGGTGCAGAGGGTTAGGAGTTAGTCCTGCCTCTCTACTGGTCAGATCTTGGGCAAATCCATGTATTCTTTTCTTTTTTTTTTTTTTTTTTTGAATCTAACAATTTTTTCCATTTACTTGAAACCTTTAAACAGAGTTAATGTAATTCTTGGTTTAAATTCACCACATTGGTATAGTTTCTGTTCCTCAATTGCTTCTTTGTTTTCTTTTACTCCTTTTCTGCTACCTTTTGGAATTAATACTTCTGTGATTCCATGTTCTTCCCACTGTCGTATTATTAACTATACCCCTTTATGTGCTTGTTAACAGTTTCTCTTGGAATTAAAGTATTCATTTCCAAATTATTACTGTCTATCTTAATGGAGTAATACCTACCTGTTATATAGTATAAGAATTTTACCACCGAGTATTTCCCTTTCCTGTCTTTTGTGTTGCTGTGATGCATTTTTCATCTATATATTAGAAATCCCATAATACACTACTATTAATTTTTCTATAATCAAGTATTTTCTACATACATTAACATGTATATTTAAATTAACATGTACATTTATACATGTATAATCCATGTAGTCTTTCATTGACTTGCTATTTTCCCATTGAATTGTTTGTAGTTTAATCAACTTTATGGATATTTAACTTACACAAAACAAACTTCACACATATGATATGTAAAATCTGTTGGTTTGATAAATATATCCATAGACAAAGATATGGAATGTCTCCACTTCCCCCACCCCCCAATATCCTCATGCCCTTTGCAATCCATCCCACATCTCATTCTTGTCTCTGACAACTACAGAGCTGCCTTTTTTGTCACTACAGGTTAGTTTGACTTTTGTAAAGTTTTACATAAATGAAATCACATAACATGCAATCTTTTGTGTCAGGCACTGGTGAGTAAGAGTAACAATTTTAAATATATCCATTTTGTTGTATATTGGAGGAGATTATGCTAAATGAAAGAATTCTGAAGGAGGAGGACAAATCCTGAATGATGTCACACCTATGTGGATGGAATATGAAGAAACAAAAGAAAATAAAAGGCAAAATTGAACCAAACAAACCCTAGACATATGACTGCTGGATTGAGGTGACCAGAGGAGGGGGTGTTCAAAATGGAGAGGGGTCCTATCGGACTGCGGTGGAGACCTAAGGTGCTTTGGTCATAGGTAGGGGTGGTGTGATAATAGCCATCTCAAGAGGTGGAAACCTATCCCCATGGGTCATGTGCAAAAAACCAAGATTACCTCAATTAATATAGGGCAGTTTAAAAGAAAATGATGTATTGATGCTGTGCTTCCATCAGCGGTTTAATCCCTCTGTTTTGAGCTGCAATGCACTACCTCATTTGAGTTTTTGCAGTGATTGGCTACTGGGAATAAAGCTACCATGGATATTGTGCATAAGTCTTTGTGTCAACATGCGTTTTAATTTCCCTTGCATATATGGTGCATAGATGTATATATAGAATATTTATTTATGCATACCAGAACTGGGCTACAGGCAGAGGTGTGGGGCTGAGAGGACTCATAAGTGACAGAGTGGGGAGCAGAAGTGGCAGATCTGCTGAAATACACTGCTGGGGAGAGCAGCAGGTAAGACAGGAGAGGTCTGCTGTGCCATGTGGATCAGCACCCTGGCCAGGGATTGAACTCATGCTGCAGTGGCTGCAGAAAGCTTCATAGTGCAGTGACTTAACCATTTGTGCCACCAGGGAGGCCCCTGCATATATATATACATATATGTGTGTTTGTGTGTGTTTCTTTAGTTTTTAAGAAGTTGTCTAGCTTTTCCCAATGTGATTATACTATTTGACATTTCCATCAGTAATGTATGAGTGGTTCAGTTAGTCTTGTTAGCCTTTTTAATTTTCTGTTGTAGTAGAAATACAATGCTTTAAGCATTTTGTAAAACTAGAGTCCCTTTTGGCTTGCCACTCTACTTTCTTAATGAATTCCAGGATGACCTATTGGCAGATATTATGATGCCCTTGAAATTGCTGTCTGGCCCTGAAACCACTACAATGGGAAGGTTTAACACATATTATCTTATTTTCCTTTTCCATAAAATATTTATTTTCTTAATAACTCTAAGAAGTAGGTGTTAACAAATCTCTATTCACAGATAAGGAGAGTAGGTAGAGTTGTTTGGCATCAAAATGGGGTGTTTCCCATGCTGGCTTTCAGAGAGGAGGAATGATATGTGGGGAGATAAAGAACGATGGAAACCACAGCATGTTTAGAAAGTTGTACAAATTGTGTTTGAGTCTATGTAGGACAGATGGGTAGTTAATACTAGCTATGCTATTTGAAATATAATAGTATATTATCCTTTCTGCAAAAAGCAGAAAAGGTGTGTTGAAAGTATTAGAATACAAACTTTACTCTTTTGTCCAATCTGTCTTGACTTGTATTTTACTATAATTTTAAGCAGTTTAAAATTAAGCAATTTCAATTTATTAGCATAACATTTTCTGGTTCTCTATATTATACAGTGACAGTTTTGAAGGAAAATTATAAGCACTTAGCTTACATGTGGAATTACCAAAATTAAACAATCTGTGTTCTGTAACTCATCCATGTTTACATATATTATTCTTACAAGAACAGTAGAAATTCTGCTCAGAATTAACTGGTTCTATTTCACTTTTTGATACGCTGACATTCTATCGAAACTCTCTGATCTTTAGCTTACTGATAGTGGGGAGGAAATGCAAAGCAAAGCTGTCTTCTCATTTCCATCTCTGCCATGATTTTCATCACAAGGGGGTGGCTAATGTGGGGAAGCAATGCTAGTAACAAAGGATAGGATGGCATTCCTTAGCCATTTGTGTTCCTTGAAACACCATGATTTTGTGTGTGTGTGATAGGAGACAATTCTAGTATGAAAAGAAACAAGGCCTTTCTTTATTATGTACTTAGCCATAAAACCATTTCATTCATGGTTACATTATGTTGTGATGAAGACCCACACATCATGGTTCCATAGGAATTCTGAGCTATAGGGCATATTGAAGACTATTTTCCAATAATGTAGCATATGATGGGAGATACATTCACAAGTATGCTCTACTTTATGCATGCATTCTATTCACAAACAAACTCCACATTGTGAACAAAATCTACTTTCAGAGATAAAATTTCAAGAGCTTCAAGATGGTTAACAACAAAGCATTAGTCTTAGACCAGCACTTCTGAGTGCCAAGCCTTGTGTGTCCACATGAGTGAATGCCCATGAATCCAGTAATTGGGATAGTGGAGAAACAATAGATAAAATAGTTTAATCAAATATGGCTTTTACTCAATTAGTCTTTCAATGGATAATTACTGAGAACCTAAAATCTGCAAGAAAATCCAGGAAAACTTTTGTATCATGGAGCCTACATTCTACTTTTCTTTGAGGAGTAAAGTGAATATGTTCAAAAAAATTCTGGAGGAATATTAATGACTAGAATTTAACTAAAAAGAACCAGACTATTTAAAAAAAATCCTCATTATACAACTGGATTTTTTCAGAGATGATTGTACATATTGGAATCCACAAAATGTGTGATATGAAGGTAACTCATTTGTTTGCTTTGCATTTATTTCTTTCTTGGCATTCTGTATAGGCCAAAACTTCTAAATTAGATTTGTCCTAAATTTTCTGCATTATTTTGGTAAGAATATGTAATACAACTCCTCATCAGTTTCTCATAGAAATTTGCAACTGAGAAGGGCTCTATCTGTAGTTAATAAATCAGTGGTTGTGGTCACTGTTTTGGCAAATTCATTTTTCAGCAAGATGAACCATTAAACAATGGTCTGACTTAGCAACCCCAAGAGAGTATGTGGGAAAAATAAAACTTACAGCTCAGAAGACCTCAAACTGTAGCATGCTCATGGTCACCTGGGAGATGGGTTAAAATTCAGAAGGCTGAGCTCACCTGTAGTTTCTAATTCAGTAGGAGGCAGGTAGCACCCATGTTTTTGTATTTCCAGCATGTTTCTGGGATGATGTTGCCACTGGGGGGGCGGGGCTCAGTATGTAGACCATTCTAACTGTCGGAGATTAGAAGATAGAAAGTGTAAAGTTTCTTTTTACTTTGAAACTTCAGTAGGGTTGTTTGTACACATTGGCATGGCTTTTGGACAAACATTCTACCAGTTTAGAAACAGATTAAGATTAAGAAGACTAAGCCCATACTGTCATTTCTATACTTGTGGTTCTAGTTCTACTCTATCCACGCTGTGTGTGTGAAAGAGAAAGAGAATAAGAGTGGAGGGGGAGGAATATGGGATATGACAGGCTACATTTGATTCAAAGAGAGTAATCAAGCCTGAAAATGAATGTTTGTTAAAAGAGATGAAAGTAAATGATGAGTATAGATATTTATCCTTAAACAAAGAAAAATAGCCATATAAAAGAATAGGAAAAAGATCCCAAATAGCACTTCCACAACCCCAAACAGTTCCCATTTAGAAAATGAAAAAACTAAATTTAGCAGAAGTGTTATGGGTCATTCATGACTATCTTGGAAAAGTAGAAAAAGGTAATATAATTTATCACCAAGCTCTTGTATCAAGTGTTTTTACTACTGTACCCCATTTAGACAACCTCACAATCCTTTGCAAAAAAATCTTCCTAGATTCTTGCAGAGATTAGAAAATTTAATTTAAAAAAGGTTGAATGAGTCCTCTCTGGTCACAGTCAGAAAACAGCTGAGTCAGTATTTGAAGTAAAGGAAGCTTGTCAGATTTAGCTGCACTTTTGCATGAGACAGTTTTAAGTAAGCTGAAATAACAAAAATGTTGAAGTGTGTTCTAAAGAAATGATTTGCTATGAATGAAATTGCTATTCCAGTTGTCCATTTTCATACTTCTGAATAACAACTAAGCTATATTTCAAGGGCAAGATCTTATACAGTGAAAATTCAAAGGTACAGAAAAAGAAGACAAGCACACATAAAACCGAGGACCTCATTCTGCTGGAGGACATCCCAAGTCTCTAGGCTGATCTGAGCAGACTGAAATGAGGAAAAGCAGGAAAACAGCCAGCACCAGCGAGGTCTCTGAACACATTTCTTTCATTGCTTGGTCTTCTAGATGATGATACTTCAACATAGTTTACTTGGTTCCAAAGTTAAAGGACATCTTAACCTAGAAAATAAAAATTTTGAATAGGATGAATTTATATATGTATTAAAGTAACTGAAAATTTAATTTTTCTTTGGAGAATTTAAAGACACCCTTGGTGATAAATCGTTTTATTTATAGATTATTTTTGTGTGACCACTCAAGTTTATTGCATATTTCCAGAAAATGTAATACAGTCTAAAATAAAAGAACATAGATAAAGAAATGGAGACAACAGCAACAGAAATTCCACTGCTACAAAAGGACAATTGTTGGGCCTTCCTGGTGGCGTAAGAGGTTAAGCACTGCACTATGAAGCTGTATGCTTCAGCACTGCAGCAGGAATTTGATCCCCTGCCAGGTAGGGGACCCACATGACACAGCAGACTTCTCCTGCCTTGCTCGCTGCTTCCCTCAGCAGTGTGTTTCAGTGGATCTACCTGTTCTGTTCCCCATTCTGTCTCTGGTGAATCCTCTCACCCCCATATCTGTGGCCTGTACCCCAGTTCTTGTATGTATTCTATGCATAAATGAAATATTTAATAAAAAAGAGGACAATTGTTAATATTTTGTCCTTCTACTCTTGCTTTATGTAAATATAAAACACACACATCAGAAGGGACTTGCACCTGCATCTCTGACTCATGTACATTGAGGTCACCAATTTGATCTCAATAAAAGTAGTCTAGGTACACCCCTTATAGCCGCTACTTATAGTGTGTTTTTCCCAGAAATTTAGAAAACCTTCAGCCTTATTTTCAAAGTTTGCAGGTTATTCTTCAGTTTTATATTCAAAGCTCATATTAGGCATACATAAAAAGATATCTAATTAATCTTGTATACATAATTCTATATTTTTCTTGTTAAGTTATTGAAATAAACATGTTTCAGACTAAAAGTATTTTCAACATGTTGGTTATTTAATTAAGATGCATTTCCAAAAGCAGGCCTGAAATGCCACAAATGTCTATTTCATTGCAGCTTGTCAGTCCTGTTTGGGGCCCAGAGATGGCTTTTCCATGTAACTCATGCAAATTTACAACCTAATTCTCTCCTCACTTGTAAGATCCTTTCCACGGCCTAGGAGGGGCTCCAGCAAAGTGTTCACACTCATTAAATCTATTTATGATTTTCTTATTTTGTACTTTTTTTTTGCATGCAAGAAGTGGGGCATAGGGGTATAGAGGTGCAGGAGTATATGTGAGAGGATTCACCAGAGACAGAGTGGGGAGCAGAACAGGTGGATCTACTGAAATACACTGTTAAGGAAAGCAACAGGTGAATGAGAAGCTTGCTGCACCATAGGTGGGCAAGCTCCACCCAGTTTCCTAATATTTCTCTATATAATGCAGGATGCAGTAGTTCATATCATTTGACATCTATCTGTGCATCTTCCAGTGACCTTAAGTTGGCACTTCAGAGGGGGAAGCAAGCCTGGAAATTGTGACATCAGGGCAGAGAAAGATATCAGAACTAGACAATACCACATAAGCATATCCCACCAGTGTCTCCATATGGCAACTTACTCTCAGCTGGATTTCAATAGCGTGTATGACCACTACAGTATCACCTGACATAAGTGAAGTGTAACTGGATGGAAATAGAAGCATAAAAATGTTTACAAAACATAAAATCTGCGAACACATTACCTGGGTCCCACGAGGGTCTTGGTAAATTTACTAGCTTCCCAGATTTGCTATAAATTAATACAGACACTTATTCTCTAGCAATGGTCGTGTGCTACTGTGCCCTGAACTGCATTTGGAAATTGGCGGAGAAAGAGGTGGAAATACTTAAAATAGCCCACATTTATTCTCTCACGATTCCAAGGCCCAGATGTGTGAACTCAAAGTGTTGGTTGGGTCATGCTTACTTTGAAAGCCCTAGGGAAGAATCCTTCCTTGCCTTTCTAAGTGCTGGTTGTTCTCAAAGTTTTTTGATCTTTGGCTGTTACATTTCTGCCTCCGTCATCACCGGCCTCGTCTTCATTGACTATCTCTCTTGTGAATATCTCTTCTAAGGACCCTTTTTTCAAATAAAGCCTTAAAAAAGAAGTGGATTGGTAAGTATATTCTTGCATATAAAAAAATAAAATCGGTGTCTTTTAGGCACACCCCCTCATATAAGCTGCCTATGAATTGCCTTTACAAGTCACTAGGCTAAGGGATAATTTATGAAATTCACATGTTTACGTAAACCTTCTGTAACGAAGAGACGGAAATTGAATGAACGAGTTATTACTTATCAATAGGATTTTCTCAATGTTTTTACCATATATGTGTAGATACAGACATTGATTTGTATAAACATAACTGAGTACAAATAAGCACACATACATACACACATATATAACTTGTGGGGAGGGGGTGATGGTGACTTAAACAAGTTCGCTAAACCTGGAGTTACCAGCATAAATGGAAGCAGCTCCCCAGCCTCTGATTTCTTGTCTTTATCCTTTTATAGCTCATGCTGCCCCAGTTCAGTTCTTCATTTTTCCCTGTTCCTGAGCCTATTTTATTACTATCAAAGTCATCTCAATGATTTTATTTTAATTAAACTGATGGATTTAAAGGATGAAGTGTATTATATGCATCTCCTTTAGGAAAATATTTGATGACTCTAAAACCCATATTCTTTGAGAATTTGCTATCACCGGTCTTAGTATTTTATAGCTTCTGAATGTTAATTTTTTTCATATATGGATTACAAGTGAGAATGATATCAGAGAAGCAAATTGCCAAAAGCTCTGTTTGAGATCATCATGAATAATGGATATTAAATTCATTTTGCATATTTTGAGAAATTATGCAAATTATATTAAGTAAATTGCTTATGAAGTGAGGTGTTTTGATAAAAACAGTTAATTCTCTTTTTGTTACAACATTTAAGTGGTATTTAAGCTAACCATATGCAAATCTCTAGGCTTCCTGCTATATCATAAAACCTGAGTTATCTAATAATAATGCATTCTTTCCTCATAACTCAAGGCTTTGGTGCTTTTAACCTCAACTCTTTTTATTCCATTCCTAATTCCATGAAACTAATAATGCTTTATTTTATATACCTTCTGAAGTTATTACATTTTTTCTTATCAGATTTATAATTTGAATAGATTTAAAGAAGTGACCTTCACATTAATAGTTTTTGGACTTGAGTTAGTTCTTGCTATAATTAAATAAGTAAAAGTACATATCTGCCAAGCAGCCATGGGAATGCAGCATTTAAGTGATGGGAACTTAGCTTCTTGAGATACAGTTTTCTAAGGGAGACAATACATGTGCATTAGCATGTCAGGTACAGGCAGAATATATGGGCACACAGCAAAGAGAGGTCATTTCTGGATTTAGTAGGTGATTGGCATTCAGTGAGGATGTCACAGAGGCATTGACATTTAGCCAATAAATTATGGAGGTTATTTGCATATAAATAGATGAGAAAAAGAATATTTGATGTAGAGATGCAGGATGAGTGAAGTTTGGAGGTGGGATAATGTAGTTATTTTGAGTAGAAAGCAATTACTGTTTTAACAGCTAACAAGAGAGATAAGATAGATAACATGAGATGAAGGGAGATACTAATACTAATAATGTCAATACCAATATTAGTACTACTATTACTACCACCGTTTAATAATAGAGACAATGAAAATGATATTTTTTTCATTTTCATATCTTAAACACTTAATAGGTTTAAGGTCTTGTATTTAATGCTTTACATATTTTCCCTTGTCTGTTTGAATAGCTATATCAGAATATCATAGGCTGAGTTGCCTATAGCTGAAGTTTACTCTTATTTCCATAGATTGGGAATCCAAGATCAACACACCAGTAGACTTAGTGTCTGGTGATTTACTTCTTGATTCATAGATGGTTTTCTTCTTGCTGTGTCTTCACACAGTGAAATTATTTTGGGAGCTTTCTGGGGTGTCTTTCATAAAGACACTAATCCCATTCATGATGGATCCAACCTTATAACCTAATTTTCTCCCAATGATAATGCCTCCTGATACCATCACTAGGATTTCAACATGAATTCAGGGAGCACACAAATATTAAGCCCTTTGACTACTAAGCACACCCTGTGATCCTGGGAGCATTTAATAGTTTCTTAGTCTAGATTAGAAAACCAAGGTTTAGAGTAAAGTTTTCCCACAATTATGCCAATTGTTTTTTTTGTTTTGTTTTGTTTTTTTTTTTTAAGATTTATTTGTTTATGCATACAAGAGCTGGGGTACAGGCCAGAGGTGTGGGGGTGGTGGTGAGAGGATTCACCACAGAGAGTGGGGAGCAGAACAGGCAGATCAAGGGAAGTACACTGCTGAGGGGAGCAGCGGGCACAGCAGGAGAGGTCTGCAGCGCCATGTGGGTCCCCTCCCTGGCTGGCAGCAGGGATAGAACTCGTGCTGCAGTGGCTGAGGTCTGCTTCATAGTGCGTTGCTTAACCCACTGTGCCACCAGGGAGGCCCCAATTATACCAATTGTTAGAGAACCATAAATGTCAGATTAAAGGGCTGATCTTGAATTCAGAGTTTTTCTGGGGATTCTGACGTCATCATGAAATGTGGCTTCTATTCATATCAGAAATGCTATCAATAGTAGCCAACACATATTGGTTGAATATATTCCATACACCAAGCATGTTCTTGGGATATATCAATGAACAATGAAGAGGAACTTGTCCTTAAGGGAGCTTCTTTCTAAAGGGAGGCAACTGGCAAAAACGAAACACCTAAAGAGGAAAATTATCTCGTAAGTGGTTTAAGTGCTATGTGAAGAAAGTAAACAGTTTAGACAGGATAGAGAAAGGAGGTAGAAGTTCCAGTTATGTTTAAATAGACACCACTTCTCAGCCTTTACTAAAATCAAGTATACAACATTAAATAGAGTGAACAAAATGGTCAGCATTAAGAAGCTAAGATTTGAGAAGAAAACCTAAAGAAGGTGAAACACATAGAAGAAACATATAGAATATTCCAGATAGTGGGGAGAGTTAGTGTGGATGCCTTAAGGTAAAGGAAACTGACATTTTTAACGAATGTTTGAAGAGAACTTCGTACCTGGAGAAGACTGAGGAAAGGAGATAAAAGGAGTAACTCTGGGATAGAAATCACACAGAACTTTGAAGACTATATAGAGTTTAGTTTTTTCCTCTAAATGAAACAAGCAGTCGATTATGGCAGGGCTGTGATCAGTCTGTTGAGAAAAGGCAGTCAAGGAAGATAAGTTGGGAATTTTCAGAAGTAGTTCATGAGAAAATGGTTACTTCAGACAGGATGAGAATAATAGAAGAATTAGTAACTGTTTGAGTTTTGGATTACTAGTTTAAAAATAGGATAAAAAACCCTTGTGAAAGAATTGAATGTAGGATATGAAATAAAGAGGTAATTCAAGGACGACTTGAAAATTTGGGACCTGAGAATATGAATTGGAGCTGATTTCAAATGGAATTACTTCAAAAAGAATCAAATAGAATTCAGATATCCCTTCCTTCCCCCACCCCAATATAAGTAAGGATCCTGATTCTAAAGTTTGGGACAGCCATAATATGGACTTGTCTGGGCATATTTATTGATGGTATGATGTTTTAAAAGGTCCTATTTTTAATCATCGTGACCCATGGAGACACTGTCAGGCATAAACCAGATCCTTCTTCAATGAAAGACTTTCATTCAGGGTATTGCTGACAGAACACTTTCAGCTGTTAGGCTTTCCAGAGATTGCCTTAGCATTAGAGAGCCACCTCCTCAAGGTTACTCTTCCTGTCTGCCTCACATTCAATGGTACATATAAACTCCTGCCATCTTGACCCAATGCAGGACAACACTAAAAGGATTGTTCTAGTTGCAGAACTGCTATGGAATTGGCAAATGAGCTGTTGAGTCTGATTCACAGCTCACTTTATTAGTTTTCTACTACTGGCATCACCATTGCCACCAACTTAGTGATGAAGATAATGCAGATTCATGATCCAGTTCTGTGAGGTGGAAGTTTCACACAGACTTTGCGTCTAAAATCAAGGCTTTTTTTTTTTTTTTTTGAGAATCTAGAAAATTCATTTCCATGACTTTCTTAGATTCAAGAGCCACCTGCATTCTTTGACTCAATGCTCTTTCTTTCATATTCAAAATCTTCAACGGCTTGTTGGTTTTTCTCAAATTGCACTTTGCTTCCATCTTCTGCTTTAAGGACTCATGATTAATTACACTGAGTACAAATGGATAATTTTGGATACTTTCTCCCTATCTTGAATTCAGCAGATAATCAACCATTAATCCATCTATAACCCTATTTACTGCAAATAAGATTGGGTTATATTTGCATGTCAAGCCCATGGGAGAGCCTCCCATGACTTGATGGACCACTATGATGGATGGTCAGATATTGATGCATATTAAGATGTTAACTCCATAGATCTGTGTGACTATATTTAGTTGATTACTGTATGTAGAAGTATGAATATTATAATGTAAAGGACAGTGTTGGTTTAAGATGAACTGCTTAAGGATTATAGATAGTAGATTGTCTGCTTACTGATTTGCTTATGTGGCTGACTAACTTAATATCAGATCTTCAGGTTTTTATCTGTGAAATGGAGGATAATGACTTCATCATTTTGATAAGGATCAGAAACAAATGTAAAACAAAGAATGTTAAGATTGCATGGTGTCCAGGATAATTTCACTAAATGAGTAAGAAATGATATAAAGGTGTGTTTTCCTTTAAATGTGAGCTGGACGGGCTTTTGTTCTTGCTATAACTAGTAGGAAGTGGGACTCACACATATAGATCTCTAGTTTTCTTCAGAACATGCTGCCTAACATGCTGTCTACCTAAAAGGGGCATCTTATATGACTTACAGCTTTTGAACCAGAGCAAAAATAAACATAAATATGTCTATCTCTGTAACACAGCTTTTGTGTATTCTCTGCCCCATCTATATTTGCACATGTAGAGATAACTTCACAGTCTGATGCCCAGTCTGTGGTTTATGTTAATAAAACATGGTTCTATGACCTTTTTATACTATGGACTAGGGAGAGGTTATAGTTTATTATTTCTGTTTTATGGATTATATCACTGAAACTCTAAACCTTAAATGGCTTCATTTTGACCCCAACATTTTAGTTCATGGAATCTATCCTAAGTAAATAATCAGGGAAGGGACTAAAGATTTATGTACAGGAATGTTCATCATGGTGTTATTTATTACAGCAAAACATAGACGAAAAATCCCAAATATCCAACTTCAGGAGATTTATTAAATAAATTATGGTCTAGTCATATAATGGAATTTGTTCAATAGTAGTATTTTTAGAAGGCTATTTAATGAAATAATGTTGAAGGAAGAAAGCACAATTCAAAACTGTTTTGGAAAGTATAATAAAAAATTAAAAATAATTGCAAATTACTGACAGAAGCAAACATACTAAAATGGTCATTTATTTTCAGGGGTTGGATTTAGGATTTTTAAAATAATATTTCCTATTTGAGTAAAGGTAGCTACAGTTAGTTTAAATTGTCTCGTGATTAAAAAGAAAAAGGTACAGATTTTGCAAAGCTGAAAAGTATTTTTTGTTCACATTGGAGCACTGAATATAAGCATCACCTGTATTTTCATCATAAAAAGTATAAATATATATATATGTATTCTTTATCAGAATGGTCTGTACCCTTCTTCATGCTCTATTCATTGTTACCAAGTTCATCAGAAAGATCCCTGTTAGTAAAAAAAAAAAAAACAGAAATAATAGGGTTTGCTATAAAGTAGTGCAATCACTTGTCACAGAGAAACCCTCTCAAGACCTGTCCCAGGGATGAGTGGATTAGTTCAGTGTCTACTTCAAGAAAACACTTATTTTCAGAATTTATTAAACAAATCGGTGATATTCTTCTCAATATAGCTGTGGAATCTTCTGTTAATATTTCACTTCTTGTAAAAGGTTTAATTAAAAAATGTATGCGATAATCTTTGCTTTACCTATTTAGCAGTTTAAATTAGAATTGGTCAGCCTTAACACTCTTGCTAATTGGAGTGGAAAATTCTTTGTTTGGGGGCTGGCTGTCCAGTGCATTGTAAGATATTTGCTAGTATCCTTGGTCCCCCTTTTAGCAATACCTCCCCTATGAAAACTAAAAATATCTCCAGGTATCACCAATCTTCTCCTGAGGCAAAATGTCTCCCAGTTG
This sequence comes from Galemys pyrenaicus, assembly GCA_019455555.1. Taxonomy (NCBI): domain Eukaryota; kingdom Metazoa; phylum Chordata; class Mammalia; order Eulipotyphla; family Talpidae; genus Galemys; species Galemys pyrenaicus. Next base: position 4,395,065 of record JAGFMF010011878.1, read on the forward strand.
AGAACCATTGTATGAAATAATACGTGTGTGACTGAAACTTGTTAATATGTTAAATGAAAATCTCAGTGGTCTCATTTCTAAATTATCTCACTTAGGTCTTATGAAAATAACATTTATTTTCATTTTCTGCTATTTTGGTTGTACTAGTTATATCTAGATATTCAATCTTGTTTGACGTTGTCTAATTCAAACAAATAACTATTTCAAAATTTAATTGAGTGGAAGAGCTAGTAATTAACTGCTTATCTGATTTTAATCATTTTTCCCCTAAATCAGTTTGTGTATAGAAAAATAATCTAACACATCACAGAGTATCCCAGTCAGTCATTTACCCAGTCAGTTTTCATGGTGGAATAAGCATAATTTAATAACCAGGAAAGCATCTGTGTACACACTGCCTGAGTAACTTGGGCAGTTCCCAATTTCTCTTGGATTTATTATTTTCATGAATAAAAAAAGATGGCGTTCATATGAGCACTCTTTAATGATTTCGAGGGTTAAACAGAAAGTTCAAAACACAAGCACACTCTGAAGTCCACTGTTGGCTCCACTGCTTGGGGGATAGATATGCGTATGACTACAAAGTTGAATTCAAACTTTTCTTTGACTTCAGGCAGCTCAGCCTGATGGATGAGACCTGTATGCAGATAGCTACCACACTGGGTTAAGGCAAGCGACCCCCTTTGCTTGCCTGGGACCCAGAGATGTTTGGGTGTGGACAATGAAGTTTACAGGTAATGAGGGACCACGGGTAACTCTAAGGGTACAAGCTCCCACGAGGGTCAGTGAGAACATAAGAGGTAAGCAGACTTATCTTTGCTTGTGGGATTTTAAGGAGTCAAAAAATGTCACTTTGAATGAAGTTTTTGAAGACAAAGTGAGGATCTGAAGGAAGCAGGCTTCCAGGCCAAGGAAAAAGCAGGTGCTAAACACCAAGGATTGGAGAATATATAAAACATATACGGATAATATAGCACTAGGGCCTAGGTTTCCAGAATAGAGTCAGCAGAAAGCCAAGGAGAAGCTATAATCGAGGGCTGGCAAACAGAGGGCTTTTAAGTCACGCTCAAAAGTCTAGACGTTGAACTTTCGAGCTACAAATGGCACACTGAACTTGAACCTACAGTGACATCGTTAAATGAGTTTCATGACCATAATTCTGACATTAAAATATAGGATGGATTGGCATCAGGCAAGTTAGATGAGTCAGCGTCTTATTACAATCCTTTTCCAGGGCATGGTGAACAGAAAAGTAGGATGAATTTAGGAAAAATATGTGGGTGGAATAAATAAGGCTTAGTGACAGATTGAATGTAGGATACAGAGGACAGGAAGCAGTTGAACATCATGTCTAAGTTCTTGATAGAACAGTAGAATGGTGAAACCACCACAGAACTAAAGATATTGAAGGAGATGGGGTGGCTGTTGGGGGTGAGTAGAGAAACAAATGATTGCTGAAGTCACGTGCGTGTGCACCACCAGATGTGTGGTCAACCATGGCTAGTTGGTTGCCAGAAGTAGAGGTTAAAGAACTGAGCTTGAGGCTGAAATGGAATGCTGTGTGATGAAAAGTTCTGCAAAGCTGAGGATTTGTGCAAAGTCACGCAAGAGACTGCAGGGGTGAGGGAAGGAGCAGGCCCAGCTCCGGGCTGGGAAGAGGACATTTCTCCTCTCTTCTTATTGTCAGGACAGACCTGTTCTCAACCCTAAACACCACCAGGATTTTGACAGACCTAGTTTTAAAGACATTTTCTTTGATGTTCTGACTTCTCCCTATCTGTTATAGGATAACTTTGTGGCACATTGATTTCCATTAATAGCCACAAAGAAGAAGGTAAAAAAGCAAACAAACAAAACTTTGATTAAAGTCAGTGCATCTGGAGAAAAATAACCAGCCACCAATTACCTCACACTTTCCTAAGGATTTCTCAGTTCATCTCTTGTTATTTTGGGCCTGGGTGAAAAGAGACAGCAAGCTGAAATCACCTTTATGTTGCTTGGCCAAAAGCTCCGCTTCCTAAGTGTAGCTGAAATAAGCATAGCTCTTTTCCAGCCAAGACTTAAGGCAGTGAATTCAGCCATCAATTCCCATCACATGTGATGTGTGATCTAACAAATTTTCAAGCAAGCATTCTGGAAACAATTAAAAGTAAGCAAGCTGCCTTGATCAAAGGCTGTTGATGTTTTAAATTGCATTTTGGTCGCCCACAAGTAGTCTTCCAGAATGTGCTTTGCCCTGATGGGGCCTGGAGCATAAAAAAAGAAAGTTTTGCCTCCCTGCCTAGTGTGAGTTTAAAGCTATGGGTCATTAGGAAGCAAACAAATTAGGACTAAAAAAATAATTGTTTGGTTTGTAGTCACTCAGGGCTTCGGCTTGAGTCAGATCTCAGCTGTGGTGTGGTATAGTGCATAGAATGTTCTGTAAAAACAGTCTGCTGATATGTCGCTGTCAGAAGCATATGTGAGAGTATTAACTTCCCCAACAAACATATGCAATTTGTACAAATTTCAGAGAGACAAATACCATCACATTTGCAAAACGTACTTTGGATTTTCTTGCAAACCTAAGAGATATAAATAAACATGTTTTGTGTATTCATCCCAGCTCTGCAAAGCCTCTTCCTCTGGACATGGTTTGACACTGGGATCATGGCTGATCTTTATCTCAAGCTCAGGGATCTTCTACATTTGACAGGGCATGGTCAGGAAAAGGCGGACCCATTTCACCCTGGGTTCACTTAAGGAATGTTTGAATGCTGCCCCTGACTTTCCACAGGACCCACACTTCGGTTTATACATGTATCCTTTAGTGCTAGTTACTCTTAATATGATGCAATAATAACAACAACAACAAAAAAAAAGAGCTAGAGAAAGATGAGATAAGACCTATTGGCCCACATCCATGTCTGAAAATTCATACTCATGCAGTTGTAGTAATGGAAGGAAACGTAACTATCCCTCATTTTACAGAAGAGGCGAGCAAGGCCAAAAGAATCTGAAATAATTTGGTGATGATCTCGAAGTTAATTAGCAGCAGACACAGGACTGGATCCTGGGTGTTTGAATTCCCACAACACATTTTTTCCACTGTGATGCCTCCATCCTAATAAAATAAGAGTCTTTTTATTGTGACTATTGAATGGTTCCTTGAAATGGATTATGGTAAGTTGAATTTTTGATCCCAATCCTTCATTTCTTGAAAGTGTTATTTTGCATCCATATGCTTTTCCTGGTCTTAGGGTGGATGGCATTTTCTGTGCATCTGACTGTGCTTGTTATGTTTTGGACAGCCAAAAGTTTTCCAAAGTTTGGGATGTTAGCAGATGTGATGGCAGAGGCTGGAAAGACACTTGCCCTACTGGATTTGCCCTTGTGTGTTCCTGTCTTTCCCCTGGGGAACATAGTTGGGTAGCCACAGGCCTAACCCGCAATCAAGAGTCAAGCCCAACCAAGACCACACTACGTCAGCTGAACCCCAGCTGACCACAGAAGTGAGTGAGAATGCAGTGTTTGTAGTGTTTGTGATGACTGTCTGCAAGATCTGGAAGTAGACGGTCAGCCAGCATCATCATGATGAGAGTGGAAGAGGTACACCATCTGCAGCGTAAACCCTCCTGTGTGATACGCTTCTTCAACATTCTAGAAGAGATGAAACGTGAAGCCACAACTTCAAAAATCCAGAGTAGTTTAGTAAATGTTGCCCAAGTGACCAATGCTAAGGGCTTCACTTGTTCATTTTTTCCTCCTTGCTTTACATCCCTGGGAGAGTAACAAGATGCAGTTTATAATTGGTCTCAGCTACAGTTCTTTGTAAGGTGGTCATAGACTGAATGCCTGTGCCTCTGTGTACTCCCAGGATTATATGCTCAAGTCTTAACTGCACTGTGTGATGGCATTTGGGAGTGTGACCTTTGGGAGGTGAACACGTTTAGAGGAGTTCATGAAGTGGGGCCCCTATGATGGTATTAGTGTCCTTATAAAAAGAAGGAACAGACAAGTGGTTCTTGTAGTGTTGTGGTGCTTGTTGTTTAATCCCTCCCTTCCCCTCCCTTCCCCNCCCCTCCCCTCCCCTCCCCTCCCCTCCCCTCCCCTCCCCCTTCCCTCTTCCTCTCCATCCCCTTCTCTCTCTCCCTCATTCCCCCTCTCTCTCTCTCTCTCTCTCTTCTTTCCTCCCTCTCTGCCATGTGGAGACATTGTGCAATATTACCCATCAGCAAGAGGGTCCAACTTCTTTTATTTGAGATGAAGTTTCCACAGGGAAAAACCATTAAACTGAAGACAGAAGCACATTTCAGTATCAAGAATTCATGTTGATGTTGATCTGTGGTGGCATCAAATTTTGAGCAAGTTTTTATTTCTGGATCCTTATTTTTCATCTAGATTTATAACAAGAGCAAATTGGTGAAAACATAACTTTTTTTTTCCCACTAGATATTTGATAAAAAATTCAAACTTGACAACAGAAAAATCCATGATAAAGAGACAAATTCAGGAATTCAGAGGCAGGATATCTATGATCAGAAAAGGGACCCTGCTGGGTGGGGCAAGTCTTAGGTCTTTGGGAATAAATTGGAGAACTCAGGGGGAAGCGACAGCTCTAGCTGAGGATGCTCAGAGTATCAGCTTCAGATCATTACTGTGGTTGAAACCAGAACCACTGCTGAGAGAATGTCAGTCCGACTTGGCCACTGAGGAAGGCAGGTGTTCTGTGATGGTGGCTTGTTACTTGCAAGAGCGACCACCCACTGCAGCAAGGATACAAACATCCAAGGAGAATCTTGGAGCCAAAGCTAGTTCTTACATCTTCATTATGGATGAAGCATATTTTAATAACTTCATAATCATTTATTGGAAGTTGACACTCTGGCATATGGCCTCATTTGATCTTTACAGTACTCCATGTGGCAAATAGTATATTTAAATTCTTCCTTATGAGGAATAAGAAGTTAGAGAGGTTAAGTCACTTATCTGGCATCACTCAACTAGAAAGTAGAAAAGTAGTAAGCATTTATTCATTCAAATTCCTTTCCTATTGGATAATAAATAAACATGGAGCATCTGCTAGACTTCTGCTAGCCCCAGAGATGTATTATGAACCAAACTGCAAATACTTGCCTTCCTGGACTTATAATTAAATGCAGCCTAAATTCAAACACAGGCTTCTGGATGCCTGAGCCTATGCTTTGTGCTATTAAACTGGCAGAGAAAAAGGAAAGGGATGAAAAGGAAGAAAGTTGAGGCAAGGAAAGAATGATTGGCAAACTATTCCCAGACAGAAAATATGTGAGAAGTAATGATTTCCTCTGCCTCAACAGCTACTGGGAATTCATTAATTCTTCTAGTCCATTCATTCAGCAAATACATTTTGAGGACTTATTTGTTATGAATCTGATCCTGAACTTTTGAGAATAGCTTCAGCAAGGGGTCAAGTGTAGGTTGATAGCCAAGAGGAATTCAAGGCTGAGATCTGACTACAAGAAGACATTCATGGAAGAGTTATCCCAGGCAAAGAAAGATTAAATGAAAGTGTCTAGACAGAAAGCACTAAGGCATCTTTCAGTGAGAGGAGTGGGGTCTGGAGTTAAGGGGACGTTAAAAGGGGCAACAGGGGAACCTGGTATAACAAGGTAGAAGGAGTATTATCACATACTTCTATAGCAGTCACAGTGAGAAATCACTACTATGGGGAGTTGGTAGCATATTTCTCTTTAAATGATTGTGGTTTCTCACTTTGAAAACTCACACCCCTCCAGAACTGTAATCAGCTGCATCTGACCTTCAATAGAGTAATAGAAACATCCTCTGTTAAGCCCAGAAGGAGAATGTTCTAAAGGCATTATTTTCCTCCTATTGGAATACTGTACATTTGGTCAATTTTAGGGCAGCCCACAAACCTAGCTAAAGCCAAGTCTGTGTGTGTGAAGTCTGTGTGTGTGTGTGTGTGTGTGTGTGTTGTATCTGATGTATGATTTTGCAAATGGAGACTATGTAACACTTTGTTGATAAGATCATTAATGCTTTTTCTAGTTGTTATTAATTGTTTTTCATCCATTTATAAATTGTGCCTCAGCAAACTGGCCCAAGGGTATAAGTACAAAAATTGAGCTTTGATTATTATAATAAGTAAAGTATTATTAACGAAAGCAATTACAGTTAATAGCTTCAACTAAGGAAAACAAAATGATAGCCTTTAGTGCTTTCCCACTGGGTAAACCAGATTAAATCACTTGCAGAAAAGAAAAAAATCTTTATTCTTGCTCCCACCACACTTTATAACTGGATGTTACCTTTGGATATTTCTGCCTTGTTCAAAGCAGAAACTAAGCTTCAGCTACCACGGTTATTGATAATTAGTTGCTGAGATCAAGTGAGATAATAGCGATCAGGATTTTAATCTGAGTAGTACTTGTCCCATGGTTGCAGAGGAACTAAGTTTCATAGTGTTTAGCTTAACCTCTACCTTATAACTTAAAATTAGGCCAGTGGAAGTTCAAATGCAAATCACTCTTCCTTCACTCAGGATTTTTTTCTGCTGTTTCTCTGCAGTCTGTGATCTGAGTTAGTCATATTATGTGACAGAAAACATTTCTATAGGAATCAAATGAAATTCCTGTATATTTGATCTATTTTGTATTGTCATTTCCTACAAAATGCAATGTCAAGGTATTTACCTTTATCATGTTTACCGGCATGCTCAGAGAAGATAGAAAGTGATTATAGAACTGAAATATGATCCAGGAGGGTGAGGCTTAGAGAGGTTAAGGGATTTGCATCTATTTACATCACTATTAACTCAAGACTTTTCATTTGAACTTAGATGTCTCTGGCTGTCTCCAAAATTTACCTTCGTGGCCAGGTAACTCAAGGTCACCTAGTACAGGGCTTCTATTTTCTCATGACAAAGTACACACATTGAAAGAAAAGGTCATTTCAGAGTATCTGCTGGGCATTCTTCCCTTGTCCATATTTCCCAAGACCAGACCAGGCACTGGCTACTTGGGGCTATTAATCTTATGTAATAAGCCCCATTTCATCGCTCTTCGTTCTTCCTGTTGACACAGTTTGCAGTCACATCTTCTTACTGGTGTGGGAAGTTCAGTTCATGAGCTCCTGGGTGTCTCTCTCCACTCGTCTCACTCCCACTTTGCTTGCTTAACTTCCTCAGCCACTCCCAGCAGCCCTGGGAACATCCTCCCTGGCTCCACTGTCGCAATCTGGACTTTACATTCCCTCAAAGCACCCCAAATGCCAGGGAACTGCCCTTCCTCTCTGCAAGTTCCTAAGAGAGAACACACAAGAGGAAACAGAGGAATGAAGTCACAAGCTTGTTAACATCATGATTGTTGACGACCTGATCCATCATCCTTCCATAGAAAACACATGCCCTCCAGAGAAGAGCTCCCTTTCCCCCTGTGCAATTTTAGGTGGGAAGTTTGGAGAGAGCAGAGAGTGATGCTCACGATGCTCATACTGATGATCACAGGAGAGTGAGTTCAAGGCAACCCCACCCCTCAAGAGCATAAGCCATTCAGGACGACAAAGTGGGGCAGATAGGAGGGAAGGCATGTCCCTCATACCTCTCGGGGCAGGAACTATTCCTGGTGGTGAAAACACCACGTGGACCTGTGTCCTCTCTCATTCCCTCTCATCAAGTAAGTCACTCCTCACTAGGAAAGCAGTGGGCAGGGGCCCAAGAAACAGAAACAGAAACACCCTTTGCTAGAGAGGGCTCAGTTGTCTCTGGAAGGGCATCACCAACATTTGCAGTGCACACAGGACCTTCCCAGCCCCCACCCCCGTCTTTGGTCTTCCCCAGCAGGCACTGGCACAGTGAGGATACTCTTCTCCTCAGAGAGCTGTGGCCTTTGTCACCTGGCTCTTCCTCAGGTGCCCTAGGATTCCTAGAGAAAACTCCATCCACACAGCTGGGAACTACGTGTTGTAGCCAGGCAGAGGTCCAGGTCTCCCCATTTCTCCCGCTGTGAGAGAATCATGATTCTCCTCCCTCACTCCAGCCCTCATGCATATATTGATGCAAACCACTGTATACACACAAAGCCCTCAGTGTTGGGGCCTCCCTGGTGGTGCAGTGGGTTAAGCGACGCACTATGAAGAAAACTGCAGCCACTGCAGCATGAGTTCGATCCCTGCTGCTGGCCACGGAGGGGACCCACATGGCACAGCAGACTTCTCCTGCCTTGCCCACTGCTCCCCTCAGCAGTGTGTTTCAGTCAGTCTGCCTGTTCTACTCCCTGCTCTGTCTCTGGTGAATCCTCTTACTGCCCTGGACTCTGGGCCTGTACCCCAGCTCTTGCATATATAAATAAATAAATCTTTTTTTTTTTTTTTTTTTAAAAAGCCTTGTGAAAAGCTCAGTGAAAATCACCTGACTTGGGACCTGTGCTCCTTAGAGCCCAGCATCCGACCAGCTCTGGGGTGTTCTCTGCCTTGTCCCCCATGGGGAGGCCCTCTGCTCTTTCTTCTAAGCCCCAAGTCCTTTCTAGTCATGAATGCAATCTACACTCTTTCGATTATTTTTCACTCCCTCCTTAATTTAGGGTGCTCAAAACATGGATCTCTAATACAAGTCACTTACACGTGTGCAGACACAGGTAGACCAGCAAATAATTGAAGTATAGTGTTATTTGTGAACTAACTGGGCCACGCATCAGATGAAGAGGCTGCACAGATATCTGGTGAATGCACCTCGAGTATGTTTCCACAGTAGAGTTGTGTAGCAAATTACTTGTTATCCCTGTGCCTCAGTCTCCTCACCTCTAAAACGTGGTTATTGTGAGGGTTAACCAAAATAATATACTACTGAATTTTCTTGGAATTGACTTGGTACAAAGTTAGTGGACAGAGGGTTTGTTTCCATTAAATGGTCATGAAGAGCAGAGCGAGAAATGAAGTGGAGAAGCGTGGGGATGGTCAGGGATGTTTGTTTATAAGGAGAGGGCATTTGAGCCATATTTTGAGTTGAGACAAGAATGGGATTTTGCCTGAGGAGGGAATTATGGTAGGAAATGAACATGCAGCGGAGGTGAAGTGTGACAATGGCTGCTTGGAGCACAGTGGAATTGGCGGGAAGACAGGGAGGAAGGGAGCAGAGATAGGGTATAGGAAATGACTGGAGCACATGGCAGAGGGCTTATGCATGCTGGGCTCCATGCTGCATTTTACCCCATAAGAAACAGAGCTGGGGTGGGGGTGTCAAGCAGGTTTGCTTTGTCGAACCCTAATGATGGGAGCAGGTAATGGATTTTCTCTTTGAAAATCATGGAGAGGTGAGGAGGACACACTTACTTCCTTCTAAGGCTCCTTTTCCCTTGGGGTGTGTCCATCTTCTTATTTGGGGATTGGCTCATGAAAGCCAACACATTCTTTCCAATCACCATGGGTTATATAAATGAACTAATTTTCTGGATAGGCTCAGGTTTCAGACTGTTTTTCCTCACCTCCCTCCAAAAATTCTGAGGGTTTCTCATTGAACTCTTTGCCTTGGCCATGTTATTTCTTGTACTTCCTCTTTGGCAAATGTCCAGACCTCGGGGTAACCAAGAAGAGGCTACAGTGTTTAGAAGTTATCCCCTCGGCAAAGTGACTCATAGATGCAGAGTGTTTTTTGTCCGGTGGAAGTATTATTAGACTAACATTTGATCAGGACTTGAACTATTGAAGATTACTGGAACTCTGGAAAACTGAATGCACTTAAGCCCTCTCTGTCTCGCCCACGGTGAAGGTGCCCTTGTGTTGGCGATGAGAACGTTCTCACTCCCCAGGTTTCTGTTATTCGATCTTGTTCTTTTCTTCCTTACAGTAGAAGGACTGACCACAAATTTGTTGAGCATGATTCATCATACACAATGCCCCTCTGGGCTGAAATGCATTAGTGCTTCCAGAACAACCAAGCAATATCAAATGCCTTTACACAGTTAGTAAAGTGTTGGAAAAATAGAGTGTGATGACCTCATTGTTCTTGTGCAGATGGGACCCTCGGTGACCTCAGAGTCTACACAATTGGCCCAGGGTAGAGTTCCCGTGACCTTCTGCATGCCCATGCACATGTTTGGTAGCAGAATCATGGGTATGGGTGCCGTTTTCTTAACAAGGGTTTTCTTATCCACATGTGGGAATCTTAGTTCATGTCCTATCTTGAACTAGATGCACTTACTGTTACATGCTAAAATACATGTAACAAAATACCATTTTTTAAAAGATGTGTTTATTCATGTGTACAAGAGCCGGGCACAGGCCAGAGGTGAGGGAGGTGAGAGGAGTCACCAGAGACAGAGTGGGGAGCAGAATAGGCAGACTGACTGAAACACACTGCTGAGGGGAGCAGCGGATGAGGCAGGAGAGGTCTGCTGTGCCATGTGGGTCCCCTCCACCGCCACCGAGGATCGAGCTAACACTGCTATGCTGTGGATGCTTCACAGTGTGGCGCTCAACCCGTTGCTCCACCAGGGAGAACCCAAAATATCATTTTTTTTAGTAGACATTTTACTTATTAGGGAATGCACAAATAAGGGAGAAAAATCTTCAGTGATATTGGATACTGTATCTATAGATATAATATCCTGATTGAAAAGCATCATGTCTTCTACCCCATAGCAGTACAGGTGGCTTTCCCAAGATGAAGTATATCTGTCCATTGCACTCGGGATATACTGACTTGTGTGATTACCCCAAAGGCAGGAAACTTGACTATGACTTTCACATCAGTAATAGAATGCATTTGCATTCTACCCTGAAACAAGCAGTGGGCGCATCTTAGTTTCTTAGTACTTAGCACAGGACTGAATATAGAAGTTCTTAGGGAGGATTGTCTGAATGGAAAAATGAATGATTTCCCTGACTATGCTTTAGAAGGCATTTTACAGATGCACAACTTTCTTGAAGAGAAGGTGCAATATTCCTGTCAAAGGGTCATGTTGTCTGGTTTGAATACCCTCAAGAGTTTCTGCTTCATTACACCCCAGATACAACTGGATTTGGGTAAGTGTAGTTACTATAAAGTTGTTGCTTGTGTTAAAATTCAAACACCTATGGCTTCCTGCAATTGATGGGAACTTTGTGCCTCTACTTTTGATAAATGCTTAGCTTAACACTTCAAGTCAGTTACAAAAATCAGTTCCTTGTCAGTGAAACACCAAAGTGAACAGTGATGTGATATTCTCTTTCCTTTGGTGAGCACTTATTCTCTCTTTTCATTGGTGATTCCTCCATATCTATTTGCAATTTAGAGATTATCTAGAGTATGAAAGAGTTTCCTCATCCTCAACGAGTCTTTCTGAATATTACATGTTTTTCTGACATGTATTAAAATGCTTAGCTTTCTTTTGAGAATAACAGTTTTTTTTTTTGTTTTGTTTTCTACATGAGGAAGATGACTTGAGATTTTTGTGTTCTAAAGTCCATGCTAGAGCATGCTAGAAGATTCATTTTTCTGAAACACTCATCAATTTTAATTACATTGGCAAGCAAAGAGGAGCAGTAGAGTGTGGGAGTTAAAAGTTCTGGTTCAATCTGTCTTGCTTGGAAGCCTGGCTCTGCCTCTCTCTGTATAACCCTGCGGAAGTCATTCTACTTCTCTATCCTTCTATTTTCTAATTCATAAAATGTTTCAAACCCGTTACTAGAGCCATATTGTGAGCATTAAACAATTTAATTCCCATAAAGTGCTTTTAAGAATAACTGCTCCAAACTAAGCAGTCTATAATTGCAAGCTGTTATTTAGTGCCTTGGCGAAAAAAGCCCTTTCTGTCATCTGTCATTTGTATTTCTTTCCATAATTCCACAGTGTCTAGACTAGCCCCACTACTAGGAACCACAAGATAACAAAATCTTATGAAACCTCAATCCAGTCTTTAATCCATGTACCAACGTGTCTTCTTGCCTCCCAGCCCACCGTTGGCGTAGCTTCTTATGAGGAAGCCAGAATCCTAGAGGGTTTGATGCCAATCCTCATAACTGCAAATCACTTCATCCCATGACTAAACCCAGTCAAAGGGTCTCATTGAAAGATTCCCTGGAATAATTTATAAGGTACTTACTATATGCTGGAACTTTGTGTATTTTATATGTGCTTATTACTTTTTAGTTCTAGTGAATTAATGTTGGTTTACATGTTCCATAATAGAAGTATAGAAACCTCCCCCTTTTCAGGCATCATTGTCAAAGTGCTCCCACCACTAAAGAATACTTACTGCCTGCCACCAACCTGCTGCTCTCTCCCTTCTTTGCTCTATCCTTCCCTCTCTCCCTCCCTCTCCCCCTCTGAGTGCTCTCATTCTATAGTCAGGTTTTAAGAGTTAGTCTTTCAGTGTGACTTTTTTTTTTAAAGATATTTTTATGCATACAAGAACTGGGGTACAGAACAGATGTGTGGGGGGTGAGAGGACTCACTAAAGACAGAGTGGGGACATCAGAGACAGAGTAGGGAACAGAACAGGCAGATTGACTGAAATACACTGCTGAGGGGAGCAGCTGGGCGAGGCAGGAGAAGTCTGCTGTGCCGTGTGGGTCCTCTCCCTGGCCGGGGATTGAACTCATGCTGCAGTGTCTGCAGATGCTTCACAGTTCAGTGATTAACCTCTTGCGCCACCAAGGAGGTCTTCAGTGTGGCTTTATCTCACTACCCCATTTCCTCCTATGTACTTTATTCTTGAACAACCTTTTCAATTGCCTAATATTATAATTTTTGTTTCAGATATACTTAGTGAACTCACAAGAGGCTATGTGGGCTTGCTACACATAAGCATTATGAGAGGCCGAGTTGGATTCAGATGATGCTATATTTGCAGAGCTTCAATTTTAACCCCTCCATTTTCTGCCCATCCTTACTCTCAATGAATCAGATCATTACCTCCTGGGAGGGAGTCAGAACATGTTCACCTGCTTCATAGCCATCCACATTTGCACAGAGCCTGGTGCGTATTAGGTTCTGTAAATGTTTGCTGAATGAATGAGCAAACCAAGCATCAAGCCCTTTGAATTATTTTTAGCCACTAAAGTTGTTCATATGCAGACATGAGGGACTAATTAGATACATTTTGAAATGGATCTGGTGAAAATGAGGGAGAAGGATAAAATTTTGCACTTATTGAAATTCTGTGCTATAATTCCTGCTTGACACTTGTATATGCATTATGCTTTAATCCTGAAAAATTTATGGAATAAGGAATCAAATATTCCATTCATATCATACCTGCCCTTCATTGCCCTAGATTTATTTTTCTTCCCAATAGAAATAAAAGTGAAACAGGACAGTGTACTCTGACTTCTACCTTAAAAGCACAACATGACCAATTGCATCATACCCTGTATGAGCAGATAACTAGAATAACAGAAGCACTGATAAGTTATAGAGCTATCAAAGTTTCACCAAAAAATTAGAATAAATACAATTTTCCTCAAGGCATTGCTGTGCAAGCACACACAAACATAAAGCCAGTTGTTTAAAAGAATGTGGTAAAGTCTCTTGTATAGGTCTCCTCCACTTTCCCATTGCCTCTCTAGTTTTGGTGTATCACCTCTATCTGAATCAGAGCTTTGGGAACCTGTGATATACCTGAAGAAGGTGCACAAAATCCATGGTGACTCTTCCCTCTCCCTTTATTATTTTACTTTTGATTTCTCTATTGATATTCCCTATGATTTCAAATCTCCTTTATTGCAGAGTTCTGTGAACATTCCATGTTACTTCCACAGATCCTAAAATGCTATAGGCATATACATATTATATACATAGAATTAGAAAAAAAACACTCAATGAACAGGTCTATCATAGTGTAAAGTTAAAGGTAAAAGTGCTGGAGGCTGAAATCAGATTGCTGCCATTCCTCCATTCTCTACCCTACTAACTGAGTAAGGACCTATGTGTGCTGGGACATATGCACATATGCACACACATCTGTCTGTCTGTCTATCTATCATGTATTAGTCAAGCTGTCATCTATTTGTCTATCTATCTATCTATCTATCTATCTATCTATCTATCTATCTATCTATCTGTCTGTCTGTCTGTCTGTCTGTCTGTCTGTCTGTCTGTCTGTCTGTCTATCTATCTATCTATCTAGCTAGCTATCTCAGTTTTGATGTGTATTAACTCCTTTGTATAATCATATAGTTGCTTTAAAGTTTCCATAGAGTTAATTCACATGAATTGCTCACACCATCACCTGACCTCAGTAGATGATGTTTCACTATTATTTTTGCTTCATCAGTATGGTACATTTAAGACAAACTAAACAATGATTAGTATGCATCTTAATTATTGTCAACTTTAAGTTCTTTTAACAAATTTCTCCTTGTTCAAATATGTTAACCAACTAATGAGCATCTACACAATTTGCTGGAATTCCTTACAATCAAATGTCCAATCTTTTTTGTCTTCTGTAGAAAATTTCACTCTGCATATACTCATCTGTGAGTTATTCTTGAGTTAAATCGTCTTGAAACTTTACACTGTCCTTGGTCTATCCATGAAAATTTAATTTTTCTGCCATAAGTTCCTTCAAGTATTAGAAAACTTATTAAGCCATATGAAACCCTGTGGCGGGAAGGATCTCTTCTTTCTTTTGTAAGCATTCCTCTCTTTCTGTCTGTCCCTGTCTTTCCCACTCTTTATGTCTGTGTTTGTCTATAGACAGATAGATACATATTGGTATACATTGTATAAATAGATCGTATAAGTATAGATAGATAAGGAATAAATTAAGGTTATTTTAGTAAATTGCCTTGATTTCCGACTCTATTAGCTGTAGTCATCTGAAACTAGAGAATAAGGACCTAGCAAAGAAATCTTAACATCATAAGTTATGCTGAAATAAGTTTCATTTTGCCTAGTCATCTAATATATTGAAGGTGTCTTTTACTTTAAAGAAATTAGTATTTGTTTTAGAGACTCAGTTTAGAATACTATTTCCTAGTGTAATGCGTGTTTTAAAAAGTTCTTTGCTTCAGATTCAATTGGGAGATATGCTGGCATTACCATACACTCTTCGGGACTCCCTAACATGAATGTTAACCACCCAAAAATGGATCATAATGAAAAACAATACAGCTACCAGTTATCTGGGTGCCCACTAAATCCAGCTGTTCTTATTCCAGATACTTCCTGTATCCCAAGGGATAAACTCTTAGAGAAGAGTGAATTTCCAAAAATCATGTTTTGTTAAAAATTTAAGAACTAAACATGCACATTCAGTGACAATGTAGACATCAGGGTTCACTTCCACATCCCAGATGCCCCCTGTGCTGGTTTCCGCTGCCCATGTCAAATGACTCCGGACTATCATGGTGGCTGTTCAGAGACTACCTTCCTTTTCTCTTAAACTGATAGCTCTCCTTTCTCTTTGTGTCTGGCAGCTGCCTTTATGACACTTTGAATTCAACATTCAGAGGTTAAAAGATGAATCACCTTTACTTTCCCTTCTGCCCTTCTCCATACCAAAGTGCTTGTGTTCTGATCTCAGGGATGAAAAACAAAAGGCCAGTGCTCACTGCCTTCTTGCCTTTCCTGCATATCATGAGCATCCCCACCCTGGAAAAACATGACCCTGAACTGAGACTCCATGATTTTCCCTTCCGCTGTCTGGAAGCCACAAAACCCACACCCATTTCCTCTGCAGGCAAAACCATCTCATCTCCAAACCTCATATTGCCTTGGGAAATGGCAAATCAGATTTTTGGAAATGAGTTGAGCTTAAGTTGATGGTCAGTGATAGCTCCTTTCACTGCTGCTTTCTCCCACCCAAAACAGGAGGAACACTTGCTGTACTCAACACCCTGGATTACATTCTCTCTTTCATTCATCCTCAGGGCTGCCTTCTATGATATCCATAGTTTGCGTTAAAGCACTACACTCAGATCAGCATTTATACAATATAATTTTTCTGACAACCAATTTGCTTTGTATATGTTTGTGTCCTTGCAAATTTTATGTGTTGAAGTCCTAACCCCACCCACCCCCCCACCCCAAAGTCACTGAAATAAGAGGCTGAGTCTTTGACCCCACATGAATGGGCTAAGGTACTTTGTAGAAGGAGTCTGGACATCTTCTTGGCCTTTTCCACCATGTGAGGCCAACATGAGGAGGCCGCTGACTATAAACCAAGATTAAGGATCTTAACAAACAACGAACTTTCCTGCATTTTGACCTTGGACTTTCCAACCTCAAGAACTGTAAGAAATAAATGTTTGTTGTGAAAGCCGACCAGTGTATATTTTTGTTAAAACAGCCCAAAAGCCCTAAAGCATAATACATGGCAGGTTTCATGTCATAGAAAAATAACCTGTATTGATGATGTAAAGACAATGTAGTCACATTGTTGTGTCTAAATAACAGACTAATGTATTTTATTTTATTTTTTTATTATTTCAATTTATTTCAGTTTTTGGTTTCAGCTGACTCTTAAAAGAGTATTTTGTGTAGTTCTGGTGTCTTATGTTGGTTACAGGAAAAAACAAAACAAAACAGAATCGCTTCCATAGTAAAAGTATTCTCCATCAAGTCTCAAGAATTTCAATTTTATTCTCTATTTGTCACATCATGTTTTTGTTAAGTAGATGAAGACTCAGCTGGCTTCTAATGAAATGAAGCTCAGGGCTGGTTGTGAAATGACATGGCACCTCACTCCTGTGGGTGGTTGGTGGGAGGCTTAGCACATAGATTGGCCTGGAGGGGTGATGTCATGAATTCTTGTGACTTCTTACCCTAGGAAGTTGTTGGAAGAGCTGTGAGATTTTCCTTGAGCATTTTTTCTACTTTGAATATAATAGGAGTGAGAAAGAACAGCCATTATTGGGTTACATTAACCCATGCACATATTCTGGTTGAGTGATTCAAGTTTTCCACTGACTACACTCAGGTTTGAGTCTTTCCTTGAAATTAAATGTGAAATATTCATTACCTTAATTCAAGTTTGATAATGACTTCATCCTCTAAAGTTCTTTGAATACTTTGTGTGAATTTAGGGATTTTATTTATCATCCCATTATAATTTATCACACTTGTGTTCTCTTACCTATTACATGAAAGTCTGTTCCTGCCCTGGACTTTCTCATGTTCTCTTTGGCTATAGATGTGTTCCCTCTGTATGTCCCACCCTTCCTCTGTTTTCACAGATTCTCTTCTCACACTGAGAAGGTGAAGGAAACAATCTTTTATTTGAAATAGATGAACAGATTATGTTTAGGGCCTCAATGCGTTGGTCTGTGCAGATTCATTTCTTTCAAACACTGATAGTTGAGCAGAGAAATGATCTATTGGTTACCCCTTTCTACCTGAGCCCTGTTTGCAGGCTGAGGTAAAATGTCACTGTGGTCAGTTTAGTTTTAATTTGTTCAGGCAATGAGAGATTAATCTCTTTACTCAGTGACCTGATAATTTTTCAGAAAAAAAAAAAAAAACAAAAAAAACACTTTTCACAACATTTGCATGTTTTCTGTATACATAGATCACTTTTTCAAATGCCTCTCTTGCTGTGACATTTACATTTTACATGTTTCAAATGATGTGAGATGGTTTTTGTGTGTCATTCCACATTGGATCATGGGATATGTATACTTTGTTTTTCTCTGAACTCTAAATCTGAGTTCTTCCTAATTCAAGAACATTTTGCTCCAATAAATGTTGGTGTTAATTGAAATATTCCATGCTGGCAGAAGGCCCTCATCTGCTTTGGTTTGCTGTGTTAAGTGACCTCCTCTTATCCTTCACTAAGTTTTTTCTATGTCATGGAATTCAAAATCTATAAGCAACCCAAAGAGCACCCAACTTGCTTTGCAGTAAGAATGTGGGTTTCAATATGAACAAGACAGACTATTGGTCAAGATAAGTGTAGATGACACATTTGTGACCTTTTCCTCACTGAAGTTATTTTGAATGCTTACTGGGTCAAATATTGTGATCAAGCCAGACAGTAATTTCATCTGAATATAATCTGAGAAATAATTTGACATAGTCATCATTCAGGTACATCTTACCTGGGGAATAGATTACAAATCAAAGTTTAGAGTGAAAAATCAATTCAAATTTTGCATTGCAAAATGACATAATTCTCTATAAGACAAATACTTTGAATGATAAGGGGGAATCTGGATTTAGATTACAGTTTATCCATGTTTTCAAATTATATATGTGGTTAGATGCTGAATTTGGAAACTCATTATTGGCAGGTGATGTTAGACTGGTCGCAATGTCCCCATTCTCCATTTCTGCATTATCTGTAGCTCGTAGAATGATCATATCATCAGAGCAAGCACACAATTCAGAAAGAATAACTATCATAGTTGATGGGAAAACAGACCACAGCAATGTTAAATGAGTGTATTGCAAGCAAGATACTGTGATCTGTAATATCACAGAGACATGAGCAACAGGCACACAGACACTATCCCAACAAGACTGTACTCCTTTCCCAGATTAGGAAGCTAAAACTCTTTTTGAGGTTGATAATAACAGGAGAAGTGCTTATCCTCTGAGAAGATCCAGAAGGCAACAGAGAAAAGAAGCTTAATTTAGAGGTCCAGAGGGCAGAAAAAATAGAACAAGATAGAAGAAATAGAACACTGTAGGAGAAAAGAGCTTGGATAAGGATAACAAGATCTTAATCAGACTTGATAAGTCTCTGGGTAAAGCCTAGATAATTAAGAGATCTGGTAAATGGCAAACAAAAATAGAGACAAGGAAGAGAACCAGCATTGGCAGAGACATTTGCTCCAGTCACCTGTCATTACAGTGAGGACAGCAAGGATGGCACAAACAAGACCACAGGTGATTAAAGATGTGTGAACTATTACAGATGTGCAATGTGGACTTCAAAAGAATTCATCCAGGCCATTTGTTTGTTTTTTACTTCTTTTACCTATATTTTAGTTCATTTCTTCAAAAATACAGTAAAGAAACATTTTAAGGAACACAGAAAACTGAATTCATTATTTAAAATCTACTTCCTCAAAGATAATTCTGATCATTTTGTGAGTCTGACTAACACTTTTAAGGTTATTGTTTACAGAGTGTCTCTTGTCACCTAGGGAGACTTAGCCTTTCCTTAAGAAATTTATGGACACTGTTTCATTACTTTGTCACAATTTTTATGAGAACTCCCTTAGTATTTCATTGATGCTAAGCATAAAAATTGTTATGCCAAATATGGAAATGTGATAACTATATTCTGATGGTGTTGGCACACATTGATCAGTGAATGCCAGTTCCAACTAATTTGCTATTTGAAATCAACAGAAAATTTCATGAACATTTATGGTTGAATCCCTTTTCCTTAATAGTTATCTTGAAAAACACCTTTCATTTGAGCACTATTTGTGAGTTATTACAAAGCTTTATGTTAATTCTTTGTTCAGAAAAATTTATTTGGGTATTTCTCTACAAAGGGACATCTGCTTTCTCTGTATCCGGTTGGAGCTAAATTCTGATGACCTTCAGGGCTAGTAACTTTCTGATAAATGGTGGCTGAGATGTAACTGGACTTTAATTGCATGTCTTGAAGGGGACTGCTGGGTCACATTAGTGAATATATTAGTATTTTATGGAAATGCAAAATATCCAAATGATTTAATTCACAGTACTAACAAAAACAAATCTTTCCTATGAAAATCACCCTGGTCATCTGTGTTAATAGAGTCAGTTGACTCTTATGCTCTCTGAAGCAAAGTGTTATAAAACATTTTGCAAAAGACCTATGAGGGCAGTATAATGCTCACTTACAATTACACCCTGACATAGCCACTGGGAGAAATAGATCTTTAAGTGAAGAATCTCTGATCTATTTAATACTGATGTCTCCCCTTTCCCAGGCAAACATTTATTGTGCCTACAATGTACCGGATAGACTGCAAGGTTTTTGAGATATAAGAAGTGAATGAGAAACAGAGTCTAGTCTCATAATACCAAGCCTATGACAAGGCAGAAATAAAATGATTATAATAGTACATGATAAGTACAATGTGAGTTCAGATAGGAGAGAGCCACTCTGGTGTGTGGGGATGAAGATGAATTCCAAGCAGTTTTCTTAACAGGAATGGCCCTTGAGCTGTGTCTACAAGGATGATTAGGGGTTTTATAGGTCAAAAGGATGACATTAACAACAATCCTGGCAGAAGACATAGAAAGCATGATTTAAAGCAGTGCACGGGAAAGTGTTTTGAAAAGAATCAGATAGTAAATATTTGCAAGACTGTTGACCACACTACATCTGTTGAACAGTTCACCTGCCTCTTGCATGAAAGCAGTTATGGATAATTTAAGTGTTTGCTAAGACTATAGGTATAAAAACATGCAGTGGGTCGAATGGGGCTCATGGCTGTAGTTTGTTGTCTACATCAATTGAAAATCCTTTCCCTGAAAGCCTTTGAACACTTTTTTATTTGTTGTTATTTTGTTTTTTGGTAGACCCTACCCTTCATTGTCAAGTTGAACTGATGGAAACTGCACCGATCCTTCCAAAGTTGTAGTAATTAGTATTTTGTCCCATCAAAGTTTCTGCCACCCCCTAAAGCTTTACATAGTTTGATTTTCAGAGCCCTCTCCTACCTCCCTCTAAACTTCCCTCCTTCCAACTTTCCTTCCTTCCTACTTTTATTTTTATTGGGGTAAAATTTGTTTACCACAATGTACATGACTTCATTTCTTTTTGGACCCTGGAGATCTCAACTTTTGGAAGTTGTACCCTTTTTCTCAGCAAAAAGCACGCACCCTCCTTCTATCACTTGCCATCTCAGGTGCTCCAGTTGAGTTATCTAATAACTAAAGATTGTTGTGTCCCAGAGGCTTGACAGATGGATGCCTTCTCCGTGCTACAGTTAACGTCATCCTCATACAGTTTCTTTCCCATCCTTAGAACTGATTTCTCTTCTCTCTGTTGTTGACATACTGAAATAATACCCACCCTCACCTATCAGCTGAAAACCTCTTGATCAGTGAGGTCATCCTTGGCTCCAGTTAAATGTATTTCTTTTCTTCTTTTTCATGATATATTAGGTATTATTCTAATTAACCAAATGTAATCTTTAGGTGTACTTATGTTTGTTGGGGGGCAGTCTCTTGTGTTCTTCTGAAAGGCACTGAGGGCCCAGATCTTCCTCATCTATCCCCGGGTTGGTCATGCAATGGGTTTGACATCAACATTTGACAAATGCTACTCTTTTTGAGTAGACTATGATGAATCTGAGAAGCTGGCATGAAAAAGAAGACACTGTAATATTTTAATTATAATTTTTCAGATATTAAATCCTAGTAGATATAGATCCTGCAAATAAAATGTCAGGGAAGCAAGTTCAAGAGCAGCAGGAGAAAGCTGCATATTCAGTTAAGGGAGGAAAAAAAGATTAAGGAAAAGTGAGCAAAAAGAGTCAAAGTCAAGGCAGTGTGGACACTTATTAATCTTTGCCTCATGTCAGTTTCTCCTGTTTTTTGACTTGAGTGGATACTAAACCTATATGTCAACTGACTCTCAGTTCTTGTGATTCCTAGAGACGTATGCTGCCATTTCCTATGGGCACTCCCTTTGGGGGGTTTGTTATGACCTAACATTGACCCTAATATTACATATCCCAAATATTTTCTTTTGTTCATTTTGATATGTGAGATGTTTTTAAAAATGATGCTTCCCACTTAAAATGCCAATTTCTCTTTATATTATAGACATAAATTCATTTGAAAAACCTTAAAATTATTGTAAATTATGTTCAAGTCATATCACTTCTCACTAGGGATATAAGAAATTAACAAAAAGGCGTGGTCCCACTCTGAAGAAGCTTACATTTTAGTCATTAAAGACAGGAACAACATAGTTGTAAAATGGGCTATTTACACTCGAAAATAGTAGTTGCTATAAAGAGAGATGTAGGTTAAAGAAGGTTATGATTATGTATATGACCATAAAACAGTCAGTCTTTCTCCTATAGAGAGAACTGGTGGGATATAAGAATAAAAACAGGAAGAGATATTTGAATACTTTTAAAGATTTCAGGTAGTAAACAATGCTGGCTGGTTGTTTGAATGGAAATGGATTTATACAGGCAGATTAATAAGCATTAAAAGGAAAACTTAGAAAACTTGATGTTACTTTAGTATTAATAACACAGTAATATGTATATCCTGAGATTGTTAATGTGACAGAGTTGGTCCTCAACAAAGTTTAACAGAATTGTAATTGTTATAAACAATGCAAAATTACAAGTCATCTTAACCTACTGAATATGAAATAGTTTCTGGAATTTGCTTCAGTGAATAATGATCTGTTACCAAGAAAAGTAACCTACTAACCTGGGCTTCTGAACATCCTTCAAACCAATTTTGAATGACATCCTTTGCAGGGTCACCCTTTTTCCTGCCCAACTTGCACTCTGCTTCCACATCAGTATTAACTTTTTACAGATAGAGCAGGGCTCCTTTCTGTGCTGATTTCAGATAAAATATCAGAAGCATTTCCTGGGTTCAGCTGCCACTCTTGCTAAGAGCACTGTGGCTTTGTCTTCAATAACATATTTATACTATAAGCTTCTCATTTAATCCCTTTGACAAGCATTGTTGAAGTTTCATCAAGAGTTGAATTTTTATTCATGTAAGAGTGTCTTTGGAAAACTTCTTTGTATGTTCCATATTCCAGCTGTACACCATTGGTAAGTTAACTAATGAACATGTTCCAAACAATGAAAAATAATTAGTCACAACTACAATAGCATGTGAATTAACCAACTGTTAAATCTGCAGTTTTTAATAAATGGCTAATGTCTATGGTGCAAAGGACACTTTTGACAATGCAGTGATTTCTTTATATCTCGTAGTTTTAAATAAAACTGAGCTTATGAGAAATTTTACTAAGACTTCACAAGTCAAGGTTTAAAGTGAGCTCTCACCTGAGAAGCTCTGATTTATTTGCTAGAGGTAAGATAGTTGGATAGACAGAGAACTCGACTGAAGGTCAAGAGAAACTAAAAGTCTTCAGTCAGTGGTTTGTTATTTTATAATAGTAGCCTGAAGGTATCCTGTTTTAAATCCATGTACACATAAGTCCTGGGAAATAAACCTATAAACCTCAAGCACCTAATACAGCAACCATTTCAATAATTTGGATTCTTCACATTTTTGTGTGGTATTAGAGAATGAATTTATTATTTTCTTCTGCCACTTTTACTTTCTAAAGAGACCTTGTTTTGTCATAGTCAATACAAAAGACAAGACACTCTTCTAAATGCTGAAGAGATCAGGAATTATTCCCTGAGTGCTAACAAGTAGTTGGGAAATGAACACCTCACCACAGTTTTTTAATGAAGTCAAAGTGACTCAGGTGGAAAAAATCCTAAATTGCTACAATTGAATAAAACCATGAGTAAGAATTAAGTAAACATGACATATGCTTCTCTTATTTAAAGGAAAAACTTATTTTGCTTTCTCAATGTTCCAAGAACTATTCTTGATACCACAGATGCAGCAGTAAACAGGACAGTAGAAAAATCAGTACCTTATATATCTTGCTTCCAAGTGATGAATGACAGATGAAAAACTATATGTGTATGTGTGTGTACACACATACACATATATATACAGTTGACATATATAATTTATATATAGAAATAAATTATACGTGCGTGCATATGTATGTGTGCATATATATGTATGTATGTGCTGGGCTACCAGGAAATACATTGCTGAGGTTATATCTGAACAGTGATTAAAAGAAGGATCAAATCATGTAGATATACAGACACCAGAGGAAAAAGAATTCTGTTAAAGGAAAGAGCAAACATGAGGACTTTGAAACTTTGAGAAGTCAGTGTAGCCAGAATGTTGTGAGGTGATGGAAGCGTTGAGTTGCTCTAGGAGTACTCAGAGTTCTTAATGAGTAGGTCCTTGAAATGTTGCTGTTTGCTGTAGATGATATGGAAACTGGTTCAAAATGGTCATAAAATCATTGCTAGTCCTTCCATGGATGCGTAGGGTTTTTGCACTTTTCCTTTGAATCTGAATGGGCTTTGTGACAACAGCGCAATGGAAGTGTTTCTGTGCCAGTTTCTGGGTTCAGGTCTTTGTAGTAGGTAGCTCCTACTTCCTGTTATTTCAAGTGCACATTCTTGTAGCCCAGGCATCCTGGGCTCTGAGAAGCCCAACTTACATAGGGGGCCACATATAGGTAACCTCACCCACAGCCAAGCTTCCAGTCACCTGAGAGTCAGCCAAGTGGCTGTGATCTTGAGCACCCAACACTCTTGAGTATTCAGATGACTCCAGCCACAGTCACTACCTTCTTACATTTAGTTCTCAGGTGAATAACTCCAAGCCAGAGTCACTAGTGGGGTAGACAAGTCAACAGACAGATTAATGAAATAATTCAAAACTATTATATTTTAGTGTGATTTGTTATGCAGCAGTAGGTAACCATGACAATATTTGTTGCAGGTGCCTAAGAGGAGGCATGATCTGACTTATGTTTTAAGATCACAATTCTTACTGTATTAAAAAGTGATACTACTAGGTAAGAACCAAAGTGAGTGGACTAGTTGAGATGCTGTTATAATAATCTTGACATGAATGTAGATTTGGACCAGAGAAATAAAATAGGAAAGTAGAAGGAAGCCATGGTATTCTGGATATGTGTTTAAAATAGATACAACTCAACGAATAGATTAATGGGGGACCATCAGGAGAAATAGAGGAGTGAAGAATGATAGAGATAAGTAAATGAACAGCAGTGACATTTTAGCATCTGTCTATGGTTATATAAATTAAGACTTTGGTTTGATGATGTTATAAATTGGGATATTCCTACTTTAAGTGGTGGGAGAGAAGAGGACAAATCAGAAAAGGTGATTAAGACTAGTGAGAGAGGACTGATATAAGGAGAGTGGGGATAGGGAGAAATAGAATAAAAGATGAAAGACAGGTGATTCTCACATGCAGCTGACAGGTGACGTTAGTTGAGGATTGAATCAAGCATTGCACTTAAAAATATGATAGTCATGGAAATCCTGACAAAGCAGCTTTGGTAAAATGGTGGAGTCAAAAATCTATCTGAGTGGAGATCAAAAGAAAGCAGGCAAGAGGATGTAGGGTTGAAGGGAGAATTACTAGAAGAGGGTCTTTGAGGGGGAAAGTTATCAAAGTTATCAAGAAAGGTGACAGAATATGTTGAATTGATTCTGTTATGAGTGGTAGATGGAGGGAGGATACTGTTTCTGTGTCCGGGTAAAATAAAAGGTAATGTCATCAGAAGAAAGAAATGTTGAATGAGAAAAGAAGAGAAAGCTAAACATGGTTGTCTAGGAGAGGGAAGCTAATGAGACTAGGGAAATGTGTTCTGATTGCTGGGCAGCACTAAGAGCCCACTTGAGGTTAGTAATCACGAATTTTCAATGAGATCAGCCAGTGTAGCTGGGTTTCCAACCATGTTTAACTGTGTGGGTGCAAAGACAAAGTAGAATGTAGCCAGTTAGCATTTCAAAGTGAGTAGAATGAAAAAAGAACGGGAGAAGGGAAAGTTGAGACTTTGCATAATGATTATAATGATTGCCCATGAAATTGAAGCTAGAATTTTACTAGTGTTGTGCTATAACATTCAAAAACACAACTTTTCATTATGGTAACAGAACTTATATTATGGAAATATGGGTTCTACAGAGACCTCTCTTTGCCATCTCATTTCCACAAAACTCTCAAATGAATTTAATCAACATTTACTGAGTACCTGGTCTGTGGATGATAAAGGATTATGGACAGAGAGCTTCTCAGAACCATTTTGATACAAAAGCAGGGAAGGTTGATTTTTGACATGGTTACAAAGACATGATCTTCCATTGGGAATTATTTAGCACTCGTTAGAGAGACAATTTTATGACTTGGATTTAGCATCCACTTAGCATTCATAGTGAGTTGAGACCTTTATGGAAAATATAAACAACATTCTCTCTGCTTTTATGGAGCTTTATAGGCCACTCTGTGTTTTTGTCAAGTACCTAATAAAGACAAGAAGAATGTGTTCTAAATCACTATTGCAACAATGTGAGAACTGGGATTTTGATACTAGAAAGTTTAAAAAGTACTTTGTAAATAAATTCAAATCTAACTAACAAATTCACTCCTTCAGTTATCTTACTTCAATACAGGTTACTTCCTCTTGGAGCATATGCCTTCCTGGAATCCCCATAATGCTAACGACTAGCCCATTCATCATTCTTATTTCTTTATTAGAGGCATATTACAATTTCTTCTTATAAATCTTTATTCTGATCAAAGAGTCAATTAAAGAGAGATTAATCTTCTTTTTAGAAAGAGAATTTCTTCATTCTTCAAATTGAATTGCAATTGCCATTTTACTTTCAAATCCAGTAGTACATGTTAGAAAAAAAGATATGAATAACTTACATAATACCATTACCAACACAGCCATTTTGTAGTGACATTAGTAACACTGCCCTAAATAACTCATATATTTTCTTTCTTTCTATGTCTATGTAATTTGAATCTCAGTGGGAGGTTTTTTATTCCCAAAGATTTATATTCATTGAATAAAGAGTAGCTGAGAGCGCCTACAAAACTTACAAATCGTTTTCTTCTCTGTGTTTGACTTTTCGCTTTCTTTTATATTCTTAAATTGTTTTGCTTTCAATCCTTCCCAAATTGCATTGACTGCTCTTAGATTCTGGTTTTCTTTTGAAGACCTAGTTTCTCTTATACAGATAAGAATATAACTTGAAAGCAAAGTTAAAGCTTATTTCCACTTACAAGCTTTAAAACAAAAATTTTGAAAGTGTCATACAACATCTGGCTGATGGGTTTGTCTTTTAATTATACTAACACATAGCAAGAAAACTGATACTTCAGTATTAAACTACAGAATCTAAATTCTGTTGGCAAGAATCTTTCACTACTGTTCCTTTAAAGTGTTTGAGGGAAGATGGGAGCATGAGGGACTGAGGTGATTGTGCACTGGTGAGATGGTGATGGGGAATACATGGGGATTACAATTAATGGCAAGTATATGTAAATTTTAAAATATTTTAATAAAAAAAGACAAAAAAAATAAAGTGTTTTCATTTGAACCTGAAAGGAACCTTTAAAGAAAACTTAGAGATTTTGAGTTCAATTCCCTCATTTTTCAAATGAGCTAGGCATTTTGAAACTTGCCCAGGCTTATAAAGTAAATTCAGGGACCAACAGGTCCTCATCCATCTCCCAATTTTCACTTCAATGTTTGGTGTGGTGCACCACACCAGAATGAATAAGTGACCACACCACTCATGTCTGTGCATCTTAGAATTCTAATTATGCAGATGCACTTTAATATTGTACTGCTAGCTGGGCTTTTGAATACTTCTAATTTATGTGACCAAGGCTTCATTTCAGGTGCATCTATAAAGGACAGCACTTAGATGTTCCCCAATCAGAGATGCCTAGTATACCAGTAGCCCAAGCCTGCTGATGGTCAAGGTATAGTTATGAAACTCATCAGAGGAGGAATTAAGAAATTTCCAAGGAATAATTTATTCTGATGAGAAAGTTGATAGTGCAAAAGTCTTAAAAATCATGGGTCAGAACTAGACAGGTATTCTTAGAAAAGCAGATGAAACAGCATTCAGACTGACCTATGAACTGATCTTTTAGAACTGTTTACAATAAGAAAATGTTGTCTGTGCTGTACCCAGGGAGACAACAGGATCCAGGGGAGGAGGTGGCAGCAGCAACATCACACATACAGTAACAGGCCTTTGACATTGGGTGTTCACAGCTTTTGGGCTGGAGCGGGGCAGAAGTGACTTGGTCACAGACTCTTTTGTCCATGACAATGACCTCTTTCAAAGAAGAAAGACTGGTGTGAATCAATACAGCCAATGTAAGAACAATACCATAGCATACTCAAAAAGTGTTTAGAAGAACGTGGAAGAGAACTCAGATGCTGTGATTTGTGGTAAGCCTGGCTCAGACAAATTTTGGTAAGCCGAGACTTATATGTCCTAACAAATTATGAGTTGTCCATCTCAGTTATCTGGGACTTTTACTGGGTATAACTACTGATTAACAACAATCATATGACATTTGCTCTGAAGGAAGTAGGCATTGTCAGCAGACTAGAGGATCCTTACCTATCCAGAAGGAAAGAAAATGGGTGTAGGCTCAAAAGGACCCTCCTTAGCATTTTCCATTCAAAGTCCTGACATTTGACAAGTGTATCCACATTTTCTCATAGAGGCTTTCTGGCTTTTTTTAAAAGATATATTTATTTATAAATACAAGAACTGGGGTACAGAACAGAGGTGTGGGGGTAAGATTATTCACTAGAGACAAATTGGGGAGCAGAACAGGTGAACCGACTGAGATACAGTGCTGAGTGGAACAGTGGGGGAGAGACAGGAGAGCTGCATTGTGTAGGTCACCTCCTTGGCCAGGATCAAACTCCTGCTGCAGTGGCTGCAGGTAGCTTCATAGTGCTGCAACTTAACCACTTGCAGCACCAGGGAGGCCCCATTGATAGAGGTTTTCTGATTCTAGTATAGGAAGTCTAAAATTCAGGTAATTAAAAAAATGCAATGAGTATAGCTAAGAATTAGGCCTTTACTTAAACAACATGTTTGTGTATTTTTAATTATAAAAGTAATTCCCAAACTGAAAAAGCAATTGGAGGATGAAAAAATGTAGAGGAGAAAATCAGTATAACATTAACATGCAGCTATAAGCATCTTTCTAGCTATGTGTGTATGCATGTGTACATTCATAAATCAATCTATACTATCAATTTTTTTTATTTTTGATAAATGTAGTTTAAGTATTTAGTGAAGCTATTATTTTTCTGCCAGTGCACAAATCTTTGTCAGTGCAAGAAATCTAGTAGCTTAATATTTCAAATTGCTACAAATGTTTATATGTCTCCAGACAATACCAGGCTGTTAAAACATTAAGATAGTGATAGAGCCACAGACGAGTAGTAGAGAGAATAATAACAATAATAATAATGATCATAGCTGATGATTACTTGAACACACTGGGTATAAGGCAACATATATCCATCTCATACTATTAATGACAACAGAGAAATTCAGAAGATTAGCAACTATTTTCAGGAGGCTACCTTCTGAGAGAGTTTACTTGAAGGGTAAAATAAATGCCCTTCCAGAATTCCAGCAGACTTTATATGAATAGGAGACTATTTTGAAAATAGAAGAATTTCATGCATCCCTCTCTCTTTATGGTATCATCAAATCAGAGATGAGTGACATGCACATTGCTGATAACTGTTCATGCAGAAGCTCCTAAGGATGATTCTTCATTCAGCTCCTTGTTTACTAGTGAAATGCTCATTAAGTCTTACTAACAAATTTCCAAGTAGCGTTAAAGCTGAAAACTGACATTATTAGTTAGCACTTTTCTGGTCTCAGGTAAGTTGCCACAGCACAGACAGAATGACTGAGACACCAGTGGGTATCTACTTCAGTTCTTACATCTGGAGTGGAGCGAGGCCTTGGAATCCAGAGCAAGGCTCCTAGAGCTCTCAGTGGCAAATTTGAACTTGGCGGCCTGGAATTCTGCAGGCCACTTGAAAATGTTACTATAAGTCCTGTGAAAGTGCCAGGAAATGACTCTCTGAATCACAAAGGACTTTAAGATGTCACTCTCCTAACTATTCTCCTCACACTCAATAGGCCAGAAGTTCACTAGTGTGCACTGAATCCCTTCAATGGTTAAATTCTTCATGTAGCTAGAAACATGATTTGGAGTAGCTCTTGGCTCTAACTGGGACATGGCAGATAAAAACTGTATAGTATCCAAGTGAACAGGAAGGAGAACTAGGGATAGGTTGTAAGAACAAAGGATAAGTTTAATAACAGAAGTACTTTAAGCAATAAGTGTTCAGAATTGATAGAATGAAATAATCAGGGGGATAAAGAACAAATAGTAAATTTAAGACTTTCCAGCTTCCAAACATAGAAGGTTTGAATAACAGCTGAAAACCAAAACCAAAGCCAGAGTTGTTATAACATGAAACTAAATTAACAGTGAACTGTCTATTAATGAGACTTGGTGGTACAGCAATACTGTGAACCAGTAGCCTCAATAGCAATTTTCATGGAAGATTCAAGACTCTTTCTATCTTGGGGTTTTGTATTTTTTTCCTCTAGAATGTGAACTTGTTTGCATACTGTTATACTGATTAATTAACTTGTAGTTGAATATATAAATCAGCTATCTTACTACTTTTATTTTGTTACGGATCTTAATGGTACCGTATTGTCTTGAAATTTAATTCTTTCGAGGCCAAATTATGATGCCCCCACATTAGAAGCAAACCAGTGAAGAGGGAAAGAGTATAATCTGCTGAAGATTTAGCAGATTACATTGAGATGTAATCCTGTCTTCACAATGGCAAGAGGCTTATGTCATTAGAAAATTGGGAAGAAGACATGACATGGGAATCCTTATTACTTAACAGTTTTGGAATTTTTTACCTTAACTCAGGGTTGTCAAAATATGTCATCACTGAATTAATCTGTTATCAAATACCTCCTCACCTTACCTTGCTGAAACACCATGGGAGGCAGATGGCAGAAGACTGAAAGGTCAAACGTGGGACATTAAATGCCAAGCTTCTAAACATCTGGAAGATTTTAAAAAAGAAGAGGAGGAAGAAAGTAAATATATGTAGGTGTCATTTGATCTTCTTCCTATTAACATGACAAAGTGCACTTCTTTGCAAGCCAGACAAGGGGATTTTGATTTTGATAGACTACATCACAAGAGAAGACCTTCTTCCTTTCCCTGTTTCACCTGCACAGATGATTTATTTGCTGCCCCCTTCGGCAGTGAGCAGCCTGCTGGTGATGCAAGTCAGTAGCATACCCACCAGCACCATCTGTGCAGGGGCAAGGTTAATGAGCAAATGAGTAGGGGCTGGCGAGACTAGAATGTGAGTGGAGAAGGAAAAGGTGGCTGGATTTAACTCCAAACCACCCAGAAATGGACTTTGATTTAAAACACCATCTCCGCTATGGCTACGCATGATGCTGACAAGGGGTCAGTTGCTTCCACATCTCTAATGTGGGGGTCTAGCCTATGTCTATTTTTACAACTTCCCAAATTGTTTTTCATGAACAGTAGTTATGTACATTACCGGCGGAGAATGCAGTATGTTGGGTTCAGTCTGTTGAGCACAGCCAGGGTGGGATTCAAAGCTTAGGACCTTGCTCATCTAAATATATTCTAGGGACTTCCAGTGTCAGCCCCACCTAGGAATTGTGAGACTTGAAAGACCTAAAACCCCTCACCCTGGACCTTCTGTGGCATAACCAGATCCGCTGATGGCTCATATTCACATTAAAGTTTGAAAAGTGCTCCACTAAGATAAGGCTACTTAAACTGTATGGTATGAAAAATTATGATCCTGGGCATTGTCTTTCCAGCTGTGAAGAGTCTATGGGAGAGAATTTAAGATGGACAGTGCTCTATAATTTACTCCTTCAATCATATGATATAAATTTATATAGCACTGTGGACTAGTTACTCTGCTGGACTCCAGGAATATAACGGTCAATCTTGGCATGTAGACTCTTGACTCCCAAGAGGCTTATACACCATGTAGAAGTACTCATCACACATAGACCTATGTAATGACCAACAGTGATAAGAGCCTGAAAAGGTGACCCTCTTCCACAAACTCATCTCCAGCCCCAATACCTCGATTGGACCACCAGATTGCTTTCAACTATATCCTAAGACGGTTCTGCAAGAACTGAATGTGAGTACATTTACTCCAGCACACGTACTGAGCACACTTCATCACCTAGTAGTTACAGCCAGTGCTTTTTATTTTTTCCTCTATGCTTGATCCATATTCAAATTATAACTATTTCTTACATCTTGCACTTCTCTTTTCCTACAGGCTCTAGGCCTTTGAATTCTTGTTCTTCAATTCTGTTCTTAGCCTCAGCAACTCCTCCTCGCTACCCTTCTGGATAGGTCTGTCCCTTGCTTTTACGATTCTTCCTTTCAAGGTTGTTTCTCTTGAATTCACTGAAGCATCCCTTGGCTGATTCACCTCCACCTTCACCAGCGGGTAGCTCAGGAAATAATAACCATTCCTATTTGTGCTCACTGTCTCTTCACTGTCCTCTTCACAGACCAGCACAGGGTCAGGCAAAGGCCATGTGACGAGTAAAATATTATTGGAATTGTTACACAAACAGGAGTGGATGAATGCAGCAGGACATCTTAAGAAAAGAGGACAACTCATCAAATAACAAAGGATCTGAGCATCTCTACTGGATTCAGTGACATGAGGGTGAAATAAATACCATGGGTGCAACATATTTGATCTTCGTTTTGTTACTTCATAGAGTTCATTAGCACGGTGTATAGAAAAATACTATGGCAACGGAACAAATTTAACCTCTTTAACACAGTGATGTTGGCATTTATTTAATCTCAGAACTCTCTTACCAAGAACACTAATTAATCTCCCAGACAACTATTATTCTGATGGACAGTGGTTGAGAAGTTGCAAATGTTTATTGTAGCACTATTTGCAATAGCTGAGTTAGGAAAACATGTGTTTTGTAACCTTCACTTCTTTCAAAAATTTCCCCTCTGGATATTTTCTATATTAGAAATCAGAATAATTAATGTGGTCTTGCAGAACTTTCTCAATGATTGATTTAAATATATATATATATATACTTATTTACATTCTGTATATTTCCCCCAGTATTTTTCATCCAAGACCCAGATTAACTATTAAAAAATCTTCATCCAACTTTCCTTAAAATACTTCACAGATTCTTACACTAATTCCCCCTCTGTTTCACTGCGAAAAAGAATATCACAAACAAGCTCCAGTAAGCTTCAGGTAGTCATTCTAGAGTTTTCATTATACTTTTTCCCTGTACCCCCGCAAAAAAATCCCAATGCTAAATTATGGGCTTTATTGAAATATATTAAGCACTGCATACTGTTCATCAATTTCTTTATTCCACATTAACTCCCCATTCTTCTTTCTACTTGCACACACTGGAACAACAGAATTGCATAAAATGAGTCAAATTTAGAACTAATCAAACTGGCTATGTATAAGTTACAGAAGTTGCTAAAGACTGCATAATCACTCTCAGAATAAAAACCATTTGACAGTGATGGGAACGGAGGGAGTAGTAAAACACAAAAGAAAAATGTGAAGAAAACATCAGTGCGATTGCCCCTGATCTCACCTTTGCCATGCCTCATTCCCCATGTGGTGGTGGCTAAAATTTTGCACACACACATTTCAGTTCTCACCCTATGACTTCATTTTACAATGAAAATAGTGGAAATAATTAGAAGGAACTAATCTATAAAATGTGTATCTGCTCCAACATCCTTTAGTTGAACTCCAAGGAAGAGGTGTTATTTTGATGTTTTGAGGACCCCAAATGAGTTGCAGAAGGGTCTCAACAAGAAGTAGAGCAGGAACTTACATGCTCTAAAGCCTTTTTGACAAACAACAACCAAGAAACACGCCCACGTGTACACATAATAACAGATAAGAGACAGCTGCGAGGCTGCTTTCTCCCTCTGGTGGGAGCCTCAGAGTTTGCGGCCTCCCGAATGTTTCCCAAGGCCAGGCTGGCATCTCAGGGGGCATCGCAGTAATCAGACAGCATCCCTTCTGGGAGAAGCCTTACCTGACCTAAAGGTGTCAGGGAAACCATTCTCCACTCTGGTAGCTTAGGGTGCAGGGATCCGTTTCAAACCATTTCAATCCACTTCAATATCCCTTTAAGTCAGTTTTTTGGCAGGAGGGACAGGGTGTTGGAGTAACTTCCTGCTCAAGTTATAAAGGGAAAAGAAAAGCCCTACCTTCATTCTTCCCGACTCTGCAGGAAAACCAGTTCTCGGCTGGGATTTATTCAATGAGATCTGTCTTGAATTTGACTTTTTCTCCTTTCTTCCCTGCCTCCCCTTGCAAAGAAAATAATCCCCAAATTTGTAGTGTGCAAAGGAAGCTATTTTAATGTAAAGGAAGACTTTGGACTAATCCATATAGTGTGATGTTCATTCAATGGTAAAGATGGTCTTTGGGGCAGAATGGACTCAAGGTTACTTTTATGTGTGAGTAGTCTATTTGCTTGACAATGCTGGGTATTATTGGTTGCATAATTCTGTGGAAAATCATGGTTTTATTAGCTGATAAGTCAGATTCAAGATCTCGCCCCACCATTAATTAGCAGTGAGAATGTGGGTGAGCCTTTCTAAGCTTCAGCTGGCACCATAAAATGAATGTGGTATTTCTCTTTTATAGTGTTGTGAGTCCTTTATGATATCATGCAAAAACATTTTATTAGCTTCCTGTTGCTGCTATAACAAAGGATCACAAGTATAGTGATATAAAATAAATGTATTCCCTTGTGTTGTGGAGACCAGAAGTCAAAAATCGTCTTGTAGGGCAGAAATCCAAGGGTTGGTGGAGATGGTTCTTACTGGGACTCCAGGAGGGAACTATTTTCTTGTTTCTTCCAGTTTTTGGAGATTGTCATCTGTTATTCCTAGGATTGTGGCCACATCATTCCAATCATGTTTCCATCGTTGTATGCCTTCTCCCCTTGCTAACTTCCTACATCTTTTTATAAGAAATCATGTGATTACATCAAAGCCATATGGGTACACTCAATCATGTTTCCATCATTGTATGCCTTCTCCCCTTGCTAACTTCATACATCTTTTTATAAGAAATCAAGTGATTACATCAAAGCCATATGGGTACGCTACCCATCACTAAATGATTAACTTAATCACATCTACAAAATCCATTTTCCATGTAAATTGAAATAAAGGCTTTGAGAATTTGAATGGGGACATCTTGGGGTCCATAATGTAGCCTTTCATGGATACTTAAACCTCAGCCCATCTCTTCTTCCATCATCATTGGAGGTGAGATGCAGGTTATTGCTCTTTTCCCAGTTATTTTCACCTTAAAGACTCTTCTCAAGGAGCCAAAAAGAAGTGCTACCAGTAAAATGGAAAAGCCTTAAAATTCACAGGGATAGCAGAAAACTTATGGTCTATCTTTTTTACCACCTTTGGTGAGGACTTAGGGTCTGATATATTTTATTTATCTGAATTATGTTTGGAAAGCATTTGGAAGAAAACCAAATTATGTAGCCAATCATAAGTGTAAAAACATCATGATGAAGAGAAATCTTTTTCACTCAATGTATCTTGAAACTAGTTACAGAAAAACCATTTGGATTTTGAGAATTGAGAGAATCACCTTAGTTTTTAGGGTTTGTGAGAATCCAGGCTGAGTGATATGAAGGAGCTGGAATTGCTAGGCATTTTCAGCCTCTGATTTAATATTCTTTCAAATTGTACTGACATCATAATCATTTATCTTCAATGAAAGCAGAGGGAAGCCAAAATAGTTTCAGTTTCACTCTGTTTTAATGGTAAATTCCTATCCTTTTGCTGATGTCCGCTATGAAGTGATCATTCATGCTGCCATCACATGAAATGAATCAACTAAATCAAAATATTTTTCATAGGGGAGTAGCTGAAGGAACTGAAAGAAACAGCAGGCTAGACTTCTGATGCTGAGCTATTTTTGGATAGCCTTCTTCAAGGATCAATTTAAAGCAAACTTCTACAACAAAGCTTTCTTCAATGAGGCAGACACATATGCAGAACCCACACCTACTAATAAAAGTAGTTAGTTAGCTGACTGCACCTGACTTATTGTACAAAGCACAGATTTTATCCTCTATATCATGATAGTTACCAGGAATCGTAATTAAGAGGTTAAGGCATGATGCATTAATCACTCATTTACTTATACACTATTTCATCAAAAGATCTGACAAATTTACTGTTTTTCATTCACTCATTCATCTAGTCATACTTTCTTCTACCGTCTGAGCAACCCAGTTGTATATTCACTTATTCATTCATTTAACAAAACTGCATTGGGTGTCTTAACCAAATGCATGTATATTATTACTCTGTCTCTGTCCATTCTTCAGTTAGAAAGAGAAGAATAGAAGAGAAAACAGAAATAAATAACTGACTTCCAATAGTCTTGGTTGAATACTTTCATATCACTCCTTTTTTTCTGTGTAGATGGCATAATCCATTCCTCTTGGAAAACCAGTAATAGATAGGCAGCACCAAATAATCATTCAGCATTTCAAGTGTGAAATAATTCGTTTGGTCAATCTTAGCCTTAAGTCATTGTTTTTTTATTTATGGACAAATATATTTACCTAGAAAAACCTGTAGTTATTTTCAAGTGAAGGAGAAGATAAGAGATAACAACAAACTGAAAGAAATAATTACTAAGACATTTGTCACTCTCACCACTGCTTGTTCTTCAAGTGTGTGTGTGTGCGTGTCTGTGTGCACACATGCCATTCATCTGGAATAATTGTCTAGCATTTTGGTTCTGCTTTGGAAGCTAAGGAATGTGTTGAGTTTTGGAATTCCTTTCATGTGGAAGGAATCCAACTCCTGAGGTCTGTTGACAATGGACAAACACTCATCACAGAAAGTCCAGAAGGAAGGCTTCCATTTTTTGTTTGCTTAGGTAAGTCTTGGTAGTGGCGCCAGAAGGCAGCATTTTCTATGACTATGACAAGAACTTCTTGGGTCAGGACTTAAACAGTTGACATAAACTCAACTTTAATAAATTTAAATGCATTTTTTCAGGTTATGGCTTAACAGTCTTCAGCGTTTTCTGCTTTGGAATATCAGATATTGTTTTTCTTCCTTTGTGTTCTAATAACACTACAAAAATATTACTCTCTGCCATAGAAATTTCAAAAGAACAGAAGTTCTGCCATATTTACTTCCATGTTAGTGGCACATTGATTCATGGCTATCAATGGATAGATGACTGAGTGAATAGAAGCCTGGATGAGTGATACATGTATTAAATGATTTTGTACAGATTTAGAGAGAAGTCATACATTTTCATGAGAGTTAGAAGACTTCAGAGATATTTTTCCCATTCTAGATGAGTATTAATTTTGTTAACATGGAGCATACATATTGTTGGAGAAAGAAAAATAATTGAATGTTTTGATAATGATAATAGGAGATGAATAATTAAGGGCCATTGTGAAGATATGGGTGGTGGATTGTAATGGATGCAGTCAAGAGATTGAAGTAGAATTCCATTTTGTTGTTTCTTATACCTGCGGTCTCCTATTTTAATATTCTATAACTCTTTTACATGCAAATTTTCATGGGTTCCCATGCATATGTAATCAGATTCTAACTATAACCTGGCTTAGAAAGCCACACTTAACCTGGTCTCAGTTCACATCCTTGGTTACCTCACCCCATATCTTACTGTACCCCCATGTCATCTCCTCTGGGCTCTTGCATCAGGTCTGCCTGGATTTCTCCTCCCTTGCCTGCACCTGGAGGCTCTTTCCTCACATTCAGCTCTCAACTTAATAATTCCTCAGACATACTTTTCTCGGACACATTCAAATTGACTCCCTAGTCACTCAGTAGCATATGATCCTATTTTAATTCTCTGCATCAATCGTTACATGTTGGAAATGTCACAATTTTGCATTCCCACTGAGCTTGTCTGAGCATTATCCTGGCACTAGTTAGGTAGGTAAGAAACTGTTTTGGAAGCACTTCGCCAGCTCTTGCTTTTATATTAGGCATTCAAGTCACCCACAGACTAAAGCACCATCTCCATTATCTTTTCATATTTCTTGACTTAGAAAATCCCTGTTACAGGATAATAGATAAAGAAAACATTTACTCCCTGGTCACAATCCAGAATTAGCTCATTATTGTGCACTTTTAAAAATCTATATCCTTCTACAAGAATGTCATTTCCACGAGGGCATGAACTTTGCTCTGTTACTGCCATGTCCTTCATGAAAAGGGCTGGCAATAGTAGGTTCTCCATAAATATTTGTTAAATAAATGAACTATTTCCTTTACTGAGTCAGATAATTTTATGCTTTATTTCTTTTAATCTTATCAAGCCCTCTTGATGAGTATGTTATTATTTCCATTTTACAGATGAAGAAACTGGATATTAGAAGCATTGAATAGTTTTTCCAGGTCGAAGAGGGAATAAATCGCACAATAAAAGTGAACACTTATTGTAACTTGAATTCTTTTGTCATAGTATTACAAAGTAAGTTGTTGGATTTACCTTCTCTCCAAATGTACATTAAGAGGTTGTCATAGAGTGCTTAAGAGGACAGAATCTAGGGGTCTCCCTGGTGGTGCAGTGGGTTAAGCAGCACACTATGAAGCAGACCACAGCCACTGCAGCACGAGTTTGATCCCTGCTGCCGGCCAGGGAGGGGACCCACATGGCCAGCAGACCTCTCCTGCTGTGTCTGCTGCTCCCCTCAGCAGTGTACTTCAGTTGATCTGCCTGTTCTGCTTCCCGCTCTCTATGGTGAATCCTCTCACCGCCCCCCCTACACCTCTGGCCTGTACCCCAGCGCTTGTATGCATAAATAAATAAATCTTTAAAAAAAAAAAACACAGAATCTAGAGCCAGACACACAGACTTAGATCCTAGCTCCCCCACCTTTCTGTTGTATTAACTTGCATCACTTTTATAATTTCTAAATAAAAATGACTTGAGATTTGAATGAGTGAGCACATCTAAAGCATGTACACCAGTATTTGACACATGGTAGGTACTCTGAAAATATAACCTATTCATTATTATCATGATTATTGTTATCATTAGACCACATGCTATTATGAGTGTTTGATACCGCTCTAATAACTAGATATTCTCAATAAACTATTTGTCAACATTTTACATGTAAAATACTTATCATACCCTATGTCAACCTACATGTGTGCCTATATTATAAAGTGGATGATGATGATGTTGAGTACAGGAGTTGACGTTTTCTGACTTGTGGTCTTCATGAGTACTTATTTTTAGTCATTATTGTTTTACCTAAGAAAAAGTTCTCCCTTAAATTACACTTGTATAACTTAGAGAATATCTAGAGGTGACCTCAGCGAACTCTATTATTTTGTAAGTAAGGAAACTGAAGACAACAGAGTTGCAAAGCCACACTGAAAATCATAAAGGTGATTAATATTTGGGCCAGAACAAGAGCCAAGGTGGCCTGAGTTCTGTTCTCAGGTGCTTTCCAGTCTCACCCTGTCACTGAAACGCCACCAGGTCATTGATGGAGAAAAGCTTTTCCAGATAACTAATATTTATGAAAATGTGTTCAACATGTGCTTAGTGCAGAGTGGGAACTCTATAACTGCTCAAGAGTCTGCCCCATCAGTGAAATGGTAATAATGAGGCCAAAGCAAGGTAGGTGAATCTGAGGTCAAGACAAGCAGCCCATACTTAGAAGAAATTAATGATATTGAAGGCTATGTGATCGATTTTCAAGGACTCCTTCTCTGATGCCTTGAACTGTAATTAGTGGCCTAAAGTTACTAGCCACCACAGTCTGGGTCTTCCTACAGAAAACAGCTGTCTTCTTTTTTTAGGAAGCACTATATAAGGCATGCAAACCACATGGACTTCCTTTGAAGCAGCTACAACTTTTGTCAATACTGTCTTTTATCTTGCTTTCTTTGTCAGACCCTGTGAGGAGAGATCTTATCAAAGGGAGAATCAAAGGAAGCTTCTGTGTTACGATTTCCCAGACAACTTTTTGGAATTCTGAAACATGGAGTCGGATTCCTGACTGTTGTGATGAGGGCTTGCACTAATGATTGCTCCAAAATATCTCCAGGCTGTGTGAGCAAAAGCCAAACATAGCTGTCACCTTTTCTCTCTGTTTTCTGAAGGTGAAGATCCTTGTCACTTTTGAATGTGTAAATATTGCTTGTTCCTTCTCTTGCCCAGGGGCCTCCTTTGGGGACTCATAGGTAAACAGAAAATACTTTCAAGAGAACTCTAAAAATCATTCTACTTTAGCTTAAGGACTTCAAAAAAATCTCAGTCATTCAAGAAGCTGGATCATCCCTTTTATCAAATGAAAAATATAAATATGGCAAAATTGCTAGAATGGATCATTAAAACTAAACCGAGAAATTGTATATAATAGCATTATATAAGAGCACCATAAAGGACAATGATTGTCTCTCAAACATCCCACTTCTGAATTTAAGATGAATTTGTCCTATGAGAGTGCTTTGTTGTTGAAAATGCAAATTGAATTACATATGAACTTGAGTCAGGATTCTTGGTTATATTCAACAGAATATTATTCTGGTTAATTTAGGAAAAAGGCATTAGAAGAATCAAAAGACTGAAGAACATGGTGGTGCATCTCCATGGAACCAAAAGAAACATAATCATGGTTCCAACAAAGGGATGATGGCCAAGACTTTCCTGTATGTCAGAAACTCTTCTATGACATTAATCCACTCAATCTTTGAATCAGTATTATGGGATAATGACTATTATTATAGCTGATTTAAAGGTGAAAATGCTGAGGTAGAGTTATAAAACCTTCATCCAAGGACATTAATCTATTAAATGGTAGAGCTGGAACAAAGTAAAGGACAAGCCATAGGTGCTTGTCTCATCACCATGTTTCCTGACACTGGGCACTGGGTGCTACAAGCAAAATGAGTTTTAGACTAGTCCATGACTTTGCATTGCTTGTTCCAGATTCGTATCGTGGGTGTGACTACTTCTCATTTGTTTTCTGTCTTCTGGGAGATTAAGAAGCAAATCTCCAGCTTTTGATGGTTGGACTCATGCAATAAATTTCTCAAAACTAGGAATAAAGTTAAGATTATTAACAGCCAAAAAAAAAAAAAAAGGAACTAAGGAAACTTAACAGTTACTGTTCTCCAACAGTAACTACTAATAACCTTGGATGAAAAATTTAGGTCCTACTTAAAGACTACCATGCAATTTAGTAAAATTGCAACTGTGGATAGCATTAATTGATTGCAAATGTTAATGAACCTTGTTTCTAAAAGATATCATTCTGAATTCTATCCCAAGCATAAACAATTTGTAATCAGTAAAAAGAAGCACTGAAGGGAATAACTGTATGCTTTGAATAAAATCTTTAAACTCTGTTGAGAACTAATACTATGGAACTTTGACTCTAATTCATAGCAATTTCTTCCAATATAAACTTGAGTTAGATAATGCAAGAAGTGAATGGAGGAAAAGGGTTGGGTAAAAGAATGAGCGAGCAAGATTTCTACTGGAGAATGCTTTTGACATGGTCCAGTTACTGCGTCACGACTTCATGTTTCTTAATCTTGGCAATAGAATAAAGTCTTCAGCAGAAGGACCTTTTTCAAGTCCAAAAACATGACACTTCAGAGCTCTAACCATAACTTTTCTTTTTATGTCTACGGGATTTACAGTGTTTGCAGATGGAAGTAATTTAATACTGTGCTGATCTTTCATCTAGCCTGTTCCTTTCAGTGACCTTATGTTTACTATAAGAAAACACCAACAAGGTGTCTGATTTCTTCATGGAAAAATGGCAACTATTTAAAACAAAAGGATTTTGTCCAGAAGAATCATAAATCTTTCACTGTTTCTGTAATTTAACAAAAAAGGCTCATTTGTTCTGGGAGGAGTGTTTGCCTGTGAGACAAGGCCAATTTGACTTTCTCATAAAAATGCATTTTTTGAGGTGGGGGAAGATAGCAGTAGAATAAAAAGTCACTGTTCTATCTATGGCAGAGGAAGCAAATCTTTTCATTTCCATGGCTTTGCCTCAAAGTGTCCATAAGTTATTATTGTGAAAGAAAAACTCAGAATCCTTCCTGGCATTTCCCAGGATGCTTTGAAAATAATAGCAGGTTCTTTGTGCTCTTCACACATCTCTGCTTGAACATGTGTGGTTCCTGCTGATTTTAAAGCCTGTTATGCACCCCCAGAAAGCAGGCTCATCTTGGGATGAGAGAAGCTCTTGGTAACCACAGTAACACACCTTTCCAGGAAATCTTCCCATTGACATTTAATAGGTCGAGTCATAAATAATGAAATGAAATCTTTCAGCAGAAGACCAGAAGCTGCAACAGGAACACTCGGGAAATGGATAACAGCTGCCTTTAAGGTGATGAGATGCAAGATGCCTCCCTATACTAGAGGAAGTTTTTCCAATGAAAGAGATTAACTTGAATCTGGAGTGTCCAGTCTGTTTGCACCATAGATCAGGGAGTTGAAAATGCCAAGTACTCTTTGGAGTGCAATATTCTATTTTAAGACATATTGTAGACTAATCTAGAATATCCATTTAGACTCTGTGTATGAATGACTCATTTAGGAATTATTTACAAATATATTTTTATCATATTGAATGGGCCTTTCAGGA
Organism: Galemys pyrenaicus; assembly: GCA_019455555.1. Lineage (NCBI taxonomy): Eukaryota > Metazoa > Chordata > Mammalia > Eulipotyphla > Talpidae > Galemys > Galemys pyrenaicus. Next base: position 4,437,353 of record JAGFMF010011878.1, read on the forward strand.
GAAATATATCATTCTACACAACAATTATTTGTTGAGTACCTAATTCATGTTAAGTGTTCTGATCCTTGGAAGTAGAGTAGAAAACAAAGCACATGAGAGATACAAACAAAAGAGTCAATGTATAGTAGGGACCTGAATGCAGACTAGCAGTTAGTTAGATGGAAAATGAGGAAACAGGACAGGATACCAGGCAGAGTAAATGACTCAGGCAAGGACTCAAATTCAGAGAAATATATATATATTATATATATATATATATATATTTATACACACACACACCAGTATATGTATATATTGGTATATACCAATATATTTGAACTGAAATTGCTTCAGGATGTTGGTCTTGGACAAAAAAAAAATCATCCAAAATTCAAGAATATCCAATTTTTGTCCCTATGGCCTATGAGGAAGTATTTCAGGTATTTAAGGTAAGAGCCTCAACAAAGAAAAGAATGTTGTTTATCCTTGTAGAGTCTATGACACAGAGCAACCTCATGGGTACTCTCTTTCCTTCTCCCATATCCTATATTGAGAAGAATGGGTGACTATATTATAACAGCAACAACTGCAAAATTATTGTCTTAAATTTTAGATTGGCACCAAATTACCCACTTTGTCTCAGTGGATGTTTGTGTCAGTAAAAACTAATGGGGCTTCTCAAAAGTGCCAAGTACTATGGAAACAAAAAATGAACTTGATCTTGGATTCAACAGTCCCAAACAAAAATCCCAGTGAGTTGTCTTATATATATAAAACCTATCAATTTAAAGTTTATTTGGAAAAGCAAAGATCCAGAATAGCCAACATGATATTAAAGGAAAGAAGAACAAAGACAGAGGACAGACACTACCTAACTTTAAGACTTAGTATAAGAGTACTATTATCAAGACCATGTAATATTGGTGAAAGAATAGACAAAAAGGTGTATGGAACATATGGAGCCTATACAAATGTAGTCTATGCAAACCTAATCAACTGGTCTTCAACAAAGGGACAAAGGAGATTCAATGAAGAAAAGACAGTGTTAAAACAACCCAACACAATAAAACTCCTAGAATGAAATCCAAGAGAAATCTAGGTGACTCTGGTTTTGGTGAGGACTTTTTTTTAAGATTTTATTTATTTATGCACACAAGAACTGAGATACATGCCAGGGGTGTGCAGGGTGAGAGGATCCACCAGAGACAGAGCGGGGAGCAGAACAGGCAGATCACCTGAAATGCACCACTGAGGGGAGCAGCGGGCGAGGCAGGAGCGGTCTGCTATGCCATGTGGTTCACTTCCCTGGCAGGAAATCAGACTTGTCCTGCAGGGGCTGCAGATGCTTCATAGTGCTGTGTTTAATCTCTTGAGCCACCAGAGAGGCCCCTGGTGAGGACTTATTAAATATCACACCAAAAGCATAATCCATAATAAAAATAAGTTGAAATTCATAAAATTGCAAAATACATATATGTTAAAAGACTGTTGTTCAAGACATGCTAAGAAATTTTAACACTCAACAAGAAGAAAATGAACAGCCCAATTAAAAACAAGCAAAATATCTGAGAACTCACCAAAGAAGATATACAGATGAAAAACGAATATAGGAAGCAATGTTTAACATCATTGTGAAGTAAAACCCTAATAAGATACAGTGACACATCTATTGGAATGGAGAAAATCTTAAGCATCACCAAATGCAGACAAGGAGGTAGAGCAATAGGAACGCCTATTTGTTATGGGTGGGAATGTAAAATTGGCAGACACTTTGAAAGACAGTGTGGTAGAGTCTTATAAAGCTAAATATAATTTCATCATAAAAATCTAACATTTGCATTCCTTGGCATTTAACTAAATGAGCTGAAAACTGATACCCACACAAAACCTACACAGAAATGTTTATAGCAGCTTTATACGTGATCATCTTAGCTTGGAATTAACCCAAAATGCCCTTTAATAGGTAAAGGGATAAACAAACTACAGTGTATCCAATGACGGAATAATATTCAGCAGTAAAAAATGAACTATTGAGCCACAAAACCACACAGAGGAACATTAAAAGCATATTGGTAAATAAAAGAAGCCAATCTAAAAAGCTTACATACTGTATGATTCCAATTATATGCCATTATGGAAAAGGAAAAACAATGGAGACAGTAAAAAAAAAAAAGTGGTTGCCAGAGATTCAAGGATGAAGTAGAGTGATGCACAAGTGGAGTAGAGAGATATTTAGAAAATGGCAGCATTCTGTATGATAGTGTAATGTTGGATACATGTCATTATACCTTTTCTGAGCTACATTGTAACACAGCCAGTCAATAATGGAGTGGACCACACATGGCAGTGTGGTCCGTCATGTGTAGTCTGTAATATTCTGTATGAAAGTATAATGGCAGATGCATGTAATTGTACAATTATATGTCACACAGCAACATATCCAGGCAATGATGGGCCACATATACAGCGTGCAGTAGTCTACACTATTTAGAATTGTGTAATTACACTCTATGGCATTCACACAATGGCAAAATTGCCTAATGATAGATTTCTGAGAATGGATCCCTGTCATTAAGTGTTGCACAACTGTATATCTGTCAAAACCCAGAGAACATATGACACAAAGGGTGCATCTTAATGTAAACTGTGAGCTTTGGCTGATAATTACTTGTCAGTGTTGACTCATCAATTGCAACATATGTCCCACACTAATGCGGGATGTTGATAGTTGGGAGGCTATGTGTATAGGGGAGGGAGGTAGAAGTATGGTGAACACTGTTTTTCTTTCAATTTTTCTGAGAACATAAAATTGTTCTATGAAACAGACTAAATATGTAGAAAAAATGAAAAATAAGGGATTGTCTGATGAAAGAGAGCTGCTGGTGTCAATGGATATGTCTTTCTACCTATATTTCTACCATCTATGGATCTATTTAAAATTATGATTGGTTTACCATATACAAAAAATTTTATGTGAATGCAGGAAGCATAGGTCAGAATTAATTCCCCTGTGATTTGGGTAAATCGAAGAAAAGCTGAGCAGAAGTAATATTTATTTTGAACTATTAAGGACCTATAGTTTGGACCTATAGTTCCCAATAGGTTAAAAATAGTAAAAAGGAGAGAAATATCCTTAAATAAGGTGAGGAGACATAAAAAACATCCTGGAAAGTGTAGCTAGAGCATATGGTGCAGGAGAAAAATAAGCAAGCGGTGAATTGATTATTAGTCTGGAGCCAGAGCACAAAGGACCCTCTGGCTTCCATGAGGTGCCAACTTCATACAGGCACTGTGCCAGGCACCAGCCATGCCTCATTTTGTAAGCACTTAGTACAGCCCTAAAACAGGTATTGTTAGCTTGATTTTACTGCAGAGGACACTGTGATTAGGGAAATGCACTGCCTGGTATAAGTCTCAAGGCTGGTAGGTCCTGCCAAGAAGTTGAACGAGCCTCAGTGGAGTTGACAAAGGAGCGAGCTGTGCTTGTCCCTACAGAAGAGATGATCCAGGATGTTTTTTAGAAGGCTGATGAGCTGTCCTTGCCCATATTCCAACACACCAAGGGAATTCTGTTCCTTCTCTTGAGTTGGCATGCCGGCACCAGAAATCCCTGCTCATGGATGCTCTATTTTTCAGATATTCAGGGACTCAAAATAAATAGGAAATCATAGTTTCATAGTGCTGTGTAAACATACCACAAAATATTCACTCTTGTAATTTGTGTGTGTGTGTGTGTGTGTGTGGTGGTGTGTTGGGAAGATTATGTTACAGGTAAAGATCTCTAGATTGCTAACTTCCATAAAACAGAAACATTTCATTCATGACTCAAGCCAAATGCATATAATAATAGCAATTGATTGGGAGGGTCTTTCATTACAATAATAAAGCTTACAATTGCACTGGCAGCAAAAATGAAGGCGGTAACAAACCTTTCTCAGTACAGTTAGGGAAACCTGGGACACCGAATGGGTGGGGCCAGGTCCAGAGAACTCCAGGAATCCATCAGTCACACACAGGAGAAGGGGCTACTCCTCAGGGTGAGAGCCCCAGGTGTTCTCATCGAACTTTGTAGAAGCTTCTGGACAGGCCACATGGAGTCCATAAGCATCGCCATTGGCCTAACATTAGATTTATACCACTTTTCAGAGGCATGTTATCAGGGTCTCCTGTTAATTTTTATTCAGGGAGGGCCTCTCCACACAGCCAGATATTATCTGTCCTTGCCTTTCACATTGTCCATCAGTGACTACCTAATCAAGTGGTTGAGAACTAAGTCGCTCTATCACAATTGCCCTCAAATGGCTGTCAGTCAGGATCATCGCAATGTCGACCTATAGGGTAGGCAGGCACACATTAGTGAAGACATCCATTCATGGGATAGAGAAGGTGCTTCCTGACCTCATGAGTTGACATTCGCACCTTATCATACGAACAATGAACAGTTGATAAATATTTTCTATGTATTCCACATTTAATCTAATTTTTGCAAATCCAAGAGATGGAACAAAAATAGACTCCAAGTAGTTCAGATGATCCAGGTAAGAATAATAGCAAAGATAGAAGCGCCAACTCTCTTGCTCCATAGCCTTAGTGATGCAGATGTTGGATCAATATAGAAGTATTTTGGTGGCTGACCTATTTTGCTGAATATTTAATCTGGTATTCATTATTTCAAGGTATATCTCTGAAATTATTCCAGTCACAGGTTTCTTTGATTTTTGTGCATGCACAGAAACATGAACACACACACGCACACACACACAAACACTGGTCTCTACCACTAGATTGTGGGTTTCATTTCTTGTAGTTTCTGGCAGTAATGCTCAATAAATATGTGTGGCACAACACATATTAGTCTCCTCCTACAAGACAGTTTTCTAGAAGCAATGATCACTGACACTGTTCCTTTATATCAGAGTTGCCATGACCAGAGAAGAGACAAGATACAGCAGTTGTACTTTTTCACTTTTTGTCTAGTATCCCTCACATGAATACAGTGAATTCAGCCCCAACCCTTTTTGAACTCATAGCCTTTCTTTGCACTGGATTATTTTTGTCCCTGTTTCCCTGGTAATTGTTTTTCTCTATCCTTTTTCTTTCTTTCTCTCAGCTTGATGTTGTATCAGCTACAGCTGCCCATTACAAATCAACTCTCACCTTCACTTCTTGCATTCACTGGTGCTTCTGCTACTCTTGGCTCAATGCATCTGGCCCTTGGAGGCTTTTATTTCTAATCCCCAGGATCTGAGAACTTTCTCTTGGGGTAACTGGAATTTTTGAATTCTATTTTTGAATGGGATATAAGGATGCCTAGATAGCTTCATTGTGTGAGGTTTAATAATACAGAGTACTCATATGTGATTTATAAATACACTGCTTTAACCCAAAGAACTTGGAAAATAATTATGCAATTATGTCTACTTTTAGTAAAAATAGGTTTACGTCTATCTAAGGTATGAGTTCTTTAAAGAAGCATGATCTAGTTGTTAGTTTAAGATGCTTTCAGCAAACTTTCAGTTGTAGATGATGATTACTTCTGGTATTATGTTACAGCTAATTTTGTAAACAAGACAAATGACTTGGCTTTTTATGGAAGATATTTTAAATTTGCTCTTTTTTTTTTTTGCATGGGATGCCTTTTAATTTCACACATAATTTTTCAGTAATCAAGTGAAATACATAAATGTGTAATGGGCATTGATGAGAGCTATTTCTTTTTGTCAAGTTACTAGAAATTCAAAGAGTAGAATCCAATACTGGTTTAAGAAAACTGTCCCCATTTTAAGAAATTATTTGGACAAGATAACATGCACTGTGTTATTTTTTTTTTCCTCTGGGAAGCCAAGCCAGTTTGAGCAGAAAACAGATTCTGTGGCCATCAGCCCACAGAAACTCAGTGGGCCTGTCTGGCAGGGCATGAAGGAGTTCATCCCTGATCTAATTAGACATTCTCCCTCTGGGACTCAGCTTAGAAGTCAAAGTTAAGGCTACCTTGTCTCCTTGCAGCGATGGGAAATCCATTGCAATTCAGCAGCATTCCCTTGATTTGAGCACATTTGGGGACTTGGAAACAGAGAAGAGCAAGCTCAAGGGTTGCAGTCTGAAGCTGCCAGTTAGCAGAATTGGCAGATGCTTTCCCTAAGCCTTTTGGTCTAAAGAGATGGTTTCCTTTCCACAATGAAGAAGCCAGAACCATATGGCCCAAACCCCAGGTGGCTCTCCTTCATGGCTCGTGGATTCCCTGAACCTTATTCCCTGAGCTTGAGGCCCGCCAGCAATGCTGTCATGGCAGACCCATGCAGCCATGAGTTTGTAGCTGGTGGGAAAGAGACACACATTCAGTCCCAAAGACCTGGTTGTTAGACCTACACCTATGGGCGTCAGACACCCTCCAGCGGAGGAGGTGCTGAAGATGCCATTGTCCCTACCTTTAAGATTTGTACTGGATTCTGGATTCTTGTGTTCTCTGAGAAATAGAAATAATGGAGCCTGATCCTGCAGATACCAAACAAGAGTTAATTAAAGCTTACGCGGTCCAGCATGAGGGAGTGAGCATCAGGGGCACAGTCTGTGTGCTGCTCCCTGAGAAAGAGGTAGAGGTTCTGTTTGAGCAGTTTTAACCCAGCATAATTAAAGGGTATTCCCTGCCCTTCTTTGCATGAGGTCCTCCTTCCAATTCTTGGACTCCGATCTCCTCAGGTCTTTAAGATGGATTCCATAGCATTAGCCTAGCAGGGTTTTTAGACTAAAGGTTTGTAGTAGTGAAACTGTATTTCATCTAAATTATATTTTGGGGAGTTCTTGCTTAGAGATAAGGACAGTCACAGTCACGGTGTGGGAATTGTCCTGGCCTTGCATCTCCCATGGAGAACACGCTACTTTCTACTTCATAATGACTTGGTCGTTCTCAGCCTGGGCTGATGTCCAGTGTTCTAGAGTTTCCTGAGGCTCACTAGGATGCTATCTCCTGTGGAAATCAGAGGCTTTCTCTATTTGAAGTGTTTTCCATATTTCTGTGGATCTGTTGTTCCTCTTCATACACATTAAGGATCATATCACTTTGTTGAAACTCTCACTCACCCATTTACAAGTTATAAATCAACCTAATTAACTACATAAATACTTCTTGAACACTGTATGTGTTTTGTCTATACCACTAAGCTTTCAAGACATCAACATGATGTCTGATGACTATCTTCAAGGTGTTTCCTTTTATTTGAGTTTAACTTTTTCTCATCTGTAGAAATTATCAACATAATAATTATCTCCCTATCTAGCTCATTAAACTGTTCTGAGAATCAAGTTTGATAATATGTGAAAAGCATTGTTAAAAATGGATATAACAACATGCTGTAATGGATTATACAAATACATAGTAGATTTGTGTATTTGATCATGTTTTCAGTACTATTCAAAGGGTATCGTATTGAAACCAGCAAACTCTAGTATAAAAAGAAGCAAAGTAACAAACACCTTTCTTTAGTAGCAGGCTGTGTTTCTTCCTTTACAATAATGGTTCTGAAAGTGTGGTCCCTGGACAACAAGAATGTCTCTGGGATCACCTTGAATCTGAGAATACAAATTTGGGGCCCTTCCAGACCCAATGAGTAAGAAACCCTGAGGATTTCAGGAATCATTTTAACAAGCGCTCCTGGTGATTGGGATGTAAGCCATCTTGGTCGAGAATCACTCATTGACCATCTTGTCATTCCCCACTTGAGCCATCAAGCTTTCCAGGGTTAATGCCATTTGGGTCAGAGGTTTTCCAAAAATCTTTTCTGTTGTAGAGTCAGGATTTGAAAAGGCAGGAGAGATAAGGCAAGTCTGATTTATATAAAGTTCACATTGCTTACCCTTTCATTGATCATCAGATTCACTCAGCAGACTGTATTGAACCTGTACAATATTATCTACCAGACATGACACTCAATTATTTTTCATTGTTCCCTGTTTCCCTGGTGACCCTGCCTTATTCAAATAACATGATATGTTAAAAAAAAATAAAACACATAGTCTGTGTTTTAGTCTTGCCTTTAAGACCTGGAAGTTAACTTTATATTTGTTCAGCCCAAATATCTGTTTCCTTTTTCCCCACTGTTTTTTATTGTCCTTTTCCCTTCATAAACAGTCAGAAAAGACAATGGAGGCTAATATGCTGATGCATTTTCCTCCTGTACCAGAAGACTTTATTGAGAACTCTCCATGGGAAGCCTGTCTTAGTTTTACTGCAATTCTACAATAACCTGGTGACCTTGAAGAGGCAATTCTAGCTTGAAAGCTGAAACATCATACTGCCTGCCAAAAGCAAGAAGAACCTGTACTTGGGATTTGGAGAGATTTTATGCATTTGGAGTAACCTTCCCTTGATTATATCGTCTTTGGAGACCATAACCAAGGCATTCAGAAACAGCTGTGCATTGGGAAGATGCCTGAGGAAATGCTTCATGTTCAATTCATTGGGACTTCATAAACATTTCTGAGAGGAAGACTTCAGAGCCATGGTTAGAACATTTGAGTTAAGCTTCAAGTTTTCCTTCGGTTGACAGTCCTTTGTTATTCTCCTACACTATGAGAGAGTCAATTTGGGGAAAATGTCAAAGGCTTACTTTACCCATCTTATTCTTTCTACCCATCTTATTCTTAAATCATATCTGTTCTGCCTCTCAAATTCTTAGTTTTATTATGAAGGAGCAAAGCCAATCCACCATCTACCACACATGGGTGTGCCACCCTCCCAAGATGGAATGTTTATAGGGTCACCATTTATTAATACACTTTAATGAATCTTTTCATTTTAGGAATAAAGCACCCGGAGAAGGCAAAGACTAGTGCACACACACAACACACACACACAGAGTCAATATCTTATATGAGTAAATATATATGTAAAATCAACATCTTACATCATTATTGATGCAGAAGTCATTTGGTGATAGTATAAAGAGATTAAGTTTTCTGACTGCCCCAAAGTCACAGTACAAGGAAGGAAAATAGGATAAAAATGAAGATTTAGTAGTTTATGTAGTATTGTTACACAACAAGTCATTTTACTTCTCTGGATATCAGTCTCATCTGAAATTGAGAGTAGCGTGTTCACTATGCACTAGTTGAAGGATTTCTCAACTATCAACTAACTAAATTTACTTTTAGGGTGTTCAGACACTTCACCAAACATTATTTTGGGTATTACCTGTGAGGGTAATTTTGGATGAAATAAACATTTGAATCAGGGTACTGAGTAAACATACTCCCATAGGTTGGTGGTTTTCAATAGGTTGAAGACCTGGTTAGGGGGAAAAAAAAAAAAAAAGGTGAGTCAGGGGTATTAACCAAAAATGAAACTTCAAAGTTAGTTAGACAGAGAGTTTATTAGATAATCAAAGTGAGGATTCTAGTCCAGGAAGTAGTCCCACAAGTTTGACTCTGTGAGAGCTGTTCCAATAAACACAAGTTTGATTTTAGTTTATCTAGGTGGAAACAGTAAGTCACTGGCATTAAGAACATAATTATTTGTGACAGGAGGGGCTTCTGCTTCTAAGTAGCCCTGACCTAAATATATGCTGATGCTAGAGGAAGGCAATGCAGGATTTAATTTTTTCCTTGCTAATGAAAACACTGAGGAGATACAAAGGCTATGTACTTATTGTTAAATCTTTCTTCTTAGCCCCAAACACTGAGTTTACCTTCGGTCAGCAGATTCTTGCACTCACGATGGAGCCAATGAATGTGGCTTTTCCTTTCTTCCCTTCTAGACAGGGGTGGAGTCCCTAAAAACTTTCACAGTGTGTTTGCAGGAGAAACTTCTGCCTGAGTTTAACCATAGGACTCATTCTGAAACACTGACTCTTCTTGGGTCTTGAGTATTACTGATTCTCACACCACAGATCTTCTGGGTCTCAGACCTTTAGATTTAGATTGGAACTATACATTGGCTGTCTTGGGTGTCCAGCTCTGCTAATTGCAGATCATGGGGTTTATTGTCATCCAAAATGTTGTGAGTCAATTTTTTAGAATAAATCTTTGTTACTCTCTGGCTCTGTTTTCTGTGAACATGTATGCACACATATAAGCTGTTTCTCTGAAGAACTCTGGTTAATACAAATTTACATGCTTTACATACTACTGATGTCTCCATTTTAAGGATAGAGAAACACACACAAAGAATCGTTTCTGTATTAGTGTAGAGGTATGGCCACAGACTCTTTGATACTCCCCTTTCAAGAGATGACACTTAATTCCTCTTCTCTTGAGTTTTGGCTGGAATTAGCAATTCATTTCTAATAAACAGTATTGTTTGAAAAACAGAAAAAAAGCAGGACCAGAATGGAGTCACTCATGTTGGGCCTCAACCGGACTTAACACCTAAGCTAATTGTAGTTTCAACTTCTCCCAAATGTGTTATTCTAAACCAATCAATCAGAAGTTTCTAAGTCAGCACTATAAGGCAATCTGCATGATAAGACCCACTGCTTTCCCCCAGGGATGGTCATTTTGCCTGAAATAATCTTTCTCTTCTCTAGCTATTAACTTTGCTCACCCTCTTCCAAACTATAAAAGTTTGCATTTTTGTGCAAGGCCTTTGCAGAACTTCTCACTTTTCAGATGGAATGCTGCCTAATTCAACTATTTAATAAAGTCAATTAGAGCTCTAAATGTATTCAGGTAATTTTTTTTATTTTAACACTACATAGAAGATATAATGGGATGTCCCATTTAGTTCTAGGCCATAAAAACACTATGGCTCCTGACTTGGTCTTTTTCTGTCAGACTTTCTCTTTTTCTGATCACTTCTTCTGAGGAGATCTAGTTCCCATGCCTGTGAGCAGCTCAGTGAGGCAACCCATAGAGTGAGGAATAGAAGCTTCCTGCCAACAGCCACAGTAGTGAGTTTGGATTCTTGGACTTCTTCAGAAGACTCCAGTCTCGTGCAAGTTCCTGAGCCAAAACCAGCTACATAAGCCTTTTTCTAATTCCTGAAGTTCACAAGCAGTATGTGATAATATTTATTGTTTTAAACTGCTAATTTGTGTTTGTTACACAGCAAGAAATAACAGTACTTGCCAAAGTTCATAAAAGTCAGAATCAGGATACAGACAGTGCTGTCCAGTTGATGTTGTCAAGTAGCACCTCCTGTTGCCTCCCTTAGTGACACTTCATCATAGAATCACAAACTACCGTTACCATTCCCCACTGACAAATAACCCCAGTCAAAGAGACAATGGACTACATCCCACATCAAGTTGTTTTTCCTGGGGATTCATAAGAGAGTGAATTGAATTATTTTCTTGTCAATGGAACACAATGATGTTCTCAAGATTTCTCAGAGCATTGAAAATAGATCCACCACATGATTCAACAATCCATTCTCATTTATTTACTCAAAGAATAATAATAATAAAAAAAACCCACTAATTCAAAGGAACATGTGCATCCTTTTGTTCACTGTGGCATTATTTACATTAGCCAAGTTCTGGAAACAACCTAAGTGTCAAACAGCATCAGTAAATAATGAAAATGTGGTATGTATGGACAATAGAATACTATTGCTATGTAGGTTTAAAGAGGTGAAATCTTTCCATTTGCAACAGCACAGATAAACTGGAGAGGATGACGCTAAGAAAATATGTCAGAAGGAGAAAGACAAATGCCAGATGACTTCTCTCAGATGTGGAATATAAAGACATAAAGTGAAGGAACAGAGAAAACAAAACCTAGTAATCTGCAGAACTGAGGTGACCAGAGCGGGAGCATAGGTAATGGTGAGCAAAAGATGGGAGAATGCCCAGCGGAATGTGGTGGAGATTTGTGGGTGCTTTTGTGGGGGGTGTGGTGTGGTCATATGTATCTGAAAAGGTGTAAACGTATACCCCTAGTCATATACTGTGTTATAAAGCAATGGGACCTCAATAAAAATACTTTAATTTTTAAAAGCTACAGCAATACTTGCTCATGAGTCATTTAAAAACCATTATCCTCAAGCCTCACTTAACAGCTTGGGGATTGAGGCTCAGTTGAACCCAAGCCCAAGAGACTGCCTGAGAGAGGGTTGAATGCATGTCATTCTTATTTTCTTAATAAAAAAATATATTTTTTGAGATACAACATGACTAATTGAGGCCTCTGCCTAATTGAGATCTAATTTAATAACTTTCTGATATGATTTTCAACGAGTAATGATGGGGTGACATTATACTTCCCATTTCCCCAGAGACACCTCTTATGACAGTATAATAAGCTTGGTGATGGATGGCGGTTCCCCAAACGTGTCTTGCTTCTCACCTCAGGCCTTTGCATAGGCGGCACTCACCGCCTCGAAAGCCCCTTCTCCCCTGACAATCCCTCTTGATCTATTTTAAACCCAGCTACCTCCCTTTATCCTTGAAGACTCCTCACATGCTCAGTGTCTTCTAAGACTTCTTCTTGTTATCACTTTACCCACAGCTCTCCCCTGGGTAGGTTAGGCCACATAAAGCAGACTAAAGCATCTGTTTCAGAAACAAATAGATGCTGATTCCACTCAGGTTCATCATATAAACTAGCTGTGTCCTTAGGTAAGTTCCCTACCTCTGAGCTTTGCTATCAAATGGAGATAATACAATTTGTGAGTACTAAATAACTCTAATGGAGAGTGATCGCTGGCATCTAGGAATTCCTAAATAAATATTAGTTATGATTTTTTTGTTACGACTCACAATGTATGCAGATTATTCAGTTTCTTTCCCTTTTAGAATAGGTGCAATTGAATGAACAAATGTTATTTTGGTGTTTTTGTCTTTACGGCAGGATAATTCTTGTTCACTTATCTTCAGTCATCTACATATTTTCTTGTATCTAAAATATATCCCTGCTCCATTTTCTACATTTGCTTCCGGCCAATCATTTAGCCAGAATTTTGGATCTTGAACAATGACAACTCCAATGTTCCCTCTTTCTCCCCTTTTTAAACATTTCCTCAATTACTCACACCACACTTGTCACACCTCCCTTTTATTTATTCTAAGGGCATCCACTTTCATCCGACACTTGTTTCCTCCAGTCTCTTATTTCACCTATTTTTGGTGATTCACAACTTCTTCCACTTCTGGTCTCTAACTCCAATCTACCATTCTCTACGCAGATATATTTATTTTTCCCCAAATAGCTCTTATCATATTACTCCCTGCTAAATATAATTTATTGACTACCCATGTCTCAAAAATGGTAAATTTCACTTATTTGTCACAGATTTCGTTGAAGATGCATTGCCTGTTTTTACCTTATTCATTTTTCTCTCCTTTATTGAAACCGTATGGTTTATGCTTCCATAACATACTCCCACACTTTTCCATCTCCAGGCTTTTAACCATTCTCTTTCCTTTTACTAGAACTTCCTCTTGCTCTAACTTTGCCTATAGAAATAATGAAGTCTTGCAAGGGCCCTCTGAAAAGTCACTTTCTCCATCAACTCTTCTCTCATTACTTCACACTCTGCATGGGTCCAGATTGCTATAATTTCTTTATTCCTTCCTTATCTCCATGACTCTTTCCAATTTGTTTATGAAACGTCTCTCAAAAATCACAGGATTTTGTCTCCTCTTGCAAATGTTAAATTCCTGTTTTTTAACACCTTGAAAATCATCTGCCTTCTGAAGTTAAGCACAGTGTTTTTCATCAAATAAGGACCTGGATTCTGATTTGAATTGTAATACAATCATTTGAAATTCCTGGGAATATAAGTATAATTAGAATTCTATAAATGCAGTTTTAAATGACCTTATCTCATTTCCCACTTATTTTTTGGCAAATGATATGGACGTTTAGGCATCTTTAGCATAAACATCTTTACAAAAAAGCCATCGCAATAGAGATAAATTAAATTTGTATGAATATTTAGGATTGAAACAGTTGCCTGTTTTCCAAGTACAGAAAATCCAAACTAGCCAACTCAAGATCGACTTTAAAGGCAAGGTTTCCCTATATTGATAATTGCTTTTGGGCTTCAAAACTGATTTATTTACTAGCTTTTTGACTTGGGAGTCATTTTTTAGGACCTGGAGGGTTTCTGCATTGGGGAGTTGGGGAGCCACCTTTAATAAGAAAAAGGCCACTGGTGGCTTAAAGATGGTGGGGATAAGGAATGTGGGGGTCTCTAGGAGCTGAGACTTGCTCCCAGCTTCCATCAGCAATGAGGCAAGGACCTAAGTTCCTGAGTGACAAGAAACTAAACTTCACTATTAACAGGCATGCTGTTAGAAGCTCGTATTTTCCCCAGCGCATCCAGATGAGACGTTGGTCCAGATGATGTCTTGACTTCAGTCTGGGACCCCCTGGGCAGAGTACCCAGTTCTGCCATGGGGGCACTTCAACCGCCCAAAGAGTAAGCTAATAAATGGGTGTTGTTTTATGCCACTAAAAAAAAAAAAAAAAAAAAAAAAAGAAAAAGGCCAGGATACGCAACAACTGCTAGGATTTCGGTATATGGATGGTTGGGCTNAAATGGGTGTTGTTTTATGCCACTAAAAAAAAAAAAAAAAAAAAAAAAAGAAAAAGGCCAGGATACGCAACATCTGCTAGGATTTCGGTATCTGGATGGTTGGGCTAGAGGAGGAGACAGTAGGGGCTGGGGAGAGAGAAATTCCTCATTTTCACCTTTCTTCTGATCCTTCCTGAGTCAGGGGGACAGAGGAGACACAGGAACTTTGATTTGACTTGGTAAATGCGTGACCTGGGGTAGATCTTCTGCTAAGATGATCTCCAGTCGGCATGGAACGTGCTCTCTCCAGAACACCCTGCAATTTAAAACTGTTCAAATAAGGAACAAATGGTACCAGGAAAATAAATGTTTTCCAAGTACATATTGTTAATTATTTTTTTTTAAATTAGGGTCTCCATCAACATTTGATCCAATAATTCTTAACCTTAATCAAAACTGCATGTTGCAGAATTCCCATCAGAAAGTTGAGAGGTATCTGGAAAAGAGAAGACAGTTTGGCTCAGACCACAAAAGGCCCTTCCATCCCAGAGGCAATATTTTTCTTTGAAAATTATTAAGCCCTTCAAATTTGGTTAATAAATCTGATTGAAGTCAAAATGTGAGTTGAAGAGTATATGCCATTGCTAGCTATAACTGAAAACGGTGTCTAATTTTGTCTATTTTTATTTGTTCATATATTTTACTATATATTGGGTTCCTTCTTTATTCCTTTCGGGGAGATTATTACATAAGTACAAAAAGAAACAGGGAAATTCAATAACTTGGAAATTTCAAATGATCATTGCAATGCAAGTTACTTTTTATAAAAATCGCAAACTTTGGGGATTGTGAAATAAGCAACAATTTCACTTAGAAAGGAACATTAACCCAAACACAGATGTTTAAAAAAATATGAAAAGAAAATAAGCTTTTCCCCATCTCTCTCTAGAGACCCAAGGGTAATACCAAGTACTGAAATAATTAATTGCCACTAAAGGACAAACTTATCAAATATCAGCTATGTCAGGTTTGCAGTTCCTTTTTTTTTCCATACTTAATAGCCAATTAAGTTGTAAAAACGTGCTTGTAAAATAATATCACAACCATGTTAACAGTGAAGCAATGACTTTATGAGAGCTAATCTAGAAGATTGTTCTGAATTGTTTTATAAAAATATTAGTTTTGATAAGCATCTTTCTGGTGGCGGAGGAAAATGAACTGTATCATTCCCTATATGTCTATAGCACATAAAAATATAATTAAATTTTTTAAAGGCATTTTAAGATAATAATTCAGCTTTTGAAAATTGTCACATCAGGAAAAAACAGTTTGTCTTACAAAATCAGTACTCACTCCATTAATTGCTACTGTTTCTCTAAACAAGATATTTCTTGCTGCATAAAATAGTACATTTTCACATAATAATAATGGTGACCCCTTACTGCATAACTGGTGATAATTCAATGAGTCATTATTTTAATGTTTTTCAGTGTAATAATTCTGTGGGCACCAGTTTTCTTATTTTGAATGGGCAGTGTAGTATTGTATTTTCTAAAAGAATCATTCTTTAGGGCATATGGATTAAGTTTCACTCTCTTTGATCCTGTGGAAAAAATACATATGTATGCACATACGTATCATGCATTTTTTGTATAATAGTTATAACCATACACATACAATTTGACAGGGGTAATTTATGTTCAATAAAACACTGTAAGTGTACAAGATGACTACTTTGGAGAAGAATGTTGAATTTTGTATGTACTACCAACGTCAAAGTAGATGACATTGCCTCATCCCAGAAAGTTCCCTAGTCTTCCTTTTATCAATTTCACAGTCTCATTCCATGTGAAGCAAATGTAAATCTGACTTTTGCCACTGTATTTAGTTTTGACTGGTCTGGAATTTCAAATGTATGAAAAAAAATCATTTTGTAGTTTTTCACATTCTGCATTCATCCACCATGAAGTTTTTGCATTTCATACATGTTGTTCCTTTAATTCGCTGAATAATAAGTTGAGTGAATATTAGCAGAGTGTGTTTGTTTACTATTGATTGATAACAGTTTGGAGAAAATAGAATATTGTCTTTCATATATTTGTGGACCTATGTTACCATTGCCATTGGTATATATCAAAGAATGGAAAGCCTGTCATTCAGGAATTGTTTATGTAAACTCATAAGACAATCCAATGTAGTTTTTAGGTTCAACCAAGTGGTTTTCACGTTTTACATCTCATGAATGATTTCAATTGTTTCCATCTTCACCAAAGCCTGCTATTTTCAGACTTTCCAGTTTTAAACATTTTAGTTAGCATGCTGATATCTCCTGTAGTCTGTGTTTTCATGTCTCCAATAACTACTATGGTTGACTGCTCTTTTGTGTTCTAATTAGTCATGTGTATATCTTCTTGGGTAGAAAGTTGTTCAAGTCCTTGACATTGAAAAAAATGGGGTATTTGTCTTATTAAGAATTTTTTTTTAAAGTCTCATTTGGAAAACTCTTCTGCAAAAACTTTCCCCTAGTAGTTGACTTATTGGCTTCTCATTTTTTTCCTCCACAATCTCTTATAAAAAGAAAAGTTTTAAAATTTTTGATTGAATGTAATTTATCAATTTTTTCTGTAAATTTATTCCTTTTGGATCTCCATCTAAAAAATGTTCCTTACCGTGTGGTAAAACCATTTCTTTTTTTTTTTTAGCCCTGTTTTTCCCATTTCATATTAATTTTTATATATGATGTAGAATAAAGGTTGAGATTATTCATTTGTTTTAGATACCTAGTGTGACACTTTATTGAAAAGGCTTTCCTTTCTTCATTAAAACACTTTAATGCTTTTGACAAAAAGCAGCTGATTTTATATGTGTGCAGTATTTAGGGAAACTAGTCTACTCATATATATGTATGTGCATATGTATATCATTATACCACTATCACAGAAATATTTTCTGTTTTCTTAAGACTTACATGTTACCCTTTGTTTTAAGACTATGTCTGCATGAATGTTAGATTTGTTATTGTTGTTGAGGTCTCTGCTTTCTCTGACTTCTGTTCAAATTTTCTTCTTTTTACTTTCTCTATGTTTTCAGATAGGACAATTCTCTCTGACAGGTCTTAGAGTTCACTGATATTTTCTGTCATCCCCATTCAGTTAGTAAGTCCTTCCAGAGATGTGGTGTTGTTGGAATTACACTTTTCACTTCAAAACTTATGTTTGGTAATACTTCATATCGTCTCTTTATTTGTTGAAGATTCTTGTATTTTTTATATTTTTCAAGGATATTTGAAAAAAAATTCCTTGCTCGATTTTTTTTCTTTTTTTAAAAAATTTATTTATTTATGCATACAAGCACTGGGGTAGTGTGTGTGGTGGGGGGTGAGAGGATTCACCACAGAGAGCGGGGAGCAGAACAGGCAGATCAACAGAAGCACAATGCTGAGGAGAGCCACGGCGAGGCAGGAGAGGTCTGCTGCGCCATGTGGGTCCCCTCCCTGGCCGGCAGCAGGGCTCGAACTCATGCTGCAGTGGCTGCAGTTTGCTTCATAGTGCGTTGCTTAACCCACTGCGCCACGAGGGAGGCCCTGGAGTTTTTTTTCTTATAAGAGGACTCACCCCGTCATATCAGGGTCTTGATTGGATGACTTAATCTAACTGACTTAATCTAACTGTATTTATGTCCCGAAGAGCCTATCTCCCAAGTAGCATCACATTTGGGTTTAGTCATCCATATGCATGAATTCTGAGGGAACATGATCATTTCATCCACTAAACAGCCCATTCATGAAGCTGGCAATAAGAATTACAGCAAGAATTGAAAACTGTTAGGCGAAGTGATAACCACTACACTACGGAAACCTTGACTTGGTGGGGAGGGAAGAGTGGGAGGGTGGAGGGCAGACGGGAGCACAGGGGACTGAGGTGATGGTCCACTGGTGTTATGGCGATGGGGAACACATGGGATACAATTGATGTAAAATATATGTAAATTTAAAAATATTTTATATTAAAATAAATAAGAATTGAAAACTGAACACTAGTTAAAATGTCAAAATGAGAAGAAAGGACACAGTCATTGCGATTCCCGGAAAACCATCTCTTCAGAACACACAGATTTATTAAGCACCCCTTCCTCTTCACTTTGCTCTGACTTCCCTTGTTCTCCATTTAATCTTTCTCATTTTCTGTCCTAATGCATTTTCCAAGTTATTAATCTATATGTGTGCAATAATTGTTACCAATAGGGCTATGAATTAGAAAGCTTGCTCCAAGTAAGTACCTTTGGGCAAAGTCCATTTGGTTAAAGTTGTTAGAAAAAGAATAAGAAGACTCTGAGTTGAGGCTAACTTTAGAGAAATTTATAGTTTTAGCTACACATCTGGTGTTAGAAACAGATTATTTTAGATAGATCTATGGAGATGGAACCATCAAGGTTTCTAAAATACTCAGCCAAAAGAAGTCATGTCAGTGGAATGCTGACAGTCTTTCTAGTGTTAATTTTATTTAGTAACATTTATTTCCTTAATAGTTTGTTTTTATTTACTTTATTAACTAGTTTGGTTCTACATGTAAGGCATAAGCTTGGTCCTGAAATTATGGCATTCAGCACTTGATCAATGTTATTTGAATATTTAATGCTATGATGGATGAAGCTGCTATATAAATATTGTCATTACTATAAATAAATTTGTATCACAGGAGAAATAAAGATATGCACTTGAAAATGAGTATAAAAATGATAAAGAAGAGAAGTTGGTGAGAAAAGCAATTTTCTTGGCTCTTGGTCAAAAAGCAAAGCTTTAAACAATTGCTGGGAACTTTCTCTAGACATGTGCTGGGAAACTCAATATAAAACCATCTCTATATAAATCAAAAAAGTTCTCTTATTGTAATTCAAGGAAGCCACAATAGAAGAGGCAAGGGAGACTGTCAAAGGAAGAAACACATATTTCATTCCCAATAGAGAGATATTTGTTTGTTTGTTTTAAAGTTCTTTTTTTTAAAAAAAAAATAATTAATTAATTATATTTGACATTGTTTGTATTCCCCAGGGAGTACCCACCACCATTTCACCTGTGCACCATCACCTCAGTCCCTTGTGCTCTTTATGCCCTCATCACCGTCTTTGTCCTCCCCTCCTTCCCCTCCGCCCCATGGTCCCTTTGGTTTATCTTGGCTTTTGGTCTTGCTGAGTTTTTTGTTTGCTTTTGGTTATAATTGCCCAATTCCTTGAGCTTATTTTTCTTTGTTGTTGTTGTTGTTGCTCTTTCATATTCCTTCTAATAGTGAAGCCATCCGATATTTTTCTCTTGCCTTCTGACTTGTTTCACTGAGTATCATTCCTTCTAGCTCCATCCATGTTTCTATAAATGTCCCTAGTTTCTCATTTCTGATCGCTGAATAGTATTCCATTGTGTATATGTACCACATCTTCTTGATCCAGTCCTCTAGTTTTGGGCATTTGGGTTGTTTCCAGGTCTTATCAGTTACAAATAGTGCTGCAATGAACATAGGAATACAGGTGCTCTTTTGGATCAGTGTTTTTGTGTCCTTTGGGTAGATTCCTAGGAGTGGGATTGCTAGATCACATGGTAGTTCCATTTCTAGTAGACTGAGGAACCACCATACAGTCTTCTATAATGGTTGGATTAGCTTGCATTCCCACCAGCAGTGTATTAGGGTTCCTTTTTCTCCACATCCTCACCAGCATTTGTTATTGCTGGTTTTTTTGATGTATGCCATTCTTACTGGTGTAAGGCGGTACCTCATGGTGGTCTTGATTTACATTCCCCTGATTATGTGAGATGCTGAGCATTTTCTCATGTGCTTGTTGGCCATGTGTATGTCCTCTTTGGAGAAGTGTCTTTTAAGTTCTTCTGCCCATTTTTTTATTGGGTTTTTTACTTTATTTTTCTTGAGTCTTACGAGTTCTTTGTATATCTTTGTGATCAGACCCTTGTCTGTTGTGTGGAGTGCAAAGACTTTTTCCCATTCAGTGGGGTTTCTTTTTGTTCTGTTTAATGTTTCCTTTTCTGTACAGAAGCTTTTTATCTTGATGTAGTCCCACCTGTTTATCTTCTCTCTCATTTTTATTGCTTTGGGGACTGCCACATCGAAAGCACTATTGAGGTGTCAGTCTTGCAGAGTTTTACCTATGTTTTCCTCTATATATTTTAAAGTTTCGGGTCTTACATTTAGGTATTTTATCAATTTTGAGTTGATTTTCGCATATGGTGTGAGATAGTGGTCCCATTTCATTTTTTTACATATGGTGGACCAGTTTTGCCAGCACCATTTATTGAATAAGCTATCCTTATCCCATTGCAGATTCTTTGCTCCTTTGTCAAAGATCAGTTGTCCATAGTTGTGTGGTTTTACTTCTGTGCTTTCTATATGGTTCGATTGGTCTGTGTGTCTGTCTTTGTTCCAGTACCATGCTGTTTTAATTACTATTGCTTTGTAGTAGAGTTTGAAGTCTGGGAGTGTGATACCTCCATTCTCTCTCTCTCTCTCTCTCTCTTTTTTTTTTTTAGTAGAGCTCAGGCTAATTGGGGTTTTTTGTGTCTCCATATGAATTTCATCAATATTTGGTCTAATTCTTTAAAGAATTTCATTGAGATTTTTATTGATATTGCGTTGAATCTGTAAATTGCTTTTGGTAGTATGGCCATTTTGATAATGTTGATTCTTCCTATCCATGCACAGGGGATATCTTTCCATTTCTTTGTGTCCTCCTCTATTTCTTTTAACAGTGTTTTATAATTTTCTCTATATAGGTCTTTTGTTTCTTTTGTTAGGTTGATTCCTAGATATTTGATTTTTTTGGCCTCAATTGTAAAAGGTATATTTTTCTTGATTTCTTCTTCTTCAGATTGGCTGTTTGTGTATAGGGAGGCTACTGACTTTTGTGCATTGATTTTGTATCCTGCTACTTGACTAAACTGGTTGATTATTTTAATTAGTTTCTCCGTGGAGCTTTTAGGATTTTCCAAGTATATTATCATATCGTTTGAAAATAATGATAGTTTTACTTCTTCTTTCCAGATTTGTATTCCCTGTATGTCCTTTTCCTGTCTTCCAATAGAGAGATAATTTGGAATACACAGGTTTGCATCCTAGCCTTACAATCTTTGATGCCTGTAGGGGGCGTGCTGCATTTGTAGTGAGTCCTGGAGCTCTGGCTAAGAGGTTGGTGAGAACAGGGCCAATGGAGTCAAATACTACTGAGTCTATGCACCAGTCTTGGCTATGACCTTTGTGCAGTTGAAGCACTTTTTCCAAGATTAGTATAAAAAAATAGCAGGGATCTCAGCATATGCAAATAGCACAGTATTTGTCGCAGAGCCAATATTCAGTAAAAGATATCTTTGCCATTGGTTTTTGATTCGATTATTTCCCAAATCTCTTCTTATATGGCTTTCTAGTTAGTCCTAGCTTGTTTAACTAGCTTTCTATCAGTTACTAAGTAACTCATTCTAAAACCTTGCTCAAGCTGGTCTGAGAAATTGTAAATGCTTATCTGATTTTTATGTAATTTACCTTCTGTGTTTGCTTACACGTGTTCTCTACATATTTGGTCAGGTAAACTTCCAGTCCTTATTTCTTTTTTCTTTTTTAAAGATTTATTTATTTATGCATAAGAGAGCTGGGGTACAAGTGAGAGTCGCGGTAGGTGAGAGGATTCACTAGAGACAGAGTGGGGAACAGAACAGGCTGACTGACGGAGGAAACACACTGCTGAGGGGAACAGCGGGCAGGGCAGGAAAGGTTTGAAAAGCCACGTGGGGTCCTTCCCTAGCCAGCGTCAGGGATCGAACTGGTGCTGCAGTGACTGCGGTCTGCTTCACAGTGCGTTGCTTAACCCACTGCAGGCACCAGGGAAGGGAGGCCCTTCCAGTCCTTATTTCAGATGCATTTCTAACTTTATTTATTTCTTTCTGTTCTTAAATGTGATGCGATAGATTTAAGTTCTGTTATCTGTTCTTCAAGGTCTTTATTATTATTTTACAGCAACCCCTGTGACATTATTGGCTTGATTTTTTTCCTTAGCTAAAATAAAAATTCTTCAAAGGCAAGAACTATGGACTATTCATCAGTGACTGTATCGAACACTCTGTCACACACATAGAAGGCACTCAGTATGTGTTTGAGGCGTGAATGAATTGTTTGCAATACAATATGACTATGTGAAAACATGAAGTAATAGAAAATATTAGAAAATAGAGAAATACAAAATTGAATGATTATTTAAAATCCTAGAACATAAAATAGAAACAAGTCAATGAGATGAGGGCTACTTTAATACCAAAAAAGTGTTAAGAAGAGATATTAAAAACCAGGTTGATACAGTGAAAACAAACTTTTTTTACTGAGTGGGATACCAAGCTTTATGTTAGAATCTAAACTACATTCAAGTATAAAAATACAAAAGAAAAGCAACCAGTATGATAATTTCCTAAAGGTTAGAATTAGAGGTGAATTATATTTTATATTTGCCTGTAATTCCACAATCTATAATGAAGGTATTTATTATTATTACAGTAGAGAAGACCAATTAAAATTTCTTTAAGACTATTTAACCACTATATTCGGGATTCTTAATTGGTTATTTGAGGCTTTATTTTTACAAACATAGAGGCAGATTTTTCTCTCTTTAATTCTGTCAGTGCATTGTTCTGCCTGACATCTTCTCTTATATCACAACATATGATGCAAATCCCCACCTCTCAATCTCTGTTACCCTCATGTGATATGAAAGCAGGTATAGAAAAAAGTCATCTTGTCATCAGGAAAATAACAAAATCAGTAAGCTGTCTCTTTTTTTATTTTTTTTTAATATTTATTTATGCATAAGAGAGCTGGGTACAGGCCAGAGTCACGGGAGATGAGAGGACTCACCAGAGATAGAGTGAGGGGCAGAACAGTCAGATTGACTGAAATACACTGCTGAGGGGAACAGCGGGCAAGGCAGGAGAGGTCTGCTGTGCCATGTGGGTCCACTCCCTGGCCAGGGATCGAACTTGTACTGCTATGCTGTGATGCTTCACAGAGCAGCGCTCAACCTGCTGCACCACCAGGGAGGCCCTGTATCTTTTTAATAGTCAATAAATTGAGACATAATCCATAAAGGAAATGGCACGTCATGGTCCTTTATATTGATACAAAGGCTAGGGGCACCCATTGGCCTGTGGTGGAAGATTGTGGTACTTTGGTGGTAGGATTGGTCTGGTAACATGAATTAATAAATACATGGTGTTGTAAAACAACAACTCGATAAAAATAAAAATAATAATATAATAAAAAAGGCTGGTGCTCAGAGAGGAAAGACAAGGTAAGCACAGTCACACAACTAGTAGCTTAACAATTCATGACCCTTTCTACTTATGCAACATCACAGAAGTTAACAGGGATTTAGACATCTTCTATAAACCTCCCCATTTTTAAAAGGATAGTTGAGGACATCAATATTTTCTTCTAGATCACATAGATTCCTAAAATTAACCAGAGTCAGCAACTGGATCTCCTATAGTTTAGTCATTATGTTTTGCTTTATATTGTTTTTCTGCAAGAGCAAGAAGTTAGTCTAGATTTCACTCATTCTACCATTATTAGTATTCTTGAGAAAAATCTCAACCCAATACTTACATATTATTCAAATGTCAATCAAAGTCTAATTTTGTTCTAACCAGAGAAGAACAACTACATATCAAGCATTTCAGTGCTGCATTTCTTAATTGGGTTCAGCATCTTTTTTTAGGATTCCTATGATGGTTTTACCATTTTATTATTTTCCTATGAAACAATGATCTATGTATATACTTAAGATATTTTCCTAAGAGTTTTAAATCTGGAAAAAGTGAAGTGTTTTTTGCTTCTTTTAAATTTTGATTGATAGACGGTAAGGTAGCAATGTAACTGGTTCTTTGCATTAGCAAGAAGGGAAGGACACAGTGGCTGGATGAAGCTCTGAATGATGAATGAGCCCGTTATGCCATGAAATAGAGCAGGAGAGGCCTTGTGGAAAGGACTTGGGTATGAAAGCTGAGTTCTAGTTATACTGCGTGAAATTAGCCCAGGAATAATATTTCCTTTTGTTATCCAAATGTCAAATTCTTTTCTGTGTTCAACACAAGATTCATGAGCATTTATCATTTTTTTAACCTCTGATAAATATCTTTCAAAACATCCTCTTAGACCCTTTCTCACAAGCAGTCAACCATCTTTGAATGTTGAGTAAATAACAGCAAAGACAGAGAGCGGGATTGGAGGCCAAATGCTCTGAGGAGGTGGTGGCTAATGGACAGTCTGCCAGTGTGGGTGCAGCAACCTCTGGATAACTTGAGCCCCTGGTCTTTGCTCAGGTTCTGTGCTGAGACCCCTAATATCCAGCAGACAATTGCCTTGTTTTAGAGACAAGCTAGTTAGGACAGATGATTAGGATGCATGATGGTCTATTTACAATTGAAGAGAATTGATGCAGTTTTCAATCTGCTTCGCAGAGGAAAGAGTTTTAGATAAATTAATTCTTATAACATCAAAGACAAACATTTTGAGTTAAATGTACGTTATTGGAAAAGGAAGATGAGAAAACACAAATGATTGGCGAATGAAGACTGTAGTGATTAGATCTTTAAATGCCATCATCCATACCTGCCATGATCCACCTGGGAAACCTTTGTTTTTAGGAACATGGTGAGTCAGGGTCACGTCGCTACTCTTGAAACATTCTGCCAATTGCTTTTCAGTGCAATGAATCAACCTTTCCAGTGACCGCAGGATCCCTCTGAGATCTGGGCTTTGCTAGCCTACAGCTCTACTATCAATTCACTATGCTCCAACCCCCAGGTCTGTCTTTGTCCCTCAAACACCCCAAGCCCATCACCCCAGGAGAGACTTTGGGGCAGCACCTTCCTCCCAGAGCATTGTTCCCCGTAGATCTTGAATTAGCTGATGCCTTCTAGTATCCGGGTTACTGTACAAATGTAAAATGTAACATCCTTGGGGAAGTTTCCTTGACTAGCATGGACTCCACACCCACCCTTGAGTTTCTACCACGTGACCTTTCTTTTTCCGTTTGTTCCTTATAACTGAACTTGAATTATGTGAATCGTAGGTATTCCCTAATCTTACATATTTTCTATTTCCTTCTCAACACACCTGAAGCTCCTTGAGGGCAACACTTGTCTTTCTTGTGCATCTCTGTATCTGCAGCAACTAAAATAGCTGTAATTCCCAATATAGGACCTGAGTCATTAGCTTGGAGAACTGAATAAGTGAGTGAATGAATGGATGGATGCTACTGTTATTGATCGATTAACCAGAAATGCAAAATGGAATGTACCAATACTTTTTCTGTTAAGACTTTCCCAAATGTACCAAATGTTCATCAACATTAAAGCCTATGACATGGGAATTCATGCATGTAACATTACCGGCAATATCAGTGGTTTGAAGGATGTCATTCATTCCATGCTGCACTCAGAGAAAGGAAAGAACTAGATGTAGAAAATGACAGAACATAAGGACAGGAAGGAAAAGCAAGTTCACGTCATCTTCTTTTCTTATTTCTTCTGTCAATGATGTTTCTCTCAGAATTATG
This sequence comes from Galemys pyrenaicus, assembly GCA_019455555.1. Lineage (NCBI taxonomy): Eukaryota > Metazoa > Chordata > Mammalia > Eulipotyphla > Talpidae > Galemys > Galemys pyrenaicus. Next base: position 4,463,382 of record JAGFMF010011878.1, read on the forward strand.
CCCACCGTATCAGGTTATATTTGTTTTGCTGTTTCTTGTTGAATTCTGTCAAACATTTTTGGCTTTCCTGCAACATGCCAGACAATGAATTCCAAATTTCTTTTCCACTGTGAAGCTGACTGTTTTGCATCATGGAAGGAGACTTAGCTGAATAGTACAATCAAAGGACGGCTCACATAATTAGGGGAAAAGCCCTACTTACTTCATTTAGAAAAATGAGAGTAATTCTTCTGTCATTCTCTGCTTTCATACTTATCTTATCCCCCAATGCTCAGTAGAGCTGAATTTTCAAATTTGTAACACTTCTTCAGGTCTCTGGATTTGATTAATAATAATTGTCAGTCCATTAAAATGGATTATGATGATTCCCAAGGAATTGGTTGTTAACATAATTAACAGCTGGCTTTACTTTTAAGACATTAATCAAAAGAGCAAGTTGCTGGAAATGACCAGCTTCTCACAAATGTTGCTAATTAGCAAAGGCATTGAAGTTGTGTGGCAGTGATTCCTGAAGCTGTTATGTACATGATTGTACCACAGCTTTAAATACACCCAATGTGATGTGTTTTCTCAAGAGTTATTAAACCAATAGGCATTTAAATGAATTTACTTTAAAAGAAACAGATGCTCTATTTTAACTGTTTGCCTCTGGACTGAAAAGAATGTAAAAAAATTGCAGAATGACCACGCTACACATTATGTAATATTTTCCATTCATAAGTGGTAAGGATATTTCATATATGTGAATTATGCCTGCATTGTTCCCATGTGCCTAAGAAGCTCAATCTTCAAAATAATATTCCTTAGAAAAAAAGGATCAACTTATCATTATCTGCTCATGTCACATATTGTTATGTCTGTATATACTGGAAGCAATACAAGAAAGAAAATCAGAATGGAAGAAAAAATTCAAATGGAAGAAAAATTTAAATAATCACATCTATTCCTACCAGGAAAGAGAAACCTTTCTTGAAATCTTGAGGGTATTTAGTTCTAATAACTTTATGGATCTACCATTTCTTTTTTATGTTGTTGTAATTATACTTTATATATCCTGTTTCCTCGTAACATTGTCCAATGAGGATTCTCTGTCAAGCTGGAAGATAAATTAACATTTTATTTGGTTATCACTCTACCAAAAATATATATTTTTACATTTTATTTAACCAGTCTTATGGGATTAGAGTCACAAATTTTACTTTTAAATATCACACTGTAATAAATGCCGGTATCAGTGAAATAACTATTTGAAGTCGTATGGTGGTTTCACATGTGGATCGGAAACCAGGACTCCTTACTCCTTCCTATTCCTGGCATGGTTGCCAGATCTAACAAATAAAAAAAAAGCACTAATTAATTTTGATTTTCAGATCAATAATGTATATATTTTAATATATGACTGTTCCAATATTTAAGATAGAATAAAAATGCATAAGTCATAGTTATGCTAAATGATATTATTTATATAAAATTCAAATGTCTGAGGGCATCCTGTGTTTTACCTGGTAATTCCAACCAAGATGTTTCTTTCATATTGTGGCAGGCAGCCACACCTGAGAAAAAAGAGGTCCATGTTCTAAGCCCCAGAATCTAAAAGGTTACATGGTCAAGGTGAATGATGTAGTGGATGAAATTAAGGTTGTCAGTCAGCTGAAGTTGACCTGAGGAGATTATCCTGGATCTTCCAGGTGCCCCCAAGGTCACCAGAAAGATTCAGATCACTGAAAGATGAGGCAGAAGACAGGACAGGAGCGAGAGATGCATAGAAAGACTCAGTCCAACATGGTTGACTTTGAAGATGAAGGAAGAAGCCATGAGTCAAGGAAACTGGGAAGTTTCTAGAAGTTGGAAAGACTGGACACATTCTCTAGCTCTCCAGCAAGCATTCAGCCCTCTGACATTTGCCTTCATCTCACCGAGCCCTTGTCTGACCTCTAGTCTCCAGAGCTGTAAGATAATGGGTTGTGCTGTTTTAAGGCACTAAATGTGTGGTATTTTTGTATCAGCTATAGGAAGATAATATATGTTTTCATGAAGATTTTGTGGTCATTGAGCGGTAAGGTAGGCTGGATCTCTTGATTCTCATTCTCTGGTAAATTATCAGAGATGCAAAGATCCGAATCAGGCAGATCCGAATCTAGAGACAGGACCTCATGGAAGCTGCCTGGGGCTGGGTACCTTTTGCTGCCAGTCTGTGCCAGTCAGTGAAATAACTATTTGAAGTCATTCAAAGACAGAGGGACCTCCCCTCTCTGTCCTGCAGCACTGCACAGAGGGCTTCAGCCTTGAAAAACTGACGTTGTTTTGTTCCTCTGTTAGTGATTGCATGTGAGTGGCTTGAGGAGCAAAGACTTTAATTCAAGCAATCAGCATCTTACAGCATCAGTCAAGAAGTGAGTGCAAATCAGAAGATTCTACTCGGGCATCAAGTGACAGAGTAAATCAAAGAAAGCTAAGATAAGCAAATGTTCTTCACTAAGCGCTTTCTCAACTTGAGTTGATGGTGAGGCCAGTCCCCAGTTCAAGTTAGCAAGTAGCCAGTAAGCAGACCCACTTGTTATATGCAACATGTTTACATGGGTTTGATGTTTTATTTTTATTTTTTTAAAGATTTGTTTATTTATGCATACAAGAACTGGGACACAGGACAGAGATGTGGGGGATGAGAGGATCCAGCAGAGGCAGAGTGGGGAGCAGAAAGGCAGATCAACTGAAATACACTGCTGAGGGCAGCAGTGGGTGTGACAGAAGAGGTCTGCTGCACCATGTGGGTCCCTCCCTGCTGGAGATTAAACTCATGCTGCAGTGGCTATGAATGCTTCATAGAGCAGTGCTTAACCCCTTGCACCACCAGGGAAGCCCTTTGCTGAACATTTTGAACACACAGTGTTAGGGAAGGTCCCTATTATTTCAGTGTCAGAACAGTAATGGTACCTGGATGAGGATATGGGACTAGCAAAGGGAATTTGTTTTTAATAGGAGAGGCTCGGGTATATTTATATACTAGAAAGAAGGAGCCAGTTGAGTGGGCAGAGAAATATGGTGGCAAGTGACAGAGACCTATCACTTAAGAAAATATTGAAAAAAAAAATACTAACACAAACTGCTATTCAGGAGGGGTTGAGTCTAGAGGCCCAAGTGATGCCCTTCTCATTGCCTAGAAATAAGAGAAACTCTTGCAGTATCAGCACATACAATCTTAGGAAGACTTGGTGTCAGCAAGACTTGGGCTCTCTGTCTTCGGGCTCCTCTCTGTAACTAGAAGATTCTGAAACACAGATGACCAGGCCTGCAGCTTGTAACCCGGCATGTCCAAGGATGCCATTCTGACTTAGAACCCCATAGGAAAGATCAGAGATGGTGAATAAATTGTTCTCAGAAGAGTGACTGATGTTCCCGGAGGGAAGAAGAGAGGTCTGGTAGAACAGCAATAGATGTTTAGCACAGAAGAGGGGTCGGAGATCTAGCTCAGAGAGACACTAAATCAGCAGAGCGAGACGGTGGGCTCCAGCCAGGAAATGGCACATCGCTCTCGCTGCCTTTGCAGAAGAGGGACCGCCCCTCTCTGTCCACCTGACAGCCTGTGTCACCCAATTAAACTTGTAGCCATCTCCTCACACTTTCTTCTCAGCACCCATCATCCTCTAAATTTATTCTGCCTCTTGATGGGCTTACTTGTTACTAGCCCAGTTTTCCGGTCTTCCAAATAGAAGATCCCTAAGTCAGAGAGACTGTTTGCATTATGTACTATCCCAGAGATAGTGTGTGTGTGGGGGGGGGGGGTGGCGTGCAGAGAGAGATAGTTGGGGGAAGGGGGAGAGACTGAGAGAGAACTTCATATACACAACAAGCTGTTTGTCAAAAAGCGATGGAACAATGTTTGGTTTTCTTTTTCTCTGTAATGGCAAGGGGGGTAACATATACACCAATGTGTATATACCTGGGTTTTGTATTTTTTTTGTTGTTTTTTTTTCATTTAAAATCTACAATTATGTTTGGAACATCAGGTACAAAATATTAGGGGTGATAAGCCTACAAGTAAATATTTTCATTGAGTAAACAGCACTTATAATGGGCTTTTTATGCTGCATACTGATTGAGTTTTCTGCTCGGTACCACATTAAAAGATGTGGAAGTGTACCTTTCCCTACAAAATGAAGATAAAGAATGTGCTCTAAAATCCCATTACAGATACAGATATAAAACATCTAGATTTTATTAATGGAATGATCATTAAAAGTTAAACTGCAGCTCCTCGGAAGTAACCTTTTCATTGTTTTTGAGTAAGATTGTTCCCCAAATAGGTCCACAGTGAACTGGAAGAGACTGCCTTTCACTGACGGCTTTGGCAAGTAGGTCCCCCTTCTTATCTCCAAGTCAGCAGTGAGCTGCAAGCTTAACACATGTGGAAACGATACATTAGGTGAACCTGCAGAAGGGCCTTTGACAGCCATTCTCTTTGAATATCGTATAAGAGGAAAACTATTCTAAAAATCAGAAAAAGCCAATTGTCTGGTTTCACTTAATTTTCTGGGGGAGCTTTCTGGATTCAATACAGATCATACACAAACATAGATACAAAATGATTTCATGCTGAGCATACTGATAATTCAACTTAATATATTTTAATACTTTTCTAAAGTTTAGTTCTATAAAAACCATAACCTTAAATATAGCAAAGTAAAAAACGGCTTTTTCCTTTACTTGTTAAAGTGACATGTGGGCCTCAATGGGTACATGTATCCCAGGCCATGCAAATTAACAAATAAATTTATTTAAAAAGTAAGTATCAAGGTGATGTACCATGCTATACCAGACTATGTATTATGGGATAAACAATATATAATGAGTAAAGTAATATGTAAGGACCCTGTTTTCAGAGAAGCTACATTTTGTAACAAATGGATATTCAAACAGGCAGTTGTCAGAGAATACCCTATTGTCATATAGGAGCAAAAAAGTAGTAAGCTCTAAGGGTGCAGTGGGGTACACTCTGGGGGGAGGTTCAAGAGGACTTTCAAGTATAAAATGTAAAATAGAGACCTGAGAGATGAGCTGCAAGAACTAAAAGGACATGGGAAATCTTGGCAGAGCCCTTAGTGAAGCGCCCTAATTTTTCCTAGAAGAGACAATAGAAAAAACATTCATGATTTTTTTATATTTTTAAATATTTATTTATACTTACAAGGCCACCTGGGTACAGGCCAGAGGTGCAGGGGGTGAGAGGATTCACCAGAGACAGAGTGAGGAGCAGAACAGACAGACTGAAATACACTGCTGAAGGGAGCAGTGGGCAAGGCAGGAGAGGTCTGCTGTGCTGTGTGTGTTCCCTCCCTGGCCGGAGATCAAACTCCTGCTGCAGATGCTTGATGCCTGCTGATGCTTCATAGTGTGGTGCTTAACCCCTTGCGTCACCACGGAGGCCCCATTGCTATTTTGATGTATTATAATATCTTTTCAGCTTTTTTACCCTTTTTGTTCTGTCACTTCGATTTGGTAGGAAAAGATGAAGAATTCAAATAGAGACATTCTACGATGGAAACAATATCAATTATACTAACTCTCATGCAACTTAATATGTCAGACATTTATAAGAGAACAGTTTCATACCCTTATTTAATCCTTGCAGGAGTAAGCGGTAGGTATATACTATATAGGTGCAACAAGTCACAAAGTGACAGTTACTTGCTTAAGGTTTGGCAGATGGAGAAACAGGATAATATAAAACTAGACAGTTTGGCTCCAAATAACAGCAATCATAGTAATTTTTGCTATATTTCATAATATTTTATACCATGTACTATTATATAATTGTTTATGCGTACATATATACATTTAATATTTTCATTGTCATGGTGCCACCCGTACCAGGCATTGTGCTCAGTACTCTACATTCCTGACCATGTTGAATCTTCACACTAATAATTGTTCTCGCCTTTCTACAAATAAAAAGATTAATCCTCAGAGAGATTAAGTAATTTATCCCCAATCACACTGTTGAAGGCCAGCCCACTGGGAAACTAATCCACTTACTCTGATGAAAGATGGTATTTTTCTAGGTTGAACTGTCATCTCAGTAAGAGTTGTGTGTAGCTATTTTTTTGAGTATTATCACATAGAATTACCACTGTTTCTCAGAAAGTTTTCACAAAGGACATGAAATATAATAGAGAAGAATATGGATATTTTCTAGATGTTTCTCTCTGAAAAAAGATAAAGACAATTTAAGATAAAATGAACCTATATAATGAGTTTCTCTTATTTTTAAGAAAATTCTGTCATTAGAATTGAGAGGCAAAAATCAAGCCTAATATGACTAGCTCTCAAGTGAAGGTGAAACTAGCTTTTTCTTATTGTCTAATGACCATGCTTGTTTCATTCTAATGACATGCTCTTTTCAGCTGCAACTACTATGAAATCCTGATGGAAACATCTCAATGGTTTAAACCACTTTCTTGTAAAATATAGATAAACTACAATTGGTTCAGGTGTTTGCTTTCCATTTTTCATGATATTTTTCTCATTTGAACCTTGGTCTCTTTTCTATTTCCCATAAGCACTGCTACAGAGTGTTCTGAGATCTTTGGAAAAGTAACAAAAACTTATTTTAACAAGTTTTTGGTTTACAGGGTTTGACTTAACGAAGCTTAGCGTCTTTGGGGCCATGTCTTAGCACATATATCAGTGTTCCTTCAGAATGATTTTTTTTGGCTTAAAGAAATCTTACTCTAGAAAACAGCTTTCCTACTCTTAGGAAATTTATAGGACCCCATTTAGTCTAATTTTTCTCTACCTCTCTCAAACTTGGATTGAATTAGACGGAATAATCTATAATTGTTTAAAGAGGATAGAGATATATACACAGGAACTACATGTAATTTTATATTCTATTTTTGTTCATTTGCAATTAACAGATGAATTCTTTATGTGCAAACAACAGCAGTTGCTCATTCATTATGAGAGTCTTTGCAAAACCTTTACTGAGATATGGTTGAGTTAAGCAGTGTTTGAAACCTACCACTTTCCTTTAATCTTCAAAAGATGTATTCTTTTTTATTGTCTTTTTTTATTAAAATATTTTAAAATTTACATATACTTGCCATTAATTGTAATCCCCATGTATTCCCCATCACCATCTCACCAGTGCACCATCACCTCAGTCCCTCGTGCTCCCATCTTCCCTCCACCCTCCCCCTCCCCTCCCCACCAAGTGTCCCCAGACTGTCCTTGTCTCCTCATTTTTTGGTTTCTAAAGTTTATTATCTCATTATTACAAATGTGTAGTACATGGCTTTCAGAAATGTGTCAAAGATTAACATATCTAGTAAATGATGGTTACTCGTAGTTAGAATTGAAGTTAAAGTCCAAATTCTGAATTATTAGAATTGATATAAAAATGTTCCAGATATTTCTAACCATCTTTTCCTAAAGTATTCCAGGAATAACATCAGCTTTTTAATTTTGATGCAATCTGTTCCACCTGTGGATATTTTACAAATTCGTCATTCTACTGATCCAATTTTTTTAAATTAGAATTTGAGGATTTTAAAAATTATTTTTTTTTTCTTAATTTCTACCTTCTCCCTTTCTTTCAATGTTATTTCCATGAATTCAACAGTTTACAAAGCTACTCTTGGGAAAAGGATAAACAATGTAGGGTTCGATCCCAAGACGGCAATACCAAACAGCCTTGATTTTTCCATCCACATCCATCTCATGAAAGGGCATTTGGCTCTTTGGTATTCTGTAGGGGACTTTTTCATGCAACATACTCTTTATTTTTTTAAAGATTTATTTATTTATGCATACAGTCACTGGGGTACAGGCAAGAATTGCAGGAGGTGAGAGGATCCACCAGAGACAGGGTGGGGAGCAGAACAGGCAGATCGACTGAAACACATGTCTGAGGGGAGGGGTGGGCGAGACAGGAGACGTCTGCCACACTATGTGGGTCACCTCCCAGGCTGGCAGCAGGGATCAAACTCGTGCTGCAGTGGCTGTGGTTTGCTTCATAGTGTGTTGCTTAACCCATTGCGCAACCAGGGAGGGCCTGCAACATATTCTTTAATGCCTTGTATGAAGACAAATTTGTTTCTGCTGTAATCTGATAAAAAGATTATGTTTGGGAAGATTTAAAAAGGTGCCATTCCATTCCTGGAACGGAAAATAAAAGGCAATTTAGCAAGGACAAATATCTATTTGCATTGTATTTTTAAAATGTCAGTACTATAAGTCAGTTGAGGAAGAAATAAATGAGTACAAATTGTTGTGACAAAAGATTTCATTGGCTGAAGATTAAGTGTGATTTGATCTTGTGACATATTGTTAGAAGGGGGGTGAGAAACTTTTTATAATTCATAGGTTGCAAATTTCCAGTGGAATATCCAGATCAAAGGAACACATACAACTTCTGTACTTTATATTATTATGATTAGATTGTATTTGGAATTATGTATTTATTTTGGATGATGTACTTAAAAGGGGATATTAAATTATATTTGTGTCATCACTTTGACATTTTTATGATTGATATCAGTACCTTCTATGTTCAACTATCACAGGTATATATATATAAGGCATATATATAGTATATAGGGGTAACATACATTATATATACCTATATAATATCCTTATGAATCATATTGTATAATATCCAACATAAGGAGAAACCAGACTTTAAACATATAAACCAATCTATACAAACAATGTGAAATTATTTGTTTGTTCATACATTATCATATAGGAAAAAGATGGCTAAACAATAACAGAATTAGTTGATATGTGTTACATATGGTTTTAAATATAAGGTATACAACATATGAAAATTTTGCTTTTTGAGATTGTATAAATAGTGGTTTCAAATGAGATCCCCAAATTACTACCGACTGAGTTATGGTCCTGATTTTCAACCACTTGTCACATGGGCAGCTCTATGTAGAATGATATAGCACGAACAAAACAGGAATTTATTTTCCTGAGGATTACAAATGACTTTAGCTAGTAAATATTTAAGTGCAAAAGGTTGGTCAGGACATCATGGATCAGGAACTCATGTGTCAGGTTCAGATTTGAAGGATGACAAGCTATCAACAATTTCAGACAGAGGAAATACATTATTTCCAAGTACTGAGTAGGAGAGAGTACTTGAGGAGAAAACAAAGTTCAAATCAACATATGTTCATTTTCCCTAAAAAATCTCATTATTATGTTTCATAAACAACTATTACAGTGGAAAACTGCCTTCTAATTCAAGGAAGTTACAATGTTTATTGAGTCATTTGGAAAGAAATCAAGCTATAATTAGTAACAGTAGAAAGTCAAATGACTTGAAGATAGAAATTCCAGACCATTCTTTCACCTTATGCAGATCACAGACAATCAATGTCTTTTAACGTGATCATGTATTTTCTCCTTAAAGGTATAGACTCTTTCCTCCATCATTTTCTCTTATCATTTATCACTCAAATGTCCCGGGAAGTTGACCAATGTACTTCTCAATCTGCATTTTATTGATTTCATATTTGTGGTTTGTTGCCTCGATTTCTGTGCTGACTTCAAATTGACTGTTATATTCAGAGATTTCATCAGATTCGAGTTCTATCTTTATGGTAAAATTATAGATGACTTCGTTCTGTCATTACAGTACCCTGGTTTTGTGATTTTTTTGTTGCAGTCAATGATATTCAGTGTTTGGATTTGTTAATTTGCTAAGGACTACAAATTTTGGCAAAGTACGTCTGAAATTTAACTTTTAACAGCAATAAACATACTAGAATAATTTTTATATATGCTCAACTTGGTTACTTACTTGTATAGTTCTACAGAAAAGGAAATATAAATGCTTGATTTGTTCATATCATTTGTGCAGTTTACAGGATAAAGAAAAAAATACCTCTCAAATCATTGTGAGCTCATAAATTTAAACATGTATGATATATTTCTATCCATTGCAACAACTACCAGTATTGAAAAAAATATATAGAGATAGATAGTGTTTTGTCTGTAGCTAGTGGTGCCCTCTTTAAGTTTACTTCTGAGTCTACTGATATAACCCTAGAAGTCTTGGATAACTTCTTTGTTCTCTGTTGTGAAAAAGCTATTCCACATTCACAGTGTATTTCTTCCTTCAAACTTAGATATAGTCAGACATTTCCAGATCATATTCTTTTAACAAGAAATAATATTCCAAGACTAAATTATGGATGTAGCAATGTTCCCTTCTATACTTAGCCATTGTCAATAGATAAACAACAGGTAATTAGACAGATCCATTTCTTTCTGCCTTCTTCTATTCCTTTTAACAATGTGTGTAGTTTTCAATTTACATGTCCTTTTTTCTTTTTAATATTTATTTATTTATGCATACAAGAGGTGGGGTACAGGGCAGAGGCATGGGGGCTGATACAATTCACCAGAGACAGAGTGGGGAGCAGAACAGGCAGATCGACTGAAATACACTGCTGAGGGGAGCACTAGGCAAGGAAGGAAAGGTCTGCTGTGCCATCTGGGTCCCCTCCCTGGCCTAGGATCGAACTCCCACTGCTATACTGTGAATGCATCACAGTGCAGCGTTCAACCTGCTGTGCCATCAGGGAGGCCCCACTTTACAGATCTTTTAACTCCTTTACTGATTGGATATTTCTAATCTGAAAGAAAGCATACATGGAAAACATCTCCAACTTCACACCCACATATTGAACCAAAATATCCTTTGTCCTAGAGAAAAATCCCCATGGTTCTACGTTCCCATCAGCTATGTCACACTGTGCAGGAATGTCTGGGGTTTTGGAACAGGGAAAATTGATGTAAATGTCAAATAGTTTCCTTCTGGTAAGTTGGCCAGGTCTTTGAAGGAACAGGAACCGTCAAGGACCAGAACATGTCCTGGCCCAACTCCAACATATCCAATTTCTTACTGAACACACATTCCCTGTTCCAATGAGATAGCGGTGAGAACTATAATAGGTCACCGTTTCTATGTTATAACCCTTCTACATATCAATCCTTCCAGCTCTAAGATTTAAAGGCAACAGCTGCAAACTCAAAGCCTACAGAAGAAAATGCAAAAGGGACATAAATGAAGTAGGTGATAGTCATATAAATTTCTACAGTCATCCCTGATGTACTTTGCATTTAAGGAGAAAAAAAAGTTTGTTTCCATATATGTGGTTGTTCTGGGTTTGTTGTTGTTGTTATTGTTACTGTGTTATTGTTGTTGTTGTTGTTTGTCTCACAAGTTCTTCTTATGATTTACTTTCCCATTTCTAACAGTTACTGATGAAATTAAATTTATCTTTCCTCCTAACTCTACCATACAGAAAACAAAACAAATGAGTTGATCAAGTTATAGTTCAAATGAAACCTAGTTGTGGGACTCTTTTAAAAGATAGGAAAGCAGGTCCCATCTAAAGGTAGTGATTCCAATGAGCTCCACACTTCTGTCAGGAAATAATATAGACCAACATTGTTAAGTTCTCTAGTTTTCAAAAGAAGCAAGACATCCAGGTTTATTGTGTGACTATTGCCAGGATTTAGATGTTGGTGACACATTCAATTAATCTTTAAGCCTGTGGAGGCAAATAACTTTGTGCAAACAAAATACACCTCTAAACACTGGATACAGTGTATTACTTCTGCTTAAGAAGCTCAGCCTAGTTTTATTCTCTTGTCTTTTCATCCCTCTTCTCTTTCAAGACCAAGCACGTGGAACACCCTTCTTTCTGAAGCCTTTTTTGAATTCCTTCCAGTTGTATGTTTCATTCTTGTGTCTTCCTTAAACTTTCAACAGGCCTCTGACACAGCATCTTTATAATTTTCCACTTGTTTCTTTGCCTATCAATCCTAGATTAAATTATAAGTATAGATCACAGTGTAAACTTCTCCATGTAAGAGACTGTGGCGGCTTCAATGGTGAGCCCTTCAAAATATGACGTCCACATTCTAAACCCAGGTCCTGTGAGTGGTACCTTATTTGGAGTAAGGGTCTTTGTAGATGTAATTCAACTAAGATGAAATCAAATCAGGGTGATTTCATCCTGGTTTAATTGTAATGTGTCCAAAATGCAATGACACACAACCTTAGACAGAAGAAAAAGACATAGACAGAGAAGGTCTTGAGAAGACAGAAGCAGAAATTAAAGAGACACAGCCTTAAGCCAATGGACACCTGGTATCCCAGAATCTGGCCAAGACAAAGAATGATCCTCCATTGGCCCTGTTGGCATCTTGATTCCTGAATTCTATCCTGTAACCTCTGATGGTACAGATTTCTGTTTTCACCTCACATTTGGTGATTTGTAATAGGAGGTCTGGGATTCAACTAAGTTGTACCTTGAACCCCTACCATGAAGTCTATTGCAGCAAGGAGGAGATAGATTTTCATTCTTGGAACCAAAAGAATATATATTTTTTTTTTACAGATGATGAGCTTGTGAGTTTCCTTACACATTGCATGCACTGGAGTGGATGATACCATTCCATTTCTCATAAATGAGGTTCTCAAATGGACTTACTAAGGCTCCAGTAACCAGTAGCAGTTTATTAGTGTAAGGGATCTTGGGCTCCACTTCTCTCAACAGAGGGCATAAAATTTGCCTCTCAAGAAACAGAGAAAGAATTATTTCTTCCACATCAGATGTTCTAGACACAAATGTGTGTAAGAGATGATCTCCTTCCTAAGAAAGTCATCATCCTCTCGGAAGACAGAACAACAGAGTGGGTTCTGGTAAACAGAGACCTCAACCAATGTCCTACTTATCACTAGCTGTTGAGACCTTGGATGAATCACTTACTTCTCCAAGGGGGTGGGGAAGTGTGGAGATGATGCAAACTGTAGTAACAGGATTAGTCAGGCTAACAGTTCTCACTGAGTATCTAGGTTTAGCAGAGACCACAAAAATGTAACCTGCCTCCTGCAGGTTCCCAGTATGTTGCATTCTCTTGATTGAGGAATTAAAGGTTGGGAAAATGTATTCATTGAAACTACTGGTTTGAATTTAAGGGTATTAAGTTGGATTTCCTATTCGTAAAACACAATCCAGATTTCCCTTCTATAATTCCTAAAAAGCTATTTGGGAGAATGGGCAATGTGAGGGACTGGGACTTTTAACACCACCAGGACCATCCATCCTGAACTAGTTACTTCCCTTGCTAAAAACTATTTAAAAATCAAGTCTGGCTAGGCTCTACATTAAACACCTGTCCCACTGATTTTAAGTTGATGATTATAATCAGCATTATGATTCATAATGAGAAGGTTAGAAAGATGAAATCATGTACCTACAACTAAAATCACTCCCAGGCTTGTTGTGAGGAAGCCGGTCTTAACAATTATGTTTGGCCTTATCAACTCAGTTTTCTCAGTTGACAAAACACATTCACACCATGCCAGGCTCGTTGGTAATTATGTTATCCTGCCTATCAATCTTTCCAAAAAAGAACACACCCACAACAAGATTTGCTGAGGATAACGCTTTATTTCTACTCCCTGTGAACCAGACCAAAGGCAAAGAACAAGAAGCTCACTAAAGGGAAATATCTTTAATTTTGTCTCAATAATATGCATAGGGTAAATTAGTATAAATCAGTAGGTCTCAACTGGGGGTGCTTTAATGCCAAATAATATGCAGAAATTTCTGGAGGCATTTTCATTTTCATGACTGGGGAAAGGAGGACCCTTCTGGTACCTGTGAATGGAGGCTAAGGAACAAGATGGCACTGATGTTTCTAGACATCTCACAATGCATTAACAGCCACACAACAACATTATATAAAAACAAACACAAATAACACTATGGTAGAAAAACCATAGAGCAGGTAATCAAAGAATCGTCTGGAAAGGAAAGTTCATTGAAGTTTTCCACAACAGCTGTGATGGGGCAGATATGTCAGAACTAAGAAGAAATCTTAGCAACATTGATATAAAAGTACAATTTTGTGAAGAGTATCTTCAAATGCCATGCATTCCAAAATGTGACGTGATTTTGAACAGCCAGAGAGGGGTAAGGAAACAGAGGTTTGACTTGAATCCAGGGGGATATTTTTGCTATGGTATTAAGGTTACCCCACCGTGTTCTAGTAAATCCAGTGTCAACTGCAGCACCAACCTTGTCTCTCTAATACACAAAGTGTGGTCAGGGAATATTGTCAGGCCTGTTCCAATTATAAAAACACAACAGATAGAAATACATCATAGAAGGAAGCAAGAGGAAGAAGGAAGAGATACCTGCTCATATTCTCATCCACATTTAAGTCAGGAGGTATAATCCAGATTTATAAAACAATTGATAGAGATTAAGTACAAGGATTTCAAAAGCACCAATATCACTGAAGTTATGAAAGGTTAACAATCGTTTTTGGAATGGTATGGGGATAAATCTTTTGGAACTAGAATTTAAAAGAGCATATTAAATGGATCATCAAAAAACGGCAGTAAAGCTAAAGTTTAGTATGTGGAATGGAACTTCTGCATAATAATAAAAGAAAACAAATTGTTAAAAATGACTAAGTGAAAAACGAGATATTGAGGGGTGGGTATAGTGGTTGTGATGGTGCTAGGTGTGAGATAGAAGGTTATTGCTTTTTATTAGGAGCTTTGCTTGATTTTTTTAAGTGCAAGTATTATTCTGCTAATTTTATTAAATAACTGGTGAAAAATGTGATATATTTAGCAGAAAAGTGTGGATTTCAAACCTCCAAGTCTAGTCTTCCCTGATGACCTAGGGGTAAAGTCTCAGCACTATCACCTCAACTGTCTGATTTCCATCCCTGGCCAGGGAGCTGACCCACGTGGCACAGCAGACCTCTCCTGCCTGGCCCGCTGCTCCCCTCAGCAGTGTATTTCAGTTGATCTGCCTGTTCTGCTCTCTACTCTGTCTCTGTGAATCCTCTCACCCCCACATGTCGGGTCTATTTCCCAGTTCTTCTGTGCAAAAATAAATACATAAAATCTTGGAAAAAATGACCCCCAATTCCAAGTCCAAGATGGGTTAACTTTGATACCTTATCCAATATTTTTAAAAGCTCTTCAGTTAATAGCTGTTTTGTATAATAGTGGATTTTATTGTTCATATAGCATATTTTGTAGGGGAAATAGTTGTTTGCATTGGTTGTGCATATTTTTCACAACCCTGGGAAATATACTTGGGGCATTTGGAAGGTGGCCTGTGAGATAGATCTGAGTTTGGACATCTGTTGGGAGCTGTAGGGGTCAACCCCTCTATGGAAATGAAGACAGTAGGATTGAGCAGGGGGATATGGGAAGTGAAAGGTATTAGTCAAGGCATTAGTCAATTTTCAAACTTGTAACGAGTTGTCCTTTTCTGTGTTCCTCCATAGACCACGGCTGCGAGTGGACATAACCATGGCTGGGAATCATTCTTCATCTGAGAGTTCTCCAAAAGGAGTCAGCTGAGAACTGTAAGTTACTGACACTTTCAACAGTTGGGCAAATTTGTGCTTTATTCCTGAAGATAAGATGTCTGAGCAGTATATCAATGACGCTATTAGAATCTCCACTTTTTAGATAGGGAAATGGTTTTAACCGTGCTGACTTCCCCTCACCAACATATCACATCAGAGCACATTTTGTAACCTGGACATGTCAAATTTCCTCTACTCCCTGCATAGACACAGTCTATCTTTTCTCTGAGTCTTAGAACGTGCTGCACTTCCACCTGACAAGTAGTTCTGGTTTCTGCAAGCTCCCTCAAGATTATCCTTCCACAATTTTAGGAAAAACATCTGATTAGTTTTAGCATAGTTCCATTTAGCATTCTAGGCAATGCTGTAAATTACACTGGGGGCGATATTATCAAACTGTTACATAACAATCAGCTATTTTGGTTTCTCACTAGACTTTGACTTTCTCAGAATTTGAGATTTTACTTCTTGGTCATTATTGTACCCTAGCACCAAATTTGCAACTTTATATCTTGTTGGTATTCTATAAATACAAATTACAAATTTCTTGAAGATATATAGGAGCATTCCAAATCTAATGTTTTATGTCTTACAATTTTGTGATCCCAGACAAGTCCTTTGTCGTTGTTGTGAGATTTGCCACATTGATCTCATGAATCAACTATGAAAAATAAAATGCTATTGCAAAACTATACTGACACTTTTCAAGCCAATGCATCATGGATGCTTTCTGTTTTTCCTTTATAAATGCAACATCGTGAATGGTTAACTGGATCTCAAGGAATATCAATTTCCTCAGTATAAAACTGGTTTATTCCCAGCCACAAACTTGCATTCCCTTCTCTTGACCTAGCTACATGAGTCACCTAGAAGTGAGTATGCCATTTTCCTAATAAGATTGCCAGTACCAAAGCAAGACCATGGCAATTGTTCATTTTTAAATACATGTCTATAAGTCTTCTCATGACTAACTTTTCAGAATAATAGTCCATGGATTTTTCTCTAAGTTTGTTTTTTGATATGACTCAAGCCCAAATTAAAATTTTAAGTAACAGAAAAATATCCATCATAGTACTTTGTGTATCTCAGAGGTTTTTTGTTTGTTTGATTGTTTTGTTTTGTTTTTTATTTTGGGGGGTAATCTGTCATAGTTCAGAGAAATAGTTACCCCCTGAATTTCAACTAGCAGGAGAGACTACTGCTGAATTTATCATAGATGCATTTAAATACTTCTGTGATTCTTTCTTGCTGCTACAGTGATGCCAATAATAAATAAACAAAAGAAATTGGCATCCTAAAGTTTATTTCATAAAAAATATATACAGTGTCCTGAAATACAATCTACTAACTTTATAAAGTATTCATACTAAATGGACTTTAGCAAATAATCCTTGAAAAGCTAAATTTTAACATCTGTCTTTCTCTAAATAAAATATGAAAATTATTTTCCACTTGAGAGTATTTGGGATACAGATAGATGCTGCCTAGTATGAAACATTTTTAAGTGATGACTTTGTAGTCCCTCGGTAAAGCTTTAAAAAAGTTTGTGTGCTTACCTGAAATTATAAAACTTTATAATTATGTTAGAAAATGTGTGTGTTTTTAAGTTTCTTGGTTCTAGATAACTATGTAAAAGACATCATTACCAAATTAAACAAATCATGAAAATTTTAGCCATACATGCAGATGGAAATGGGGAAAGCTGTATAGAAACTTAACGTGCTAAGAGGGACAGAGCATGCTACATGTCATAAAGAATGGGTAGAAAATGTAGGAGAAATTTGAAGCTATCTTTAAGATTTTTTTATTAATGTGCCTTTACGTTCCATACTTTCTGTTATCAGCCATTCTGAGCCAAAGATATAGCTACTTGTTGTTTGGGTAGTTTGGGAGCCCAATTTGCAGGATTGTGGCATTTATATAATGGATGGAGATTGAAAAAATGGAGAATGTTCTATCAGGTTGTTGAGATAGAAATCTTGAGGTTTTCTATGTATTGACGTTTCCAGAACTCTTACATTTGTTGAAGCTCTAACTCCTAATTTCCAATGTGATAGTATTTAGCAATGGAGTCTGAAGGAGGTCAGTTGAGGTCATGTTGGTAGGGCTCTCATGATAGAATTTGTGCCCTTGTAAAGGGTACATGAGAGAACTTGCTCCCTTTCTCTGCCATGGACAGGCACAAAGAGAAGGCAGCTACCTGTAAATGAGGAAGAGGATTCTCACCAGAAACAACCCTATTGCCATCCTGATCTCAGAATTCAACCTCTAGAACAGTGAGAAAATACATTTCTATAGTTAAGGCCACCCAGGATATTGTATTTTGTTATGGAGACCAGGAAGACTAAGACAATTTCCAATATAACTGAAAAAATATACACCTACAAACAAACACAAGCTTTTTCATCCCAAACTGAATATTTACTTCTTACCCCCATCCCAGCAACCATTATATACATTCTGTTTTTATAAATTTGACTATGGTGAAACTTCATAAATAACTTTGTTAATATCTGTCTTTTCAGGGACTGGTTCGATTCACATACTCTAATGTCTTCATTATTCATCTATGTTGTATCATGTTTCTGAATCCTTTTCCTTTTTAAGGTTAAATAATATTTCAGCATATGTCTATACCATATTTTGTTTATCCATTTATCATTGATGGGCACGAGGGTGGTTTCCATCCTTTGACTTTTCTTTTCTTTTTTTACACTTTAAAAGAACAGATATACTATAAAAAGAAGAAAAGAGGCATCTGCTTAGTCACAATCAGTCAGGATAGCTGCCCCTTTGGCTGTTTTGAGTAATGGTGCTATGAACATAAGTGTATGAATATGCATGTGAGTGCATAATTTGCACTATTTTGGTACATACCCAGTTGTAGCATTACTGGATCAGATGGTAATTCTATGTTTAATTTTTAATGTATTATTACTATTATATTTTTAATTATTACTTAATGATACCATTCTTTTTTTGTTCATGAGATTGAAAAGACCATGATGAAAACGATAAGGCTTGCCACATGACTATAGAATTCTCAGCACCTGGCCCACATTATGTATCTAATAAATACTTGCTGAATGAATTTGTCAGTATTGCTGTGGGCCAGTAGACTGTAAACTGAACGTAAGGGTTTAATCCAACATTGGAGGCTTAATCCAAACAATCACACAACTCAGCTCTGTGGTCTGGCTTCTGGGCAATTTTCAGTCACTTAACTTTCTGAGCATCACTTTTCTTTCATGTATAAAAGGGAAGATGAGAAAAGGCCTGTTGGACAAAACAAATGAGTGAATTTATATGAAAACAACCTGAAGCACTTTGATGAAACTATGGTATTCTTTTTAACCATTATTCCTCAGAAAACAGCTGTTTCAACATTTTCCCAAAATACATGGATTGTCATTTAACATTCCATACACATTTCTGTAAAGTGTGTTTTAAAATTACTTTTTTTTGGTAAAAATGATGAATCCTGGTTCTATTATTCACGTGCACATTTAAGCACTTCAAAGTACTCTTAAGCAATCAAAATATTATTTTTTGGTTATAAATTTTTCTGAACATCAGGGTCGAAGTTATGTTAATTACATGAAAATACTGAGGAAATCTACATAATAATACCTTTTGAAAAATAGGTGAAAAGTTGAGTAATGAAGAAAGAGAATTCCTTACAACTGCATAAATAGTATAAAATGCAACTTACCTTGTCATTTTTAGGTTTAAGATCCTTCTCACATGGGGTAACATTTACCTTGGCTTCATTTACTAGAGAATGACTGATACTGCTTATTTTTCAATTAATAGACTTTATTTCTTAGAGCACATTGAAGTTTGCAAAAATCTACAAAAAGTATAGAGAGTTCCTATTTACCACCTCACTATCCTACCCACTCAATTCCCCAGTTACTAACATATTGCATTAACATGGTGCATTTTCATATAAGATCAGTCATGTCAAAACAATGTTTAACTAAAATTCATAGTTTACATTCGGGTTGACTCTGTGTTGTACATTCTCTGAATTTGGTGTAATCTACCTTCAGAGTAGTATACAGAATAGTTTCATTCTCCTACAGTTCTCCTGAGGTTCACTTCACTTGATCATTCTGCCCTCTTCCTTCCCATCAAGTCTTTTACTTAGAAATAAGTGTTTAAATCTCTTCCATGTTTTTTTACTTAGAAATAAGTGTTTAAATCTCTTCCATGTTTTTTCATAGCTCATTTATTTTTATTGCTGAATAATATTTCATGTATGGATATACCACAGTTTGTTTTTTCCATTCATCTATTGAAGGAAATTTTGTTTGCTTCTATGTTGTGGATAACAGTTTTGGATATAGTTGCTACAAATATTTCGGGGCAGGTTTTTGTGTGCACAGAAAATCTCAATTTTTTTTTTTTTTTCAAATTGTGTGTGTGTGTGTGTCTGTGTAATTTTAGATAGCTATTTTGACCGACTGATTTTGGTAGAAGAGCTTGTCTCTGGATTCACTGAATTGCTTTATTGGTTGAGATGTGCAAAAGAATTCATTAAGTTCATTTGTTGAGTCATGAGAGCATGATTGTTTTTGCTATGTGAATAATGATCAGAACTGCTCTTTGAAGAAGGAAGAGATGATACATATATGCACTACAACTCTTTATACATTTTATACACTTTATTCTTGCAGTAGGTTATTTTAATAAATGAAAAGATTCACTGAGACAGAGAATTTAAGTATCTTAAATTCATAAAGCTGTGAGTGGAAGATTGACTCTCTTTGCATCCATCTTCAAAAGCCATGTTCCACCATTGACTACACTAGAATCCAGCATTAAGTAATTACAGAAGATTATATAATCTCAGAATATAAACTCAGAATAATTAATGTTGAACCTATTATTGAGGCTCAGATTTGGAAGGAATCTTCCCATGGAATTTTTACCTATTACCTATCACTCATATCTGTGATTTAGTTCTCCTTAACCTCTTCCTCCATGGATAGAACATCCTTTAGAATCTTTTACCTGCTTCAACCTTCTTACAACATGGTGGTGCCCGAGAAGTATGTACAGCTCTAACATAGAAGTCAGAATTCAAGAGGCAGTAAAAGTAAACTTCTGTGTGTCTGGAAAGTATTAAGTTTAGTCACTGTTATCCAAAGCATCCTCATCACTGTAGTTTTGACAATCTTCCCAACCTCACAGATCCTAAACATTGACTGATGTATTATTGTAAAGACCTAGAGATTTTAGTTACATGCCTATTTTAAATTTCCAGATGACACACAAGATAAATTTGATCTAGTGATAGAAAATTAGTACTATCCTTAATTATAATTAAGCTAATACTATTCATTCTACTTATCTATTATTTCAAACCAATTCAAATTTTAGTAACTCAAAATAGTCATTTATTTTTGTTCATAGTTTTGTGTGTCAGGAGTAGCGGTCAACTGGACAGTTATCTCTGATCCATGTTGTCACATGGGACCTTGGGGGTTGGAAGCTCGAAGGCAAAGATAACTTCCACACTCACATCTGTGACTTAGTTTTCCTTGATCTCTCCCTCTATGTAATAGAACATCCTCTAGAATCTTTCACCAGACTCACTCTTCTTACAACATGGTGGTCTCAGAGTAGTAGATGCAGTTCTTACATAGAAGCCAGAATTCCAGAGGCAGGAGCATGCACTGCCATGTCAGTTCAGTTCCAGATATATCAATTCCCTTCAGAATTTTTGAGTGGTCTGACATTGGTGAAATCTTGATGCTCAGAAATACTGAAGCTACCTATCACACCGATCTAGCTTTATAACTATCCACAAATACATAGAGAGTAGAAAAAATGAAAGTCAAAATACTGGGACTGGGAGGGGAGCATGGATTTACCAGCTAACAAATCCAAGGGCGAGGACTATTGGACAAAGCAATCAACCTTGATCCAGGCTGAGTTTGGATTAAGGTTAGTACCTGTCACAACCCATCTCAGTCCATATGGATATCCTTCCTTTAGTAGGCCTGAAAAATTTCCCTACAGAAACAGCCATCAAACTTGATATCCACACTTGATATCCATATGCCCCATGCAGGCTCAATGACCACTCGTCTGGCACCAGTGTTTCCACAATATTTGTGTTTTTATGCTCTATATTCTGCCCACTCAAGCCTTCTCACCAACTTCTACATGAAAATTGTAGATATATATTTAACAAAATTTAAATTATTATTCTTTACAATAATTTAAAAAAGTGTGTGTGTGTGTTTGTAGAACTGGGTACAGGCCAGAGGTGTGGGGGTGTGAGAGGATTCACCAGAGACAGAGTGGGGAGCAGAACAGGCAAATCTACTGAAACACACTGCTGAGGGGAGCAGCGAGCGATACAGGAGAGAGCATGTGTGGGCCAGCTCCCTGATGGGGTATTGAACAAACTAATCGAACTCCCTGGCAGTGATAGAACTGAGACTTAATCTCTAGGCCACCAAAGAACCCCTTTTACAATAATTTAACTTACTAATAAAACCTATAAAATATGTTCCTGTTGAATATATTTAGTATCATGCCCATTATCAGGTTAATTCGCCCTCTTATTATTTCTACCATCTAGCAGTTGCTTAGCTATCTTATTTTCTGTGAAAATATGTTTATGCTCAGGTACTATAAGGATCACAGAAATAAGGCACATAACTTTTAGATAATGGAGACGTGAACATTTCTCTGATGTCATAAAACTAAGTAGTAATGATGTTCATAAAACATTATCTTGTAAGTAGTAATAATGTTCAAAAATAAGACATCATCCAAAATTGTATTACTCCAATTATTACCTCTATCTCTAAGGGACGAATTACATGTAGTAAAATATTCAAAATTCATTGAAATATTGTTGTATGTGGTTACTTATAAATCCATAGTTTTAATTACGGAGTATTTTGTTTTAAATTATCTATTTAGGCATACAAGAATTGGATATAGGCCAGAGGTGTGGGAGTTGAGAGGTTTCACCACAGAGAGAGTGGGAAGCAGAACAGGCAGATCAACTGAAATACACTGCTGAGGGGAGCAGTGGGCAAGACAGGAGAGGTCTGCTGCACCATGTGGGTCATCTGCCTGGTCTGGGATCGAACTTGTGCTGCAGTGGCTGTGGATGTTTCATAGCTGTGCTTAACCCCTTGTGCCTCCACGTAGGCCCCTATGGAGTATTGAATAAAGACTATTATGTTTTCAGCATATTTTGACTTGCTTTTTTTATGAAAATAGCCCAAAGACATTTTTACTTTCATTTTTCTGGGTTCACAAATGAAAACTGAAAGTGAATTGAAGGAAAACATCTTTCAGCAAGGAAGATTTCACTGACAAATTAGAACAGCAGTGTCCTCCAAAAGACTCAGACCCAGCGGCAATGCCAGTGGCCAATGCAATTGCATCTGAAGCCAGGTGGGAGGAAGATGCCACAGCAAGTGAGTCTCCTGCAGCCGGTGCTGGGATCCATGACCAGCTTCAGAACACGGGGGTTTTTGAGAGCAGAGAAGAGTTGCAGTCTTTTTCTTTTTTTAAGATTTATTTACTTATGCATATAAGAGCTGAGATGTAGCCCAGAGTCATGGGAGGTGAGAGGATTCACCAGAGACATAGTGGGGAGCAGACCATGTGGATCAACTGAAATACACTGCTGAGGGGAACAGTGGGGAGATAGAAGAGGTCTGCTGTGCCTTGTGGGTCAGTTCCCTGGCCTGGGATCGAACTGGTGCTACAGTGGCTGCAGATAGCTATATAGTGCTGTGACTAAATCCGTTGTGCCACCAGGGAGGCCTACATTTTTTTTTCTTATTGACCAGAAATGATGGGATCTTGTGCTTAGACATTCAGAATACTTCCAGAAAAGGGTAAGTTATTGGAATCACCTTGGTTGAGATGTCATTTTCCTTGACAGCATTCTAAATAGACTTCACATTGTTCTCAGAGAATGTATGGTGGTGGAGTTACTGAGAAGAAAAGTACAGGCAGCAGGACCAAATCCTTTGTGATAAATGTCACTACATAGAATCATGTAGTTTAAACCTAAGCAATGTCAGAAATTGCTACCAAATATTCTTTCTTGGATAATAAATATTGAGAATTCAGGAATGTAAGGCATCTAGATCTCTGGAGATACATCTGTTCCTATCAATTTAAATTAGATTCTAAATTCAATGTATTTGTTCCACTTGGCCTCAGACAAATCTGAGTTGGGGAGGAGGAGGACAGCATCCTACCTACAGTGGAAGGCCAAGTGATGAAGCTGCCCTTCTTTTCCACTTAAAACTTCCTGTACTTAAATTCAGATTCAGTCTTTATGAGTAAGGGAGACCATGCCACATTATATAGTTGTATTACTAGTTCATTAAATGATGTAAGAAAAGCTCCTGCTGCAGGGTAGACCCTTATTAGTTTCTTTGCGTCAACAATATACCATAGATAAATCTTGCTTTTTCTCTCATGGGTTGTAGGGAAGAAGGGATATACAATTTAGGGTAAATTCATGAGACAATATTATTAAGATGTGGATGAAGCTCTGCCGTGTTGGTTGTAACATCCGCTTGCATGTACATAAACCAGCTGGATGGGATGAACTTAAGGATGGGAAGATAAGGAAGATCCACTGGTGGTCAGGAGCCAGAGGCCAAACTCCAAGAAGCTGGAAATTCTCAACTGGAGTCTGAACCTTCTGGGTCATTTTGAAAGCCTGTGTGCTAGTGAAGGAGGAAGACACGTTCTGCTAAATGGAATGTGAGTTTAAGTTATGACTATTTTAGACAGATAGCATGTGGTCCTCTATCTGTGCTCTACTCTGGCCCCTGGAATGTTAGAAGAAGCTTTGTCAAGCCCATGTTCTATGGAGAGAGAGGAAATGAAACATTTATCCTAAGGTACAAATGATACAGAGTGTATCTGCAACTTTACTTCTTCTAGTTGATAGAGTTCAAACTGCACACGTGAGCCCTGGTTTCCACTCTAGGTGCCACATTTTGGAGCTGGTCCAGCCATCAGGGGTAAAGATAGGGGACGGGTCTTGGACATTTTACTCCAACAACAGACTTGGGATTTTCAATCATGTAAAGGATGCTCCTCAAAATAAAGTAAAAAAAAATAAATAAATAAAATAGATCTGCATTGAGAGTTCAGATGGGAAGCTGTTAGGATCCATGCCATGTAGAAAGCAGAACCTATTTCTTTTAAACCAACACAATGATGCTGTGGGCTAGGTATAAATGCTCTTCCTAATTTACAGACGAGGAAATTGAATTGCAAGAAGTCAATGACGTGGTCCAAGATTTCACAGTCAGGAATTGAAGGAGAGGCAGAATATAAATCCTACAGTGAGAAGTCTAGTCTGTCCTATTCCCAGGACTGTATGGTGTCACTGAGCTCACACTGTATTCACACATTTGCTCTATGTAGTATTCAAATTTCCAATGAAAATTCCCAAAGGGTGCAAGATTGTCATACATTATGTTATAAACATATGCATATAATTGTGTATATATCCAGAATATGATCATACCTATCTATATACATCCACATATAATCATAAAAATTACAGACCTTAACGCTTTGAAAAAGTTAACACACAACTCAATTCTTAAATATATGCAAATTATTATTCAGTTGATTATGCAATCCATCCAGAAAGTGGCAGTTATACCATACCTTATAATTAATATCAGACTGCCTACACAGAATAAAATTAACTAAGTTTGTACTCTGACTAATTTTCATTGCAGCACTGTCACTAAGAAATTTAAATAGCTACAAGAGTAGGTTTTACAATACCACTTCATTGCCAGGGGTTGATGGGAGCATCTGGTCTTTGAGGTGGTTTCACTGGACTTGGGGAAAATCAATATTAAAATATCCCAAGATAATATTTTGAGTGCTATAACAACAAAAATAGCTCCTATGCCACTGATATATTTGTTTTTGCAACTTATTGAGTTATTCTGATGAACACATGATTATTTTTGCAAGCTTGCCACACATTATTAAGAGAGGGATAAGAAATTATAAAATATTCTTAAACCACATGAAGTAATTATTTGGAAACCAGCAAATAAGGTGATTGCTGTTTGATTCTAACAGCCTTTATGATACAAATAACTGTTTGATTCTTGTGCATGGAAATAAGGTTTTTGAAAGGAAAACAAATCCTGATTTTGTATTACTTTGCTGTGTCAGAACAGGTCTTGAGCATTGATTGTTGAGCTGTGTACCTAGTACCTGTTGTTGTTTAGGAATGCTAATCAGCTCAACTGCATAAGAATGCATTATTGGCTCCATTTATTTTATTTCTCTTGCTACTACTCTTTGTATCTCCCTTGACCTTTTCTTCCTCTCCTTCCTCTCTAAATTTTTATAATCTTTTTGTATATTAATAATTCCATTAATTTTTATAGGCATTTTACTCTGCAGAATCATCTTTTATGTAAATATCCAATATTTGTCTTTGTCATTTTGACTTACTGTACTACAGGTAATTCCTTTGATCTCCTTCCACTTTGTTGTAAAGGCAGCAATTTGTCTTTCCTTATGAACCACATCTAAATCCAGCCTTTTATCATGGGCATGTAGGTGGCTTCCAGGCCTTAGCTATTTGAAAGTGTACTATAATAAACATTATAGGGCCTCCCTCATGGCACAAGGGGTTAAGCACAGCACTATGAAGCATTCGCAGCCACTGCAGCAGGAGTTCGATCCCCTGCCAGGGAGGGGATTCACCAGAGACCTCTCCTGCCTGCCGGCTGCTCCCCTCAGCAGTATATTTCAGTCAATCTGCCTGTTCTGTGCCCTACTCTGTCTCTGGTGAATCCTCTTACCACCACCCCCACAAATCTGGCCTGTACCCCAGTTCTTCTATGCATCGATAAATAAATCTTTAAAAAATAAAAAATAAATAAACATTATAGAGCATATAGCTTTTTTCCGAGTACCTGTGACCTTTCTGTACTTGAAATTCAGTTATTTTAAAAATAAAATGGAAAGCAAAATACTCTACAGTAGAAGTGGGTACTGGTGAAATAAATAAAGATACAGAGAGCATTCAGGTTGCATCACAGAGTCAAAATCATCTCATTTGCTCTGTGGACAGCACTAATATTAAGACTTCAGGGGCAGGCTGAATAATGCCCAGATGACAGTTACAAGAAATAAACCACTTGTAATTTTCCTGTTTCTGTTGGAAGGCCAAAGCTTACTCTTGCTAATTTTACTTTTGTTTCTTTTTTTTAATTAATACATTTTTAAAGATTTATTTATTTATGCATACAAAAATTGGGGTAAGGCCAGAAATGCAGGGGGTGAGAGGATTCACCAGAGAAAGAGTGAGGAATAGAACAGGCAGATTGAAATACACTGCTGAGCGGAGCAGTGGGTGAAGCAGGAGAGGTCTGTTGGGTCATGTGGGTCGCCTCCCTGGCCAGGGGTCGAATTCATGCTGCAGTGATTGTGGATGCTTCATAGTGCGGTGCTCAACCCCCTGCACCACTGAGGAGGCCCCTTTGGAATTAATATTATTAATACTTGTTTACATACTAATCATTTGATAGCTAGGTGTTTGCAATAGTATTGCAATTACTTGTTAGCTTGACAGTCTCCTCTAACTCCTATCAGATTATTGGTAATAATCACTGAACATTCTACCCACAGGGTCTAGAAGAGTACTCAGAAAAGAACAGAACTATAACAGATATCCTCAACAGTTACTTCTAGAATATGTGACAGAATGAAAAATTGTGCAATCTAAAACTATGGGTAATTTCTTCTAGAAAATTTGTGGGTGTTGGGTGAGGTTTGCAATGCAGGCATTAAGGTTAATCTGAGAACTTTATTTCTAATCTCTCAGGCCTGTAGCTCAATTTTCTGTAAAAATATATCTTGTTCACATAATTGTGTTCACTCCTCAGGTCTTCAGAGACAACGATCCCAATGTACTATTAGCTTTTTAAAAAGAACAGAATATCTCATTTCCCAACATAGATTCAAAATCCCATCTCAAAAACCACAGTATACATTCCTCTTCAAAACAGAATCTTCTGGGCTCACTGTTCATTGTGGACTGTGTTCAGATTGTGCTTTATAGATCGAAGAGACAATCTGAGCTACAATTGATCCAAACCATCTCCAGCCTAGGTCCAGCATGTGAATTTCAGCAAGAGAAAGCTCCAGAAGCAAAGGCTGCCATCTTGCACCTAGAGATAAACAGGGTATTTTCATGGAGTCAAGAGCAGATTTACAAATTTAATTTAAAGTATAATAAAGTTAGAAATATAAAGGTGATAAAATATCATTTACCAGGAGAAGGACGTGTAGCATATGGAAAAGTCCTTGGAATCCAACACAACACAGTTTTATATTCTTATTTCCAACCATGTGACATGCACCATCACTCATATTTTAGTATTGCTTTTGTTTTCCTATCCATAAATGTGTATAAATAGCTATAACCATGTATTGTTTTAAGACATATACAAGAAAATATACATTAAATGCTTCAGGATATGCGTGGGTATAGTAGTAGCTCAAACAACGGAGCTCGTCATTACAGGCTTTATAGTTTGCTGTATTTTTTCCTTATCTCTGCCCCATGCCTACATACTTTTAGTAATTGCAGTCATAGTTCATACATGTCTTTGACTCCTTTTTAGTGCTACTTGCTTTTCATTATCATTTCATGGTAGGCATTAGTTTGTTTTTTATACATCTAATCTTCCAGAAGATTATTTTTAATCATTCCAAGTGCTGTCTCTATTAAACATGTCATTTTGATCGACATGTAGATGATCTGAAGCAGGTCTTTAGAAGTGATTCCCTGAGTAAGAGTCACTAAGCCTTGACTAGACATAGCTATTTGTTATTTCCATCCGCACTTGATGAGGAAGTTGTGGCCTCTTTTTTCACTGATGTGGATTTTGCCATCATTATCCATGCCTCTAACCTGCAGCCTTGATTACTATAATACTCTTGACTTTGGGCTACTTTTGTGCTTTGGCTGGTGAGGAATGCAGCAATCTATTTGCTTGTGGGTAGCCACTGCAGGAAGCCTATCGTAGCAGTGTTCCATCGTAAAATGCAATGGAGCTGCACTTTAATGAAGCCACAGCGAAGCTGAATATATTTGAGGAATCACTTGAATATTTAATAAGTCTTAATGGAAAGGAGGTTTGCTTTTTTCTTCTTGCGCTATTTTCCTATCAGTGGTTGAACAAAAGACGCTTAATGAAAACATCTTAGTTGAATGTTATCTTCTCCAACACTACAGGCGTTATACAGCAAAAAACCTTAGATTCACAGCATGGTTGTTAAGCCAAGTATACCATAAAAGAACATGTATCCCTGCCTTTAGGGTATGGTGCCATCTCCGCAGAGAGTAAAGAAGAGAAACATGAAAAAGTTTCCAGCAATGGAGGAAGGAAACACACTTGCT
This sequence comes from Galemys pyrenaicus, assembly GCA_019455555.1. NCBI lineage: Eukaryota > Metazoa > Chordata > Mammalia > Eulipotyphla > Talpidae > Galemys > Galemys pyrenaicus. The sequence goes on from JAGFMF010011878.1 coordinate 4,492,249, forward strand.
AATAAAACAGAGGGAAGAAAGAAAAGAAAAAAAATGCCAAAATCATGACACCATCAAAGTCTCCGTGTCCTCTAGGTGACAGAAGTACTATCTATTGGGACATTCAAATAGTTGGAAGGAATAAATCATTACTGCTACAGGCACTTTTTAGACTTGAGATATGCTTGTATATATATGGAACACACATATGTACAATTTGTCAGTTTCCATATAACACATAAACACACACACACAAATAATTAGTTCTCTCAATCAGTACCCCATGTGTGAACCATTATCATATTATTTAAGTGCCTTAGCCATCTGGAAATATCTCGTGAAATCTTATTTCTTAATTACATCTTCTTTTTTGATCAGTGGAATTATCACATCAATCATGTGCATCCTGCTGCAGCTGGTGATGTGCCAATGTCCTTGGTGATGGGAAGCTGTGGAGTAGCAACATGTGGATTTAGTGCAAGTGCACCCCTAGTTCACTAACAGCTTACAAGGGCAACTTTTACTGAGTTCATTGTACCCCACTGTCAAAATACCTGTGAGCAGATAAATCTAATTAGTTATGCATAGATCATGCTTTCATGAAGATTGACAGAAGATGTGAGACATGTAGGTATATGACTGGAGACCTCGTTCAGCCAAGGACTGACTATAAAATTTGCAGCCTACGGGCAGAATTCCATAGTGTTTAGACAATGGTTTTGGTGCTGATCAGCCACAATGTCAGACTGCACTGCTCCCTCGCTGTGAAATTTTAAACACATTACATAACTCTAAATCACAATTTTCTTGTCATGAAAGTGATGCTATTCATTATCACCTTCTCAGAAGACTGTTGTGCCTGTTCAGTGAGATATTTTAATTCATGGGTCTTACATGAAGCACTCAGTCATTTTCGTTACTATTGTTCATCTCATTATATGTGAAATAAAAAGGGGCGATCTCTTTCCATCTAAGCCTCTCCAATGTCAATATTGCACTCAGGATATCACAAGAAAAAGTATTGATTCACTGTTGTTTGAAACTGTTGCTTGAGTTATTGATGTCATTTAGGGATTCATTTTTATTTTAAAAATTATTAAACCAGTGTTCATTGAGTGCTTGCCATGGGCTAGGCAGTATGCAAGGAACTGAGGTGCTAAAGGTGAATAAGGAAGAGTGTCTGCCTGCTTCTACAGCTGAGGAGAAGACTCACCAATGGTCATGAATTACAATAATGGATAATATTTCAGTGGACAATGTGCAATACTCAGTCGTGGCAGTGAATGGTGGGAGATGAAGTGAAGAAGTCTTGAAAAGAAGTTGGAACCTTATCTAAATTTTAGATGAAAAAAGATTAGTTATAACTAAAAGAAGCATTAGCGATAAATAGCCTCAGTTTATTTTGGAGTCAAAACAGAGTGGTTATATGCGTGCCCCACATTTGAAGAACAGGAGAATCAGAAATCCTTCTTTTGCCCTACTTTCTTGCATGAAGTCATGTTTCTAAGTCACTCTTTTCTCTATTGTCCGTAGTCCTAGGGTTAGGAATTAGGCCATGACCTTCAAACTGAGTTTCTGGAAAACAAGGCCCCTAAGTCAGGGAGCCAGCCCATCTGGGGAATGTTGAAAACCCTATAATTTCCACCCATCCCTGAAGCAATATTTCCCTTTCATTTGATAGTAAGGTGGCAATTAAAATAAAATGCAATGCAGTGTATAAGAAGAGGGCAAAGGTGAAACATGAGAGACTTTCAACGAAAAGGAAAGAAGTATATGGTCAAGCTAATTAGCTTTTCTCTGCAATGTATTATTGAATTAAGAGCTGCGTATATTAATTTGTGTATCTTTTACTTTTATAAGAAAATTACTTAATGGTCAGCTCTGACTTTCAATAAATGTGTCAGAAATATTAAAAGTCATTATGCTACCCTATGTTAGCAGTAGTTTCCTCAGTGCAACTCCATATCAGGCACTCACTTACAAACCTACTTCCATTCCAATTAGGCAAAATTCTTAGAAAATAATTAATTTTTTTTCTTAAATAGTAAGTACGATGTCTTTTCTTCTCTCTCCTTTCCTCTCCTCCCCTCTCCTCTACTCCACTCCCCTCCCCTCCCCTCCATTTTCCTTCCCCTCCCCTCCCCTCCCCCTCCTTTCCCCTCCCCCCTCCCTTCCCCTCCCTTTACTCCTCTCCCCTCCTCTTTCCTCCCCTCCTCTCCTTTCTTTTCTTTTCTCATAACACTAACCAGGTTTCTAGTTCTTAACATATGTCACCCAGGTGAACCAGAAATCTGACTTAATTCTGGCACTATCTATCTGAAGATAGAGTCAGATCCCACTGGTTAAGGGGCTAGTCCCAGCAAATTGCCATGGCTCACATGTTAATAGCATCTTGTCTTTCTAACTGACTGGCCATAAATTGGAGATTTCCATAATGTCCTCTTTGAATTCTATTAATTTCTTTGACCAACTCACAATTCTTGGGAAATAAAAACATTTGCTAGATTAATGGTGTATCAGAAAGGATATTAAAGGATACAGATGAACAGCCAGCTGAAGAGATACACAGCATGGAGTCCGGAAGAGTCCCAAATAAAGAAGCTTCTGTACCTTTAGATTTAGGGTACAACTCAATCCGGAAGCTCATCAAATATTGGGATGGATTCAAGAGATTTTATAAAGTTTAGTCTTCCACTCCTATTCTCCCTTCCCAGAGGTTGATGAGTGGGGAAGAAAGTTCCAGCCTTCTAATAGCTAGTCTTTTTGGTGACCAGCTCTTTGCAGAGGGCAAAGGCCTCCACCCTTATCATCCCATTAGTTGAAACTGAAAAGGGACTCCTGATGAATGACAGAGGCCACCCCCGTCACTCAGAAAACCCCAAGGGTTTGGAGTTCTATGACAGAGCATGATATTTACTATACCAAGTAGTGAATTTGATTTAAAATGTTTACTTATTTTCCCATAGTGCCCCAGAACCATGGTTTTTATTTTATTTTGTCAAATGATTAATCTGCTCTTTGGGTTACAAGCATCACATTGCATCCAACGTGAAATGGGTGGAGAACATGTTATAATATCAGTGTATTTTAAGAAATCCCAAGCCTTGGATGACTAATTGCAATCAAACTTATATCCAAAAGAAGGCAGCCAATACTTAATGCATTACTTAAGAACTAGGACATCATTAAACATGCTCAAATCTACATAAACTCTTTTGATGATGGGTTACCCCAATGTAATAGAAATTGATGGAAGATTTTGTCTCACATTGTCAGTTAAATAAACTTCTGGCCTACTGACTAAATTTTGATTTATGTTGCCCTTCTCTTACGTTTTTACAGAAATGAGAAATTACAGAGCTATCTTAATGTTTCAAAAGATTAATTGTCCATAACGCCAATTTGGTTTGCATAAAGTCTGAACAGCTATAATTATGCTTACCTTCCCTAGTGAATATCCCTAAGAAAATATTTCTAGTTTACAAGTTCCATCACGTTACATTTAAGAAGCCAAATTAAATACAATGAAACTTGCTTATTTCACTCTTTTCCTGAGAGTTCTTTTACACTTCACATTCAGATTTCAAAGACATAGTAAGGTTTCCAAACTGCTGGATTGCTAACATTTCACTTTTTTTCTTCTTCTCCACATATTTGAAAAAAAATGTTAAGAAAGATTTTTTTCTTTCTGTCCTGATAATTATTTTTTGATTAATATCTTCCTTTCTGACTACATGCAGTTAGTTAATAAAAAAGAAGCAAGGAAAAGAAAGATAAATTTCAATTTCAATTTCTCCTTTTAATCATAGCTTTTGAACTGACCTCAGTGATACATTATCTAGTTCTTCATAAAAGCTTCAGTATTATAATCCTCCTAAGGTAGTTCTGTTGAGAATAGTAAATCACAGTCACTTTTAGGAAAAATTTTCATGCAATGTCATTTGTGAGCGACTTTAATTTTTTATATATATAATTTACTTATGTATATATAGTTTACATCACAGTTCATTTTTGTTCAATGTTTGCTTTCTCCTCTCAGGTGTAGTCCCTGTAAAAATTCCCATCACCAATTCATGTAGGCACCATCACCACAGTCCCTTGGGAAGAGTGCTTGAAATATTAACACAGATCTTACTTTCTACTTCACAAAATCATTTTTGATTAAGTGTATCCTTTAATTATTGGAGACGAGTCTTGAAGATCCACAGTGTTTTTAAAAAGCTTTATTCCCTTGCCCTTAGAAATGGAGAGAAAATGCCAAAACACTACGGATTCAGTTCCAAAGGCATCTGTGCTCCCAAATATACTTCAAAAGTTTGCAAGAATTTTGCTACCTAATGTTCTTAAAACTGCTTTTCTCTGGAGGCCTATATTCTACAAAGAAGGCTCCTTTTAGCTCTGTGGGTGCAAGGGGAAGAAGAAAAGTCTTGAAAAGAACAGGAAAATGGAAATGTAGACTTCAGAATGTTTATAGCTTAATAGACACCAGAATTAAGCATTAGTGAGGATAGGCCAAAAAGTTTAAAGATACCTCAGAGATTAATACAGAAAAGTTAACAGACCAGATGTCTCAGCATTACTTAATGGGAGGCAATTTCAGAGAAAAGTGATTGTCACTGTTAGCAAGACAGCATTTGGGTTTTAGTATGTTTCTTGTGATAGGGAGCAAGTTACTCAAACATTCTGATCCTCGTTTATCTTTATTAAATACTTTTTAAATATTTAACAAATATTTAGACTGTAGTAACTACTTATAACCTCCAGCTCAAAATGATATTATTTCTTCTAGAGGGACCTTTGTAACCTCCCTCAACATTAACTACAAAATTTGACACCAGTGTTTGCACGACTTCATCTCATCTTTCTTGGGAACATAGAGCAAGTCACCTATCCCAAGCTAAACCAGTTCCCTTTTATTCCTGAGAGGTTGCAATTTATTCTAAGGCACTAAAGATCAGCTGGCTTGATGGTTGCCCTGAGGTGATATAAAACAAACATCTTTTGCAGTGTGAACAGGGAAGAAGAAAAAGCCATCCAAACGGACACAAATCAAGCAGACATTCAGAGGGAGGTGGTTGTGAGAGATCCAGAGAGACCAGAATAGAGTTGTGGGTTCTGGCTAGAGTTTGGATTCTGGATGAAATTCTGTGCCCCAGTTGCATCCTTTATCTGGGGCACTGCTTTTGGGTACCATGAGACATATTTGTGTTCGTGTAATAAATTCTCAGTGCCTAGGTCAGCTCAAACTGATTTTATTTCCCAGCAAACAAAAGAGTTTTAACTAAGAAAAATACCAACTGTGGGACTTAGATAATTATGAAATATCATGCAATCTAGAAGCAGGTGTAAAGTTTTATTAGCCACATATTTTTCAAATGCTTGTGAAAGCTAGGTGATTATGTAAATTATTTAGCTCATTCTACCTGTTGCCAGACTGAATATTCATACCCCCACTTTATAAATGAAAAACTAAGGTTCATCTAGATTAATGACCTGTTTATAGTCATAAAGCCATTTACTTATGCAAACATATTTATATGCTGATGATGAAAGGAAGTTAGAAATCACCCCTCCCTTCAAAGTTCCGGTGAGGAACAGGAAAAGTAGGTTTTAAATTATAGCTTTATAGTACTCCCAAACTTAGGTCTTGTTCAATTATTAAAACTTCCGATTCCCCATTGAAGAGAAAAGTCTAGAGAACACAAGTCAATTGAATTCTGGACTTTCCTGATTAATAATAGATCAAAGACATTTCAATCATTATTTAATTTTAGTAAATTTGTTTGCTTGGTTGCTTTTCTGAAATGATAGATGAGGAAAATTGTATTTGCCTTTCCACTACCCCAGATAATCTTTAAGAAAGAAAACCTTTGCAAGTCCTTATGTTCAACAAAAGCTAACATCAATTGAATTGTTGCTGTGTGTCAACAAACATTTTTATAAACCCATCACATACTGATTCTATTTAATTCTCTTAATACAGTCATCTGGTATTTTTTCAATTTCCTGATGTTTCAGTGAGTAGAGGAAACTACTCCAAAGAGGACATGTATTTGTTAATGTCAGAGAGTTAGTGGTAAAGGCAAGTTTTTTTTTTATTGACAACATAATCATTTTAGAATCAACAATGATTGATACGTTTCCATTCATTCACATCTTTACCATATAAACTGTATTCTAATTAACATCATTTTTCTTTTCTTTCTGGTATCATTTTTTTCTAGTCAACTGCAGTGGGAAAACAGCCCTGATATCTGTGGCCACCTTCATGTTCCAAGTGATGCAGGTTATGTTTCCTGACCTCCACTTTGTCATTTATGAATCAGTGGGAATTCACAGAGTGGATACAAGGTTTCAGTCTGAATCATGATTTTATTCCGTTGTCATTGGTTTTCTGCAACACTGGATTTTGAAGAATTTTGAGCAGCCTTCAGATGAAAAAAAAAATGGCAAGATAAATAGTAAAGCCCAGTGTCTGTGTAATTGTAGGACATTTACAGATGTCCTGTTTTACTTCAGGTAGGTAAATTGCTATAAAAAAGATTCCAAAAGATATATTGGCTCCAACACAATACAAGTTTCTTCTCCATCTGAAGACAATATGGGGCAATAGAATAAGTTGATGGTCCCTCACTTGTGACCATTCTTAGTGATCCTGGTGGGGGGAGAGGCTTTATTTCAGGTCTAACTAAAATGGAGAAGAGCAGTAGAGTGTCTCATATTTATCATCCAGATTTGGAAATGTCATTCATCATTTTTTGCTCACTTTCTAAAGTCTAGGTTCCATTTCATGTGGACAAATCTAATTGAAAGAAAGATTGACCTTAGATTTCTCTGTATTCTTAAGAAGAAAAGGAAAATGTGGATTTTGGTGATCAGCTGTCAATCTCTTCCACATTGTATAAAACATCTTCCAACTAATATTCAACTTGGTTCCCATTTAACACATACTTGTTTCCTATATTGTAGATGAAAATGACAGCTTTTCTGGTGAACTTGCAGATTCATTTTTTTTTTTTTTATCTCTAAGCTGATAGTAATAACTGGCAAAGGAACCAGTTATTTAGCTCCAAGATTACTATGGGGGCATTAATAAGTCTTGAATTTTTTTTATTTCAGTGTGAACTGGTTAGCTTTGTTCTAAATAAATAGTTGTGTTTTGTTTTTTTTTTTTTATTGGAATATAAACTTCAAAATGTAGGGACCATACCAGTCTTGTTTCTCAGTATATTCACGGTGACTTCAGTAGTACTTGGCACACTCAAGCATAATTTGGAATAACTAATGATAATTAATGAATTAGCAATAGCTTTCCTAAGCACCCCTGTCTCTGCTAGCAGCTGTTAATGAATGCCACAATTGAAATTCAAGCACAATTCATAACTCTGATGTAGGTCAGATTACATAATTCTTAACTGAGTATTTTCTACTTTGGTTAAATGTTTCTTGGCAATTTTAAAATAAATAACTTCTAATGACTCAGGAGGTTACAATGACTCAAGAGCTAGGTTTTTTTAATTAGTAGGATTACTGGAGACAAAATCTAGTCCTTCAGGCAATTAAAAATCAATTACCTATCCTTTCCCCGACACCATGTTAAAACTATATTTCTACGATTATTTTTATTCTTTCTCTTCTTCCTTCTCCTCCTATTAAAGAATAGAAATTCTGTGATTTCCATAATTTACTACAACGGTCATACTGCCATTTTTATTTCTAGCAAAATCCACCTAAGTCTTTTATATATCCCTATCAGTAGGAATAACTTTCTCTCAGTTATTTTTTCAAGATTTAGCAACTGCAATACTTGTAGTCAAAACAAACTAAAAGTTTAATGCATTCTTTAAATGCATTAATAGCTTTTATTTTTAAAAAGACATTATTTTTATTTATTTATGCCTACAAGAACTGTGGTGTAGGCCAGAGGTATGGGGGTGGGGGTGGGGTGAGAGGATTCACCAGAGACAGAGCAGGGAGCAGAACAGGCAGATCGACTATAACACACTGCTGAGGGGAGCAGTGGGCAACACAGGAGAGATCTGCTGAGCCATGTGGGTCCCCTCCCTTGCCAGGTATTGAACTCAGATCACGGTGGTGATAGTACAAGACTTAACCCACAGGCCACCAGGTAGCCTGCATTAATAGCTTTTAGATGCAAGGCATACTGTGAAATATTTTCACATACTCATTTGTTATTATCCTTTTGTGAACAAGATATTTGTGCTTTGCTCTTTTAGGGTTACACATATGGTCTTTTCCAAAAGAATATACATCTCTGAGGCCATTAACTATATATTTAACATCTATGATGAATCCTGGTTTATGATAGTTGCTAAATAAATAATTGTTGCTCAAAAATGTTCAATCAGTACCATGTTTATTCAATATCTCTTATTTATCTTGGGTTGTATACCAATATTACTACAATTTTAGCTTAAATTACCTACTTGTTATCTTATGGTTTCTGTGGTTTATGAATCCTGACTGGCCCCAGAACAGTTTTCTGCTTAGGGGTCTCAGAGAACTATAATCAGCATGGTAGATAGGGCTGAAGTCTCATCTGAATTTGACTGGGACATGATGGGTTTGTCCAAGTTCACGAGCCAGTTGATAATATTCAATCCCAGCAAATTGTTGACCTGAGGACCAGAAACTTCTATCAGTTTCTTATTGTGATACACTTCCCCAAATGGTCACTTGCTTCTTTAAATCTAGTAAAAGAGACTAAGAAACATGATATCCCTACTTATGTAATGTGATCCCCTACACGTAATCACATGTGTCTTTTCATAATTTCTGTAGTCTTTTGGTTAGAAGTGTCAGAGACTATGCTTCCACTGAAGGGAAGGACATTTGGTAGGGTCGTGGCTCTCAAAATATGGGTGGTCAACTTGGAGTCTTCATATCATTTCCATTTCTCTCATAGGGACATACAAAGAAACAAAGGAACAGACAAAACTAAACCAAAATGAATATTAGAAATCTGACTGTAGAACTGAGTTATCAGGGTAGAGGCTGGGGATTAGGAAGCACAGGGAGAAGAAGGCCCAGTGGACTAGAGCTACTTCGGTGGTGGGTGCTATGTAGTGACTGGCACCTGAAAGGTGTGACACTCTACTTTTAAATCCTAAACCAGGGCCTCCCTGGTGGCGCAGTGGGTTAAGCAATGCACTATGAAGCAAACCGCAGCCATTGCAGCACAAGTTCGATCCCTGCTACCCACATGGCGTAGCAGACCGCTCCTGCTGTGCCCGCTGCTCCCCTCAGCAGTGTACTTCCATTGATCTGCCTGTTCTGCTCCCCGCTCTCTGTGATGAATCCTCTCACCCCCGCCAACACATCTGGCCTGTACCCCAGTGCTTGTATGCATAAATAAATAAATCTTTAAAAAAATAAAATAAATCCTAAACCAATGTTACTTCAATAAAAAAAGTACAATTAAAAAAAACTTTATTTTTTTTTAGATTTTTTTAAAGGATTTTTTATTGACTCCATATTATTAATATGAGTAAAGGGAAGTTTTAGAATTTGTTCAGTGAGAAATTAAGATGGTTAGTTTTAGTTGAGGGTAGGGAGCTGTCTGTGAGGTTAAGTTTGATCTGAAGAAATTGGCTAATTTCTCTCCCTCCATATGTGAGAAACCTATTAAAATATTTATACAATTTTTATTACTGCATCTTGAAATTATGTGATCTATTCAGTCACATTTTATTTTTACCCTTTTGTTTAAAAGCATTTTTGGCAACACAAGCTCACCTGACCCACAAGCTCCAGAGTATACTAATACTCAGGTAACAGTCTAACTGCTGAATTCATTTTCAATAATACCATGATGAATTCAAGGGAGTATATATCATTGGGTGGAATTCGAATTACTATGCTTTCATCTTTATGGGGATTTTCAACTGCCTTCAAATTTTAAATTCCAGCTGATGACATTTCTTATGGACTAATATTAAAAATCATAAAATAACATACAGGTGCACATGAATTCTCATCTATAGTACTCTATTCTTCTGAATAATGGCATGTCCATGTTTAGTGAAATATCATGGCATGTGTTGGTGCCGTTTTACTGAAGCAGAAAATTCATTTGAACTTTAGTAAAATTCTCCCCTTCCTATCTTTCTTTATATATGTCTTTAAATATTGCTAACAGCAAGATGTTTGTAAATAAATAAATGTGAGTGCCCAATTCCAGCTCCTCACTTACTAGTTGTCTGATCTTGAAAATTCACATAATCATTTGAGTGTATATTTCCTCATCTGTAAAGGGTAAAAAATGATGAAAGAAAATAAAAGAATAATTATACCTGCCTCGCAAGGTGGTAGTGAGGTTTAAATAAGAGTAAATATCTGAAGTGCTTAATTCACTTCCCAGCACAGTGCTGGCATGAAGTCTGTCCTAATTTCTTCTCTCTGACTTAAATCTATATATGACTTTTAAATATTAAAAATGGTGGTTCCATTGAAACTGTTGCTCCAAATGAAGTCCAGGAGTTCATAAAGGTATGGTGCTTTCTGGAACAGAGATAATTAGCATGGCTATGCCATTTTGGTACTTTATCCATCACATCTATTAATGTTTCTCTGCCTATTTTTGTTAAATCAATTCTAAAGTTTCAAAGGGTTCCTTGCAAGGTTTTAACAAAACTTTGTTTAACAATTTCCTTTCTTTCTCAGTGAAATCTGAGTTACTAGTTCCCCCTCTTTATGGACATTTGCCCAATTACAGATTTTTTTCCATTGTACATATAGAAATAGTCCTTGAAATATAATGTTAAAATGTCTTTATTCATACCTCAAAAACTGCTTGAGCATCTGCTCTGTGCAATTCTCTGTAAGTACATAGTCAGAGGGTGGCTTTCTGTGAACCAGGAAGAGGAACCTCAGCAGACACCAAATCCGCCAATGCCTGATTTTGGACTTCTTACCCTCCAAAGCTCTGAGAAGCAGAATTTATGGTCTAAGCCACTACTTTATGGTATTTTTATTACAGCATCTAGCATGGGCCAAAACACTCCTCATGCAGCTATTGGGAAGCATTGACTTGCACTGGAGTCTCCTCTGCAGACTCAATCTTTTCCTGGGGACAGTTTTTCCAAGGTGATACCTAGTGAGTGGGAGCCTGGAATATATCTACTATCTTTGCTTTTATAACTACAATCTTTTTGTATGTTATCATAATTGGTCCCATAGTCTGTGAGAAAAAGGGATAGTCTTGTTTCCCATTTTAGAGATACCATCCGTGAGCTCTGGCTGTAGCTATGATACAATGAAGCATCTTGAAAAAGTATAGCTAGTCAGTCTAATCATCCAGAATAGATCTTATCTGTTCTGGACCAGATAAGTGAAATTTGTACCTTTAGAAAATTGACATATTTTCTAAGGTTTTTGTGGAGATAAAGGCTCCTTAAAATAATAGCTGACATTTGCTGAACACCTGTTCTTCAGAATTATTCCTTTACTCCTTGAATCCCTATTGCATTCTGTGGTTTGTGTTCTCTTGGTCACCCGTTTTGCAGACAAACAGAAATAATAACAGACAGGTTAAGAAACTTGCCCATGTTTTCAGAACTAATAGTGGAGCCAAGATTTGAACTCAAGACATATTCATCTAAGCCTACCCCAGGTAAATGTCCTTGTTCTTTCCTGATACATTGTATACTCATTCTGGTGATATACATGCAAAAAAAGGAGCACTGATGTATACTTGAAACAGTTATTTACATTACTTAGTTTTATTGAAAAACTTACCAGAAGTAGAGATTCTTAATCCATTTAGAGAGCTCCCCTTGTCCAGGCTGGTAGGGCCCTGTCAGATAGATACAGTCCACGCCTCAGCTTCTTGTTTGCTGTCCAAGAAGGCTTTACATACAAGCTCCTTGGGTGGAACCCAGAAATGCAGTGGCAGACTTGCTGGTAATAAAGTACCTTAATAGGTGAAATAAAAAACTGTTGCCAAAGAGACACCTCTAAGCATCTAGACTCCGAGAGTGCTAGCCAAGATGAATAGATGATGTAATCAGCACCATGATAACCAGCTCTCTGAGTTTGCGCTGCTTCTGACTGGTTTGGGAAAAAAGTGTCCTGGTCTCAAATTCACTCACAGAGAGAAGCGCTGCCATGCCAAACAAAGTTTATGAGTGCTTGAGAAGGATCGCTGATGAAAATGTTCAATTGGGTTGGTCAAGACGGATGGCCTTGGAGCAATTCTAGAAATCAGAGAGGCTACCGTGTTTAGTTTTCAGTTATTTTCCAAAAACATTTTTAAGGTCTGCCATTTGGCAAACTTGTAAAGTGTCCTTGACATATAATAGCCTTTATTTTCTAAAGAATTTCATTATTGAATTGTTAAGGTTTTTTTTAAAAGCTTAATGACTAAAGTGTCTAATTTCAGATAATGGTTACGTCCTTATAAGCCTATAAAGCTTATCGAATTTCCATGGAGTGGCTTAGTTGGTTGAGAGGCCCTAGATGTTCATTTCAAGTTGGTAAATATTTTGAATAAAAACTCTATTAGGCTATTCTGTCGGAATATAAAGATAAATATATTTTAGATCTTATTTTTAAGGTGTTTAAAATTTAATTGGCAGGAAAATAAATCAATAATAAATATAGTTAAGATTTATTGAGAGTTTACTTTGCAACATGAAATGTTTAAACACTTTGAATACATTAAGTCATTTAATTATAAAAAGCAAAGGGAGTAGGGGCCCAACTGGACTGTGGTGGAGGATTATAGGTGCTTTGGTGGACCTCTGAAGTGGTGTGAACCTCTTCCTTTACACCATATACAGTTTTGTAAACTAACATTACCTCAATAAAAAAAAAAATGACATAATTAAAAATATATTAAACAGCCAAATTTCTCTTTCCATTCTAATTTTATAGATAGAAAACTGATGCCCAAAGAGCTTTAATATTTTGCTCAACTTTATGTGGCAAATTAACTAGTTATAAAGTAGATGGTAAATCCAGCTGTATGTGTTTCTTAGGGCTGCTATAGCAAATTAGTATAAACTGGGTGACTTAAAATAATAGAAACGTATTATCTCACAGTGCTGGAAAGTAGTAGAAGTGTGAAATTAAGTTGTCCACAGAGTTGTGTAGCCATGAGGCCCCAGGAAGAATCGTTCCTTACCATTTCTATTTCTTGTTGACAAGCAACACATCTTGTGTCTGTGCCACTCAAGCTCCGTCTTGTTTTCACTTGGCCCCCTCAGAATGAGAAAAGGCTAGCTCATCTCTACCTTTTCTTGTCTTTTCTGTGGGTCCTTGTCATCGGATGTTGGGCCCACCAGGATAATACATGATGATCTCATCTTAAGATTCTTATTTTTATTACTCTCATTTAGTCACACTCCTATAGGTTCTCAGCATTAGAATGTGACTAAAACATTTTAAGTTCTACCATGCAACCCATTGCCAAGTATTCTGGCTGCAGTGCCCTTTCTGGGATGCTCTTTGTGCAAATCAGTATATTGAAGGTCACAGGAAGACATCTGTCAGTGGAATGGAGCAGTAGAGGGGGCACAAGTATTTTTATTTGGGAAAAAGGAACCTGCACTTCAGCTTTTCCATCATTATAGTCCATTTCTTCTTGGGGTACCTACTAGAGCTATGTTATAATTTTGTCATCTATAAAATGTGCTTTGTTGTACATTCTACTACAAAATTTCATGAACATTTAAAAAAATAAAACCTAAATAAAATCATTATGTTTGACATTTATTGGGCAAATACAAAATTGCAGTGTTCCTTTTCTGCCCATAAACAAAATAATAGGAAAATGGTAAGTTAAAGAAGAGCTTATCTCTGGATGAGACCTAAGAATAGAATTGAAAGCTATAGTCAAGATATGTCTTGATGGATTGGTAGATTTTCTACAGATAAGAACTAGTGAAGTGCTCTCTAGAAAAGATGAAAGAGTGTTTGTTTGGCAAAATGCAGTTTTTTACAGGAATATCATAGAAAATAATTTCCGTTTGGAAAAATTAGATTGTTAAGCTCCAGGAAGTCTCTTCAATGTTAGTATAAAGAGTTTGTGCAAAAATCTCAGCAATCAGTTATAAAGCTCCAAGACAAAGATATTAACTTGTTAAGACATCTTTCCTAGGAAAAACAATTTATATAGTAGAATAAAAATTACTTATATAAAATGTTTTGAGCATTTTTATAGCTCACCACTGAGCACAAATATAAATTATATATTCTAAGACTAAACATAATATACAGAAAAAAACCCCACCACCCTTTATCAATAAATAAACAAGTTGTAAAACAGCAAAAGTAATTCCTCATATATAAGGAACAACTACATAGAGATGCACAAAACCCAAAATCTAAGAGAAAATGGGATGAAAATATAAAGACACTCTTCACAGAAGTAAACATTCATCTAGCCAGTGGGTCTTTGATGACTTTGATGTAGGCTAGTGATGTCATTACAGAAGGAACCTACAGTCCTATTGGTAATGGGGCATTCATTCAAACTCTTAGAACTTGATTGTATAAATATAAATTGAGATGTTTTGTAGTATTCTGACTTTCTTTAGTACTCAATGTTTACATTCTTAGGAAAAAAATGGATGCATGTTTGTACCAGAATGTATTTATTACACTGGTCATAGGAGCAGTGCTAATATTTCCAACATGAAACAATCCAAATGATCACCAAAAATGAGAGGTCCAATTGTCTATGTTGAATAAGCAGTGGACAATGTATAAGAGTAGATTGTTACAGGGCAGTGAGAGGGGCATCCCAAAGCCCCCAAACCTGCTCTCTCTAAATGGGTTCTGCCATCTGCTGCATCAAGACAAACATAAGACCTTTCATGGAAAGGAGCTTTAATACAATTGGGGTAAAATACAGAAAGGACAAAGAATAGAGTTACTAAGTTAAGCATCCAAAGTTACCCATCTCCTTGAGGGTAAAAGTCCAGCCAAATAGGATTGGCCCAAAGCAAGGCCCAAAAGCCTGCCACAAGTCTGAAGGACCTTTCAGTAGAGACCCATAGAAAAGGGTCAGGAAGAGTCAGACAAATCTGGGAGGAAAAGAGCAAAATCAAAATCAAGATAAAAGCTGCCATTATTAAGTTCCCCACTGGCCTCTCACCCACATCTGTTCCAACCAGTCCAAGACCAAAAAGCAAGTGCAGTTTCTTCACATGTCCCTCTGCTCCATGTGCCTCCTCCATGCGTCCTTGCTGCTCTCCATCCTGCTTCCTTCTTCCTCCCTTCTGTCCTCTCTCCAACATCTTCTTATCCCTGCTCAACCACACCCATTTAGGATAGAACCAGGATTCTGGAACTTCCCTCTTTCCTGGGGACCACCCTGTTACAAGATGACAGAGCTCCAATATCATGTCAACATGGAAACATCCCAATCACATGCTGAGTGACCGGGATATGCCACAAAAGAATACATGGAGTGAGCGTCTATACACCCCCAAATGCAAACAACAACACCAAAAAAAAAAAAACCCACACATTTTTTTAAAACAGATACGTGAATGAGAAATTGCAAAGTAATGCAAGAAATCTAGGAAATTTAGCACAAATTTTAGAATATTAGTCACTTGTCAGCAAAGAAAGGAAATGACTGAGCAGAGATACCCATGATGGTTAAGGCGACTGTGTAAAGTACCGAGTTTCCGTGGGCACCCCAAAAGAACAAAGAGCGGACACAGGGCTGCAATGGTCATGTAGAGCTTTAGTTACGCCAGCATGCTG